>JARDYH010000017.1:0-484652 GCA_029215795.1 Anniella stebbinsi
CCCCTAGACTTCCCCTTCCCTCTATACTTCCCCTTCTTCCATTAGACTTCCCCTTCCCTCTATACTTCCCCTGCTTCCCCTAGACTTCCCCTAGACTTCCCCTTCTTCCCCTAGACTTCCCCTAGACTTCCCCTTCCCTCTATACTTCCCCTTCTTCCCCTAGACTTCCCCTTCCCTCTATACTTCCCCTTCTTCCCCTAGACTTCCCCTTCTTCCCCTAGACTTCCTCTTCTTCCCCTAGACTTCCCCTTCCCTCTATACTTCCCCTTCTTCCCCTAGACTTCCCCTAGACTTCCCCTTCCCTCTCTACTTCCCCTTCTTCCCCTAGACTTCCCCTTCTTCCCCTAGACTTCCCCTTCTTCCCCTAGACTTTCCCTTCCCACTATACTTCCCCTTCTTCCATTAGACTTCCCCTTCCCTCTCTACTTCCCCTTCTTCCCCTAGACTTCCCCTAGACTTCCGTTCCCTCTATACTTCCCCTTCTTCCCCTAGACTTCCCCTAGACTTCCCCTTCCCTCTCTACTTCCCCTTCTTCCCCTAGACTTCCCCTTCTTCCCCTAGACTTCCCCTTCTTCCCCTAGAGTTTCCCTTCCCTCTATACTTCCCCTTCTTCCATTAGACTTCCCCTTCCCTCTATACTTCCCCTTCTTCCCCTAGAATTCCCCTTCTTCCCCTAGACTTCCTCTTCTTCCCCTAGACTTCCCCTTCTTCCCTTAGACTTCCCCTTCTTCCCCTAGACTTCCCCTTCTTCCCTTAGACTTCCCCTTCTTCCCCTATACTTCCCCTTCCCTCTATACTTCCCCTGCTTCCCCTAGACTTCCCCTAGACGTCCCCTTCTTCCCCTAGACTTCCCCTAGACTTCCCTTCCCTCTATACTTCCCCTTCTTCCCCTAGACTTCCCCTAGACTTCCCCTTCCCTCTCTACTTCCCCTTCTTCCCCTAGACTTCCCCTTCTTCCCCTAGACTTCCCCTTCTTCCCCTAGACTTCCCCTTCCCTCTATACTTCCCCTTCTTCCATTAGACTTCCCCTTCCCTCTATACTTCCCCTGCTTCCCCTAGACTTCCCCTAGACTTCCCCTTCTTCCCCTAGACTTCCCCTAGACTTCCCCTTCCCTCTATACTTCCCCTTCTTCCCCTAGACTTCCCCTTCCCTCTATACTTCCCCTTCTTCCCCTAGACTTCCCCTTCTTCCCCTAGACTTCCTCTTCTTCCCCTAGACTTCCCCTAGACTTCCCCTTCCCTCTATACTTCCCCTTCTTCCCCTAGACTTCCCCTTCCCTCTATACTTCCCCTTCTTCCCCTAGACTTCCCCTAGACTTCCCCTTCCCTCTATACTTCCCCTTCTTCCCCTAGTCTACCCCTGGACTTCCCCTTCCCTCTATACTTCCCCTTCTTCCCCTAGACTTCCCCTTCTTCCCCTAGACTTCCCCTTCTTCCCCTAGACTAAGCTTTCTTCCCCTAGACTTCCCCTTCTTCCCCTAGACTTCCCTTCTTCCCCGAGACTTCCCCTTCTTCCCTTAGACTTCCCCTTCTTCCCCTATACTTCCCCTTCCCTCTATACTTCCCCTGCTTCCCCTAGACTTCCCCTAGACGTCCCCTTCTTCCCCTAGACTTCCCCTAGACTTCCCTTCCCTCTATGCTTCCCCTTCTTCCCCTAGACTTCCCCTTCTTCCCCTAGACTTCCCCTTCTTCCCCTAGACTTCCCCTTCCCTCTATACTTCCCCTTCTTCCATTAGACTTCCCCTTCCCTCTATACTTCCCCTGCTTCCCCTAGACTTCCCCTAGACTTCCCCTTCTTCCCCTAGACTTCCCCTAGACTTCCCCTTCCCTCTATACTTCCCCTTCTTCCCCTAGACTTCCCCTTCCCTCTATACTTCCCCTTCTTTCCCTAGACTTCCCCTTCTTCCCCTAGACTTCCTCTTCTTCCCCTAGACTTCCCCTAGACTTCCCCTTCCCTCTATACTTCCCCTTCTTCCCCTAGACTTCCCCTTCCCTCTATACTTCCCCTTCTTCCCCTAGACTTCCCCTAGACTTCCCCTTCCCTCTATACTTCCCCTTCTTCCCCTAGTCTACCCCTGGACTTCCCCTTCCCTCTATACTTCCCCTTCTTCCCCTAGACTTCCCCTTCTTCCCCTAGACTTCCCCTTCTTCCCCTAGACTAAGCTTTCTTCCCCTAGACTTCCCCTTCTTCCCCTAGACTTCCCTTCTTCCCCGAGACTTCCCCTATACTTCCCCTTCTTTCCCTAGACTTCCCCTACACTTTCCCTTCCCTCTATACTTCCCCTTCTTCCCCTAGACTTACCCTTCTTCTCCTAGACTTCCCCTTCTTCCCCTAGACTTTCCCTTCCCTCTATACTTCCCCTTCTTCCCCTAGACTTCCCCTAGACTTCCACTTCTTCCCCTAGACTTCCCTTCTTCCCCTAGACTTCCCCTTCCCTCTATACTTCCCCTTCTTCCCCTAGACTTCCCCTAGACTTCCCCTTCTTCCTCTAGACTTCCCCTTTTTCCCCTAGACTTCCCCGTCCCTCTATACTTCCTCTTCTTCCCCTAGACTTCCCCTTCTTCCCCTAGACTTCCCCTTCTTCTTCTAGACTTCCCCTAGACTTCCCCTTGCCTCTATACTTCCCCTTCTTCCCCTAGACTTCCCCTAGACTTCCCTTCCCTCTATACTTCCCCTTCTTCCCCTAGACTTCCCCTAGACTTCCCCTTCCCTCT
The DNA here is from genome assembly GCA_029215795.1 of Anniella stebbinsi. Taxonomy (NCBI): domain Eukaryota; kingdom Metazoa; phylum Chordata; class Lepidosauria; order Squamata; family Anniellidae; genus Anniella; species Anniella stebbinsi. The sequence goes on from JARDYH010000017.1 coordinate 2,716, forward strand.
CTACTTCCCCTTCTTCCCCTAGACTTCCCCTTCTTCCCCTAGACTTCCCCTTCTTCCCCTAGACTTCCCCTTCTTCCCCTAGACTTCCCCTTCTTCCCCTATACTTCCCCTTCCCTCTATACTTCCCCTTCTTCCCCTAGACTTCCCCTTCCCTCTATACATCCCCTTCTTCCCCTAGACTTCCCCTTCTTCCCCTAGACTTCCTCTTCTTCCCCTAGACTTCCCCTTCCCTCTATACTTCCCCTTCTTCCCCTAGACTTCCCCTTCTTCCCTTAGACTTCCCCTTCTTCCCCTAGACTTTCTCTTCCCTCTATACTTCCCCTTCTTCCCCTAGACTTCCCCTTCTTCCCCTAGACTTCCCCTTCTTCCCCTAGACTTCCCCTTCCCTCTATACTTCCCCTTCTTCCCCTAGACTTCCCCTAGACTTCCCTTCCCTCTATACTTCCCCTTCTTCCCCTAGACTTCCCCTTCCCTCTATACTTCCCCTTCTTCCCCTAGACTTCCCCTTCCCTCTATACATCCCCTTCTTCCCCTAGACTTCCCCTTCTTCCCCTAGACTTCCTCTTCTTCCCCTAGACTTCCCCTTCCCTCTATACTTCTCCTTCTTCCCCTAGACTTCCCCTTCTTCCCTTAGACTTCCCCTTCTTCCCCTAGACTTCCACTTCTTCCCCTAGACTTCCCGTAGACTTCCCCTTGCCTCTATACTTCCCCTTCTTCCCCTAGACTTTCTCTTCCCTCTATACTTCCCCTTCTTCCCCTAGACTTCCCCTTCCCTCTATACTTCCCCTTCTTCCCCTAGACTTCCCCTAGACTTCCCTTTCCCTCTATACTTCCCCTTCTTCCCCTAGACTTCCCCTAGACTTCCCCTTCCCTCTATACTTCCCCTTCTTCCCTAGACTTCCCCTTCCCTCTATACTTCCCCTTCTCCCCTAGACTTCCCCTAGACTTCCCCTTCCCTCTATACTTCCCCTTCGTCCCCTAGACTTCCCCTTCCCTCTATACTTCCCCTTCTTCCCCTAGACTTCCCCTAGACTTCCCCTTCTTCCCCTAGACTTCCCCTTTTTCCCCTAGACTTCCCCTTCCCTCTATACTTCCTCTTCTTCCCCTAGACTTCCCCTTCTTCCCCTAGACTTCCCCTTCGTCCCCTAGACTTCCCATAGACTTCCCCTTTCCTCTATACTAACCCTTCTTCCCCTAGACTTCCCCTAGACTTCCCCTTCCCTCTATACTTCCCCTTCTTCCCCTAGACTTCCCCTTCCCTCTATACTTCCCCTTCTTCCCCTTGACTTCCCCTTCTTCCCCTAGACTTCCTCTTCTTCCCCTAGACTTCCCCTAGACTTCCCCTTCCCTCTATACTTCCCCTTCTTCCCCTAGACTTCCCCTTCCCTCTATACTTCCCCTTCTTCCCCTAGACTTCCCCTAGACTTCCCCTTCCCTCTATACTTCCCCTTCTTCCCCTAGTCTACCCCTGGACTTCCCCTTCCCTCTATACTTCCCCTTCTTCCCCTAGACTTCCCCTTCTTCCCCTAGACTTCCCCTTCTTCCCCTAGACTAAGCTTTCTTCCCCTAGACTTCCCCTTCTTCCCCTAGACTTCCCTTCTTCCCCGAGACTTCCCCTTCTTCCCTTAGACTTCCCCTTCTTCCCCTATACTTCCCCTTCCCTCTATACTTCCCCTGCTTCCCCTAGACTTCCCCTAGACGTCCCCTTCTTCCCCTAGACTTCCCCTAGACTTCCCTTCCCTCTATACTTCCCCTTCTTCCCCTAGACTTCCCCTTCTTCCCCTAGACTTCCCCTTCTTCCCCTAGACTTCCCCTTCCCTCTATACTTCCCCTTCTTCCATTAGACTTCCCCTTCCCTCTATACTTCCCCTGCTTCCCCTAGACTTCCCCTAGACTTCCCCTTCTTCCCCTAGACTTCCCCTAGACTTCCCCTTCCCTCTATACTTCCCCTTCTTCCCCTAGACTTCCCCTTCCCTCTATACTTCCCCTTCTTCCCCTAGACTTCCCCTTCTTCCCCTAGACTTCCTCTTCTTCCCCTAGACTTCCCCTAGACTTCCCCTTCCCTCTATACTTCCCCTTCTTCCCCTAGACTTCCCCTTCCCTCTATACTTCCCCTTCTTCCCCTAGACTTCCCCTAGACTTCCCCTTCCCTCTATACTTCCCCTTCTTCCCCTAGTCTACCCCTGGACTTCCCCTTCCCTCTATACTTCCCCTTCTTCCCCTAGACTTCCCCTTCTTCCCCTAGACTTCCCCTTCTTCCCCTAGACTAAGCTTTCTTCCCCTAGACTTCCCCTTCTTCCCCTAGACTTCCCTTCTTCCCCGAGACTTCCCCTATACTTCCCCTTCTTTCCCTAGACTTCCCCTACACTTTCCCTTCCCTCTATACTTCCCCTTCTTCCCCTAGACTTACCCTTCTTCTCCTAGACTTCCCCTTCTTCCCCTAGACTTCCCCTTCCCTCTATACTTCCCCTTCTTCCCCTAGACTTCCCCTAGACTTCCACTTCTTCCCCTAGACTTCCCTTCTTCCCCTAGACTTCCCCTTCCCTCTATACTTCCCCTTCTTCCCCTAGACTTCCCCTAGACTTCCCCTTCTTCCTCTAGACTTCCCCTTTTTCCCCTAGACTTCCCCGTCCCTCTATACTTCCTCTTCTTCCCCTAGACTTCCCCTTCTTCCCCTAGACTTCCCCTTCTTCTTCTAGACTTCCCCTAGACTTCCCCTTGCCTCTATACTTCCCCTTCTTCCCCTAGACTTCCCCTAGACTTCCCTTCCCTCTATACTTCCCCTTCTTCCCCTAGACTTCCCCTAGACTTCCCCTTCCCTCTCTACTTCCCCTTCTTCCCCTAGACTTCCCCTTCTTCCCCTAGACTTCCCCTTCTTCCCCTAGACTTCCCCTTCTTCCCCTATACTTCCCCTTCCCTCTATACTTCCCCTTCTTCCCCTAGACTTCCCCTTCCCTCTATACATCCCCTTCTTCCCCTAGACTTCCCCTTCTTCCCCTAGACTTCCTCTTCTTCCCCTAGACTTCCCCTTCCCTCTATACTTCCCCTTCTTCCCCTAGACTTCCCCTTCTTCCCTTAGACTTCCCCTTCTTCCCCTAGACTTTCTCTTCCCTCTATACTTCCCCTTCTTCCCCTAGACTTCCCCTTCTTCCCCTAGACTTCCCCTTCTTCCCCTAGACTTCCCCTTCCCTCTATACTTCCCCTTCTTCCCCTAGACTTCCCCTAGACTTCCCTTCCCTCTATACTTCCCCTTCTTCCCCTAGACTTCCCCTTCCCTCTATACTTCCCCTTCTTCCCCTAGACTTCCCCTTCCCTCTATACATCCCCTTCTTCCCCTAGACTTCCCCTTCTTCCCCTAGACTTCCTCTTCTTCCCCTAGACTTCCCCTTCCCTCTATACTTCTCCTTCTTCCCCTAGACTTCCCCTTCTTCCCTTAGACTTCCCCTTCTTCCCCTAGACTTCCACTTCTTCCCCTAGACTTCCCGTAGACTTCCCCTTGCCTCTATACTTCCCCTTCTTCCCCTAGACTTTCTCTTCCCTCTATACTTCCCCTTCTTCCCCTAGACTTCCCCTTCTTCCCCTAGACTTCCCTTCCCTCTATACTTCCCCTTCTTCCCCTAGACTTCCCCTAGACTTCCCCTTCCCTCTCTACTTCCCCTTCTTCCCCTAGACTTCCCCTTCTTCCCCTAGACTTCCCCTTCTTCCCCTAGACTTCCCCTTCTTCCCCTAGACTTCCCCTTCTTCCCCTAGACTTCCCCTTCCCTCTATACTTCCCCTTCTTCCCCTAGACTTCCCCTAGACTTCCCTTTCCCTCTATACTTCCCCTTCTTCCCCTAGACTTCCCCTAGACTTCCCCTTCCCTCTATACTTCCCCTTCTTCCCTAGACTTCCCCTTCCCTCTATACTTCCCCTTCTCCCCTAGACTTCCCCTAGACTTCCCCTTCCCTCTATACTTCCCCTTCGTCCCCTAGACTTCCCCTTCCCTCTATACTTCCCCTTCTTCCCCTAGACTTCCCCTAGACTTCCCCTTCTTCCCCTAGACTTCCCCTTTTTCCCCTAGACTTCCCCTTCCCTCTATACTTCCTCTTCTTCCCCTAGACTTCCCCTTCTTCCCCTAGACTTCCCCTTCGTCCCCTAGACTTCCCATAGACTTCCCCTTTCCTCTATACTAACCCTTCTTCCCCTAGACTTCCACTAGACTTCCCCTTCCCTCTATACTTCCCCTTCTTCCCCTAGACTTCCCCTAGACTTCCCCTTCCCTCTATACTTCCCCTTCTTCCCCTAGACTTCCCCTAGACTTCCCCTTCCCTCTATACTTCCCCTTCTTCCCTTGGACTTCCCCTTTCCTCTATACTTCCCCTTCTCCCCTAGACTTCCCCTAGACTTCCCCTTCCCTCTATACTTCCCCTTCCTCCCCTAGACTTTCCGTAGACTTCCCCTTCCCTCTATACCTTCCCTTCTTCCCTTTCTTCCCCTAGACTTCCCCTTCTTCCCTTAGACTTCCCCTTTTTCCCCTAGACTTTCTCTTCCCTCTATACTTCCCTTTCTTCCCCTAGACTTCCCCTTCTTCCCCTAGACTTCCCCTTCTTCCCCTAGACTTCCCCTTCCCTCTATACTTCCCCTTCTTCCCCTAGACTTCCCCTAGACTTCCCTTCCCTCTATACTTCCCCTTCTTCCCCTAGACTTCCCCTAGACTTCCCCTTCCCTCTCTACTTCCCCTTCTTCCGCTAGACTTCCCCTTCTTCCCCTAGACTTCCCTTTCTTCCCCTAGACTTCCCCTTCCCTCTATACTTCCCCTTCTTCCATTAGACTTCCCCTTCCCTCTATACTTCCCCTGCTTCCCCTAGACTTCCCCTAGACTTCCCCTTCTTCCCCTAGACTTCCCCTAGACTTCCCCTTCCCTCTATACTTCCCCTTCTTCCCCTAGTCTACCCCTGGACTTCCCCTTCCCTCTATACTTCCCCTTCTTCCCATAGACTAAGCTTTCTTCCCCTAGACTTCCCCTTCTTCCCCTATACTTCTCTTCTTCCCCGAGACTTCCCCTATACTTCCCCTTCTTTCCCTAGACTTCCCCTACACTTTCCCTTCCCTCTATACTTCCCCTTCTTCCCCTAGACTTCCCCTTCTTCCCCTAGAGTTCCCCTTCTTAACTTAGATTTCCCCTTCTTCCCCGAGACTTCCCCTAGACTTCCCCTTCCCTCTATACTTCCCCTTCTTCCCCTAGACTTCCCCTTCTTCTCCTAGACTTCCCCTTCTTCCCCTAGACTTCCCCTTCCCTCTATACTTCCCCTTCTTCCCCTAGACTTCCCCTAGACTTCCACGTCTTCCCCTAGACTTCCCCTTCTTCCCCTATACTTCCCCTAGACTTCCCCTTTCCTCTATACTTCCCCTTCTTCCCCTAGACTTCCACTTCTTCCCCTAGACTTCCCCTTCTTCCCCTAGACGTCCCCTTCCCTCTATACTTCCCCTTCTTCCCCTAGACTTCCCCTTCTTCCCTTAGACTTCCCCTTCTTCCCCTAGACTTCCCCTTCTTCCCCTAGACTTCCCCTTCTTCCCCTAGACTTCCCCTAGACTTCCCCTTGCCTCTATACTTCCCCTTCTTCCCCTAGACTTTCTCTTCCCTCTACACTTCCCCTTCTTCCCCTAGACTTCCCCTTCTTCCCCTAGACTTCCCCTTCTTCCCCTAGACTTCCCCTTCCCTCTATACTTCCCCTTCTTCCCCTAGACTTCCCCTAGACTTCCCTTCCCTCTATACTTCCCCTTCTTCCCCTAGACTTCCCCTTCCCTCTATACTTCCCCTTCTTCCCCTAGACTTCCCCTTCCCTCTATACATCCCCTTCTTCCCCTAGACTTCCCCTTCTTCCCCTAGACTTCCTCTTCTTCCCCTAGACTTCCCCTTCCCTCTATACTTCCCCTTCTTCCCCTAGACTTCCCCTTCTTCCCTTAGACTTCCACTTCTTCCCCTAGACTTCCCGTAGACTTCCCCTTGCCTCTATACTTCCCCTTCTTCCCCTAGACTTTCTCTTCCCTCTATACTTCCCCTTCTTCCCCTAGACTTCCCCTTCCCTCTATACTTCCCCTTCTTCCCCTAGACTTCCCCTAGACTTCCCTTCCCTCTATACTTCCCCTTCTTCCACTAGACTTCCCCTAGACTTCCCCTTCCCTCTCTACTTCCCCTTCTTCCCCTAGACTTCCCCTTCTTCCCCTAGACTTCCCCTTCTTCCCCTAGACTTCCCCTTCTTCCCTCTATACTTCCCCTTCTTCCCCTAGACTTCCCCTTCTTCCCTTAGACTTCCCCTTCTTCCCCTAGACTTCCCCTTCTTCCCCTAGACTTCCCCTTCTTCCCCTAGACTTCCCCTTGCCTCTATACTTCCCCTTCTTCCCCTAGACATTCTCTTCCCTCTATACTTCCCCTTCTTCCCCTAGACTTCCCCTTCTTCCCCTAGACTTCCCCTTCTTCCCCTAGACTTCCCCTTCTTCCCCTAGACTTCCCCTAGACTTCCCTTCCCTCTATACTTCCCCTTCTTCCCCTAGACTTCCCCTAGACTTCCCCTTCCCTCTCTACTTCCCCTTCTTCCCCTAGACTTCCCCTTCTTCCCCTAGACTTCCCCTTCTTCCCCTAGACTTCCCCTTCTTCCCCTATACTTCCCCTTCCCTCTATACTTCCCCTTCTTCCCCTAGACTTCCCCTAGACTTCCCCTTCCCTCTATACTTCCCCTGCTTCCCTTAGACTTCCCCTAGACTTCCCCTTCTTCCCCTAGACTTCCCCTAGACTTCCCCTTCCCTCTATACTTCCCCTTCTTCCCCTAGACTTCCCCTTCCCTCTATACTTCCCCTTCTTCCCCTAGACTTCCCCTTCTTCCCCTAGACTTCCTCTTCTTCCCCTAGACTTCCCATTCTTCCCCTAGACTTCCCCTTCTTCCCCTAGACTTCCCCTTCCCTCTATACTTCCCCTTCTTCCCCTAGACTTCCCCTTCTTCCCTTAGACTACCCCTTCTTCCCCTAGACTTCCCATTCTTCCCCTAGACTTCCCCTTCTTCCCCTAGACTTCCCCTAGACTTCCCATTGCCTCTATACTTCCCCTTCTTCCCCTAGACTTTCTCTTCCCTCTATACTTCCCCTTCTTCCCCTATACTTCCCCTTCTTCCCCTACACTTCCCCTTCTTCCCCTAGACTTCCCCTTCCCTCTATACTTCCCCTTCTTCCCCTAGACTTCCACTAGACTTCCCCTTCCCCCTATACTTCCCCTTCTTCCCCTAGACTTCCCCTAGACTTCCACTTCTTCCCCTAGACTTCCCCTTCTTCCCCTAGACTTCCCCTAGACTTCCCCTTCCCTCTATACTTCCCCTTCTTCCCCTAGACTTCCCCTTCTTCCCCTAGACTTCCCCTAGACTTCCCATTCCCTCTATACTTCCCCTTCTTCCCCTAGACTTTCTCTTCCCTCTATACTTCCCCTTCTTCCCCTAGACTTCCCCTTCCCTCTATACTTCCCCTTCTTCCCCTAGACTTCCCCTAGACTTCCCTTCCCTCTATACTTCCCCTTCTTCCCCTAGACTTCCCCTAGACTTCCCCTTCCCTCTCTACTTCCCCTTCTTCCCCTAGACTTCCCCTTCTTCCCCTAGACTTCCCCTTCTTCCCCTAGACTTCCCCTTCCCTCTATACTTCCCCTTCTTCCCCTAGACTTCCCCTAGACTTCCCCTTCCCGCTATACTTCCCCTTCTTCCCCTAGAATTCCCCTTCTTCCCCTTGACTTCCCCTTCCATCTATACTTCCCCTTCTTCCCCTAGACTTCTCCTAGACTTCCCCTTCCCTCTATACTGCCCCTTCTTCCCCTAGACTTCCCCTAGACTTCCCCTTTCCTCTATACTTCCCCTTCTTCCCCTAGACTTCCACTAGACTTCCCCTTCCCTCTATACTTCCCCTTCTTCCCCTAGACTTCCCCTAGACTTCCCCTTCCCTCTATACTTCCCCTTCTTCCCCTAGACTTCCCCTAGACTTCCCCTTCCCTCTATACTTCCCCTTCTTCCCCTAGACTTCCCCTTCCCTCTATACTTCCCCTTCTTCCCCTAGACTTCCCCTAGACTTCCCCTTCCCTCTATACTTCCCCTTCTTCCCCTAGTCTACCCCTGGACTTCCCCTTCCCTCTATACTTCCCCTTCTTCCCATAGACTTCCCCTTCTTCCCCTACACTTCCCCTTCTTCCCCTAGACTAAGCTTTCTTCCCCTAGACTTCCCCTTCTTCCCCTATACTTCCCTTCTTCCCCGAGACTTCCCCTATACTTCCCCTTCTTTCCCTATACTTCCCCTACACTTTCCCTTCCCTCTATACTTCCCCTTCTTCCCCTAGACTTCCCCTTCTTCCCCTAGAGTTCCCCTTCTTCCCTTAGATTTCCCCTTCTTCCCCGAGACTTACCCTAGACTTCCCCTTCCCTCTATACTTCCCCTTCTTCCCCTAGACTTCCCCTTCTTCTCCTAGACTTCCCCTTCTTCCCCTAGACTTCCCCTTCCCTCTATACTTCCCCTTCTTCCCCTAGACTTCCCCTAGACTTCCACGTCTTCCCCTAGACTTCCCCTTCTTCCCCTATACTTCCCCTAGACTTCCCCTTTCCTCTATACTTCCCCTTCTTCCCCTAGACTTCCACTTCTTCCCCTAGACTTCCCCTTCTTCCCCTAGACGTCCCCTTCCCTCTATACTTCCCCTTCTTCCCCTAGACTTCCCCTTCTTCCCTTAGACTTCCCCTTCTTCCCCTAGACTTCCCCTTCTTCCCCTAGACTTCCTCTTCTTCCCCTAGACTTCCCCTAGACTTCCCCTTGCCTCTATACTTCCCCTTCTTCCCCTAGACTTTCTCTTCCCTCTACACTTCCCCTTCTTCCCCTAGACTTCCCCTTCTTCCCCTAGACTTCCCCTTCTTCCCCTAGACTTCCCCTTCCCTCTATACTTCCCCTTCTTCCACTAGACTTCCCCTAGACTTCCCTTCCCTCTATACTTCCCCTTCTTCCCCTAGACTTCCCCTTCCCTCTATACTTCCCCTTCTTCCCCTAGACTTCCCCTTCCCTCTATACATCCCCTTCTTCCCCTAGACTTCCCCTTCTTCCCCTAGACTTCCTCTTCTTCCCCTAGACTTCCCCTTCCCTCTATACTTCCCCTTCTTCCCCTAGACTTCCCCTTCTTCCCTTAGACTTCCCCTTCTTCCCCTAGACTTCCACTTCTTCCCGTAGACTTCCCCTTGCCTCTATACTTCCCCTTCTTCCCCTAGACTTTCTCTTCCCTCTATACTTCCCCTTCTTCCCCTAGACTTCCCCTTCTTCCCCTAGACTTCCCCTTCCCTCTATACTTCCCCTTCTTCCCCTAGACTTCCCCTAGACTTCCCTTCCCTCTATACTTCCCCTTCTTCCCCTAGACTTCCCCTAGACTTCCCCTTCCCTCTCTACTTCCCCTTCTTCCCCTAGACTTCCCCTTCTTCCCCTAGACTTCCCCTTCTTCCCCTAGACTTCCCCTTCTTCCCCTAGACTTCCCCTTCCCTCTATACTTCCCCTTCTTCCCCTAGACTTCCCCTAGACTTCCCTTTCCCTCTATACTTCCCCTTCTTCCCCTAGACTTCCCCTAGACTTCCCCTTCCCTCTATACTTCCCCTTCTTCCCCTAGACTTCCCCTTCCCTCTATACTTCCCCTCCTCCCCTAGACTTCCCTTAGACTTCCCCTTCCCTCTATACTTCCCCTTCGTCCCCTAGACTTCCCCTTCCCTCTATACTTCCCCTTCTTCCCCTAGACTTCCCCTAGACTTCCCCTTCTTCCCCTAGACTTCCCCTTTTTCCCCTAGACTTCCCCTTCCCTCTATACTTCCTCTTCTTCCCCTAGACTTCCCCTTCTTCCCCTAGACTTCCCCTTCTTCCCCTAGACTTCCCCTAGACTTCCCCTTCCCTCTATACTTCCCCTTCTTTCCCTAGACTTCCCCTAGACTTTCCCTTCCCTCTATACTTCCCCTTCTTCCCCTGGACTTCCCCTTTCCTCTATACTTCCCCTTCTCCCCTAGACTTCCCCTAGACTTCCCCTTCCCTCTATACTTCCCCTTCTTCCCCTAGACTTCCCCTAGACTTCCCCTTCTTCCCCTAGACTTCCCCTTTTTCCCCTAGACTTCCCCTTCCCTCTATACTTCCTCTTCTTCCCCTAGACTTCCCCTTCTTCCCCTAGACTTCCACTTCTTCCCCTAGACTTTCCGTAGACTTCCCCTTCCCTCTATACCTTCCCTTCTTCCCCTTCTTCCCCTAGACTTCCCCTTCTTCCCTTAGACTTCCCCTAGACTTCCCCTTCCCTCTCTACTTCCCCTTCTTCCCCTAGACTTCCCCCTCTTCCCCTAGACTTCCCCTTCTTCCCCTAGACTTCCCCTTCCCTCTATACTTCCCCTTCTTCCATTAGACTTCCCCTTCCCTCTATACTTCCCCTGCTTCCCCTAGACTTCCCCTAGACTTCCCCTTCTTCCCCTAGACTTCCCCTAGACTTCCCCTTCCCTCTATACTTCCCCTTCTTCCCCTAGACTTCCCCTTCCCTCTATACTTCCCCTTCTTCCCCTAGACTTCCCCTTCTTCCCCTAGACTTCCTCTTCTTCCCCTAGACTTCCCCTTCCCTCTATACTTCCCCTTCTTCCCCTAGACTTCCCCTAGACTTCCCCTTCCCTCTCTACTTCCCCTTCTTCCCCTAGACTTCCCCTTCTTCCCCTAGACTTCCCCTTCTTCCCCTAGACTTTCCCTTCCCACTATACTTCCCCTTCTTCCATTAGACTTCCCCTTCCCTCTATACTTCCCCTTCTTCCCCTAGACTTCCCCTAGACTTCCGTTCCCTCTATACTTCCCCTTCTTCCCCTAGACTTCCCCTAGACTTCCCCTTCCCTCTCTACTTCCCCTTCTTCCCCTAGACTTCCCCTTCTTCCCCTAGACTTCCCCTTCTTCCCCTAGACTTTCCCTTCCCTCTATACTTCCCTTCTTCCATTAGACTTCCCCTTCCCTCTATACTTCCCCTTCTTCCCCTAGACTTCCCCTTCTTCCCCTAGACTTCCTCTTCTTCCCCTAGACTTCCCCTTCTTCCCTTAGACTTCCCCTTCTTCCCCTAGACTTCCCCTTCTTCCCTTAGACTTCCCCTTCTTCCCCTATACTTCCCCTTCCCTCTATACTTCCCCTGCTTCCCCTAGACTTCCCCTAGACGTCCCCTTCTTCCCCTAGACTTCCCCTAGACTTCCCTTCCCTCTATACTTCCCCTTCTTCCCCTAGACTTCCCCTAGACTTCCCCTTCCCTCTCTACTTCCCCTTCTTCCCCTAGACTTCCCCTTCTTCCCCAGACTTCCCCTTCTTCCCCTAGACTTCCCCTTCCCTCTATACTTCCCCTTCTTCCATTAGACTTCCCCTTCCCTCTATACTTCCCCTGCTTCCCCTAGACTTCCCCTAGACTTCCCCTTCTTCCCCTAGACTTCCCCTAGACTTCCCCTTCCCTCTATACTTCCCCTTCTTCCATTAGACTTCCCCTTCCCTCTATACTTCCCCTGCTTCCCCTAGACTTCCCCTAGACTTCCCCTTCTTCCCCTAGACTTCCCCTAGACTTCCCCTTCCCTCTATACTTCCCCTTCTTCCCCTAGACTTCCCCTTCCCTCTATACTTCCCCTTCTTCCCCTAGACTTCCCCTTCTTCCCCTAGACTTCCTCTTCTTCCCCTAGACTTCCCCTTCCCTCTATACTTCCCCTTCTTCCCCTAGACTTCCCCTAGACTTCCCCTTCCCTCTCTACTTCCCCTTCTTCCCCTAGACTTCCCCTTCTTCCCCTAGACTTCCCCTTCTTCCCCTAGACTTTCCCTTCCCACTATACTTCCCCTTCTTCCATTAGACTTCCCCTTCCCTCTATACTTCCCCTTCTTCCCCTAGACTTCCCCTAGACTTCCGTTCCCTCTATACTTCCCCTTCTTCCCCTAGACTTCCCCTAGACTTCCCCTTCCCTCTCTACTTCCCCTTCTTCCCCTAGACTTCCCCTTCTTCCCCTAGACTTCCCCTTCTTCCCCTAGAGTTTCCCTTCCCTCTATACTTCCCCTTCTTCCATTAGACTTCCCCTTCCCTCTATACTTCCCCTTCTTCCCCTAGAATTCCCCTTCTTCCCCTAGACTTCCTCTTCTTCCCCTAGACTTCCCCTTCTTCCCTTAGACTTCCCCTTCTTCCCCTAGACTTCCCCTTCTTCCCTTAGACTTCCCCTTCTTCCCCTATACTTCCCCTTCCCTCTATACTTCCCCTGCTTCCCCTAGACTTCCCCTAGACGTCCCCTTCTTCCCCTAGACTTCCCCTAGACTTCCCTTCCCTCTATACTTCCCCTTCTTCCCCTAGACTTCCCCTAGACTTCCCCTTCCCTCTCTACTTCCCCTTCTTCCCCTAGACTTCCCCTTCTTCCCCTAGACTTCCCCTTCTTCCCCTAGACTTCCCCTTCCCTCTATACTTCCCCTTCTTCCATTAGACTTCCCCTTCCCTCTATACTTCCCCTGCTTCCCCTAGACTTCCCCTAGACTTCCCCTTCTTCCCCTAGACTTCCCCTAGACTTCCCCTTCCCTCTATACTTCCCCTTCTTCCCCTAGACTTCCCCTTCCCTCTATACTTCCCCTTCTTCCCCTAGACTTCCCCTTCTTCCCCTAGACTTCCTCTTCTTCCCCTAGACTTCCCCTAGACTTCCCCTTCCCTCTATACTTCCCCTTCTTCCCCTAGACTTCCCCTTCCCTCTATACTTCCCCTTCTTCCCCTAGACTTCCCCTAGACTTCCCCTTCCCTCTATACTTCCCCTTCTTCCCCTAGTCTACCCCTGGACTTCCCCTTCCCTCTATACTTCCCCTTCTTCCCCTAGACTTCCCCTTCTTCCCCTAGACTTCCCCTTCTTCCCCTAGACTAAGCTTTCTTCCCCTAGACTTCCCCTTCTTCCCCTAGACTTCCCTTCTTCCCCGAGACTTCCCCTTCTTCCCTTAGACTTCCCCTTCTTCCCCTATACTTCCCCTTCCCTCTATACTTCCCCTGCTTCCCCTAGACTTCCCCTAGACGTCCCCTTCTTCCCCTAGACTTCCCCTAGACTTCCCTTCCCTCTATGCTTCCCCTTCTTCCCCTAGACTTCCCCTTCTTCCCCTAGACTTCCCCTTCTTCCCCTAGACTTCCCCTTCCCTCTATACTTCCCCTTCTTCCATTAGACTTCCCCTTCCCTCTATACTTCCCCTGCTTCCCCTAGACTTCCCCTAGACTTCCCCTTCTTCCCCTAGACTTCCCCTAGACTTCCCCTTCCCTCTATACTTCCCCTTCTTCCCCTAGACTTCCCCTTCCCTCTATACTTCCCCTTCTTTCCCTAGACTTCCCCTTCTTCCCCTAGACTTCCTCTTCTTCCCCTAGACTTCCCCTAGACTTCCCCTTCCCTCTATACTTCCCCTTCTTCCCCTAGACTTCCCCTTCCCTCTATACTTCCCCTTCTTCCCCTAGACTTCCCCTAGACTTCCCCTTCCCTCTATACTTCCCCTTCTTCCCCTAGTCTACCCCTGGACTTCCCCTTCCCTCTATACTTCCCCTTCTTCCCCTAGACTTCCCCTTCTTCCCCTAGACTTCCCCTTCTTCCCCTAGACTAAGCTTTCTTCCCCTAGACTTCCCCTTCTTCCCCTAGACTTCCCTTCTTCCCCGAGACTTCCCCTATACTTCCCCTTCTTTCCCTAGACTTCCCCTACACTTTCCCTTCCCTCTATACTTCCCCTTCTTCCCCTAGACTTACCCTTCTTCTCCTAGACTTCCCCTTCTTCCCCTAGACTTTCCCTTCCCTCTATACTTCCCCTTCTTCCCCTAGACTTCCCCTAGACTTCCACTTCTTCCCCTAGACTTCCCTTCTTCCCCTAGACTTCCCCTTCCCTCTATACTTCCCCTTCTTCCCCTAGACTTCCCCTAGACTTCCCCTTCTTCCTCTAGACTTCCCCTTTTTCCCCTAGACTTCCCCGTCCCTCTATACTTCCTCTTCTTCCCCTAGACTTCCCCTTCTTCCCCTAGACTTCCCCTTCTTCTTCTAGACTTCCCCTAGACTTCCCCTTGCCTCTATACTTCCCCTTCTTCCCCTAGACTTCCCCTAGACTTCCCTTCCCTCTATACTTCCCCTTCTTCCCCTAGACTTCCCCTAGACTTCCCCTTCCCTCTCTACTTCCCCTTCTTCCCCTAGACTTCCCCTTCCCTCTATACTTCCCCTTCTTCCCCTAGACTTCCCCTAGACTTCCCTTCCCTCTATACTTCCCCTTCTTCCCCTAGACTTCCCCTTCCCTCTATACTTCCCCTTCTTCCCCTAGACTTCCCCTTCCCTCTATACATCCCCTTCTTCCCCTAGACTTCCCCTTCTTCCCCTAGACTTCCTCTTCTTCCCCTAGACTTCCCCTTCCCTCTATACTTCTCCTTCTTCCCCTAGACTTCCCCTTCTTCCCTTAGACTTCCCCTTCTTCCCCTAGACTTCCACTTCTTCCCCTAGACTTCCCGTAGACTTCCCCTTGCCTCTATACTTCCCCTTCTTCCCCTAGACTTTCTCTTCCCTCTATACTTCCCCTTCTTCCCCTAGACTTCCCCTTCTTCCCCTAGACTTCCCTTCCCTCTATACTTCCCCTTCTTCCCCTAGACTTCCCCTTCCCTCTATACTTCCCCTTCTTCCCCTAGACTTCCCCTAGACTTCCCTTTCCCTCTATACTTCCCCTTCTTCCCCTAGACTTCCCCTAGACTTCCCCTTCCCTCTATACTTCCCCTACTTCCCTAGACTTCCCCTTCCCTCTATACTTCCCCTTCTCCCCTAGACTTCCCCTAGACTTCCCCTTCCCTCTATACTTCCCCTTCGTCCCCTAGACTTCCCCTTCCCTCTATACTTCCCCTTCTTCCCCTAGACTTCCCCTAGACTTCCCCTTCTTCCCCTAGACTTCCCCTTTTTCCCCTAGACTTCCCCTTCCCTCTATACTTCCTCTTCTTCCCCTAGACTTCCCCTTCTTCCCCTAGACTTCCCCTTCGTCCCCTAGACTTCCCATAGACTTCCCCTTTCCTCTATACTAACCCTTCTTCCCCTAGACTTCCCCTAGACTTCCCCTTCCCTCTATACTTCCCCTTCTTCCCCTAGACTTCCCCTTCCCTCTATACTTCCCCTTCTTCCCCTTGACTTCCCCTTCTTCCCCTAGACTTCCTCTTCTTCCCCTAGACTTCCCCTAGACTTCCCCTTCCCTCTATACTTCCCCTTCTTCCCCTAGACTTCCCCTTCCCTCTATACTTCCCCTTCTTCCCCTAGACTTCCCCTAGACTTCCCCTTCCCTCTATACTTCCCCTTCTTCCCCTAGTCTACCCCTGGACTTCCCCTTCCCTCTATACTTCCCCTTCTTCCCCTAGACTTCCCCTTCTTCCCCTAGACTTCCCCTTCTTCCCCTAGACTAAGCTTTCTTCCCCTAGACTTCCCCTTCTTCCCCTAGACTTCCCTTCTTCCCCGAGACTTCCCCTTCTTCCCTTAGACTTCCCCTTCTTCCCCTATACTTCCCCTTCCCTCTATACTTCCCCTGCTTCCCCTAGACTTCCCCTAGACGTCCCCTTCTTCCCCTAGACTTCCCCTAGACTTCCCTTCCCTCTATACTTCCCCTTCTTCCCCTAGACTTCCCCTTCTTCCCCTAGACTTCCCCTTCTTCCCCTAGACTTCCCCTTCCCTCTATACTTCCCCTTCTTCCATTAGACTTCCCCTTCCCTCTATACTTCCCCTGCTTCCCCTAGACTTCCCCTAGACTTCCCCTTCTTCCCCTAGACTTCCCCTAGACTTCCCCTTCCCTCTATACTTCCCCTTCTTCCCCTAGACTTCCCCTTCCCTCTATACTTCCCCTTCTTCCCCTAGACTTCCCCTTCTTCCCCTAGACTTCCTCTTCTTCCCCTAGACTTCCCCTAGACTTCCCCTTCCCTCTATACTTCCCCTTCTTCCCCTAGACTTCCCCTTCCCTCTATACTTCCCCTTCTTCCCCTAGACTTCCCCTAGACTTCCCCTTCCCTCTATACTTCCCCTTCTTCCCCTAGTCTACCCCTGGACTTCCCCTTCCCTCTATACTTCCCCTTCTTCCCCTAGACTTCCCCTTCTTCCCCTAGACTTCCCCTTCTTCCCCTAGACTAAGCTTTCTTCCCCTAGACTTCCCCTTCTTCCCCTAGACTTCCCTTCTTCCCCGAGACTTCCCCTATACTTCCCCTTCTTTCCCTAGACTTCCCCTACACTTTCCCTTCCCTCTATACTTCCCCTTCTTCCCCTAGACTTACCCTTCTTCTCCTAGACTTCCCCTTCTTCCCCTAGACTTCCCCTTCCCTCTATACTTCCCCTTCTTCCCCTAGACTTCCCCTAGACTTCCACTTCTTCCCCTAGACTTCCCTTCTTCCCCTAGACTTCCCCTTCCCTCTATACTTCCCCTTCTTCCCCTAGACTTCCCCTAGACTTCCCCTTCTTCCTCTAGACTTCCCCTTTTTCCCCTAGACTTCCCCGTCCCTCTATACTTCCTCTTCTTCCCCTAGACTTCCCCTTCTTCCCCTAGACTTCCCCTTCTTCTTCTAGACTTCCCCTAGACTTCCCCTTGCCTCTATACTTCCCCTTCTTCCCCTAGACTTCCCCTAGACTTCCCTTCCCTCTATACTTCCCCTTCTTCCCCTAGACTTCCCCTAGACTTCCCCTTCCCTCTCTACTTCCCCTTCTTCCCCTAGACTTCCCCTTCTTCCCCTAGACTTCCCCTTCTTCCCCTAGACTTCCCCTTCTTCCCCTATACTTCCCCTTCCCTCTATACTTCCCCTTCTTCCCCTAGACTTCCCCTTCCCTCTATACATCCCCTTCTTCCCCTAGACTTCCCCTTCTTCCCCTAGACTTCCTCTTCTTCCCCTAGACTTCCCCTTCCCTCTATACTTCCCCTTCTTCCCCTAGACTTCCCCTTCTTCCCTTAGACTTCCCCTTCTTCCCCTAGACTTTCTCTTCCCTCTATACTTCCCCTTCTTCCCCTAGACTTCCCCTTCTTCCCCTAGACTTCCCCTTCTTCCCCTAGACTTCCCCTTCCCTCTATACTTCCCCTTCTTCCCCTAGACTTCCCCTAGACTTCCCTTCCCTCTATACTTCCCCTTCTTCCCCTAGACTTCCCCTTCCCTCTATACTTCCCCTTCTTCCCCTAGACTTCCCCTTCCCTCTATACATCCCCTTCTTCCCCTAGACTTCCCCTTCTTCCCCTAGACTTCCTCTTCTTCCCCTAGACTTCCCCTTCCCTCTATACTTCTCCTTCTTCCCCTAGACTTCCCCTTCTTCCCTTAGACTTCCCCTTCTTCCCCTAGACTTCCACTTCTTCCCCTAGACTTCCCGTAGACTTCCCCTTGCCTCTATACTTCCCCTTCTTCCCCTAGACTTTCTCTTCCCTCTATACTTCCCCTTCTTCCCCTAGACTTCCCCTTCTTCCCCTAGACTTCCCTTCCCTCTATACTTCCCCTTCTTCCCCTAGACTTCCCCTAGACTTCCCCTTCCCTCTCTACTTCCCCTTCTTCCCCTAGACTTCCCCTTCTTCCCCTAGACTTCCCCTTCTTCCCCTAGACTTCCCCTTCTTCCCCTAGACTTCCCCTTCTTCCCCTAGACTTCCCCTTCCCTCTATACTTCCCCTTCTTCCCCTAGACTTCCCCTAGACTTCCCTTTCCCTCTATACTTCCCCTTCTTCCCCTAGACTTCCCCTAGACTTCCCCTTCCCTCTATACTTCCCCTTCTTCCCTAGACTTCCCCTTCCCTCTATACTTCCCCTTCTCCCCTAGACTTCCCCTAGACTTCCCCTTCCCTCTATACTTCCCCTTCGTCCCCTAGACTTCCCCTTCCCTCTATACTTCCCCTTCTTCCCCTAGACTTCCCCTAGACTTCCCCTTCTTCCCCTAGACTTCCCCTTTTTCCCCTAGACTTCCCCTTCCCTCTATACTTCCTCTTCTTCCCCTAGACTTCCCCTTCTTCCCCTAGACTTCCCCTTCGTCCCCTAGACTTCCCATAGACTTCCCCTTTCCTCTATACTAACCCTTCTTCCCCTAGACTTCCACTAGACTTCCCCTTCCCTCTATACTTCCCCTTCTTCCCCTAGACTTCCCCTAGACTTCCCCTTCCCTCTATACTTCCCCTTCTTCCCCTAGACTTCCCCTAGACTTCCCCTTCCCTCTATACTTCCCCTTCTTCCCTTGGACTTCCCCTTTCCTCTATACTTCCCCTTCTCCCCTAGACTTCCCCTAGACTTCCCCTTCCCTCTATACTTCCCCTTCCTCCCCTAGACTTTCCGTAGACTTCCCCTTCCCTCTATACCTTCCCTTCTTCCCCTTCTTCCCCTAGACTTCCCCTTCTTCCCTTAGACTTCCCCTTTTTCCCCTAGACTTTCTCTTCCCTCTATACTTCCCTTTCTTCCCCTAGACTTCCCCTTCTTCCCCTAGACTTCCCCTTCTTCCCCTAGACTTCCCCTTCCCTCTATACTTCCCCTTCTTCCCCTAGACTTCCCCTAGACTTCCCTTCCCTCTATACTTCCCCTTCTTCCCCTAGACTTCCCCTAGACTTCCCCTTCCCTCTCTACTTCCCCTTCTTCCCCTAGACTTCCCCTTCTTCCCCTAGACTTCCCTTTCTTCCCCTAGACTTCCCCTTCCCTCTATACTTCCCCTTCTTCCATTAGACTTCCCCTTCCCTCTATACTTCCCCTGCTTCCCCTAGACTTCCCCTAGACTTCCCCTTCTTCCCCTAGACTTCCCCTAGACTTCCCCTTCCCTCTATACTTCCCCTTCTTCCCCTAGACTTCCCCTTCCCTCTATACTTCCCCTTCTTCCCCTAGACTTCCCCTTCTTCCCCTAGACTTCCTCTTCTTCCCCTAGACTTCCCCTTCCCTCTATACTTCCCCTTCTTCCCCTAGACTTCCCCTAGACTTCCCCTTCCCTCTCTACTTCCACTTCTTCCCCTAGACTTCCCCTTCTTCCCCTAGACTTCCCCTTCTTCCCCTAGACTTTCCCTTCCCTCTATACTTCCCCTTCTTCCATTAGACTTCCCCTTCCCTCTATACTTCCCCTGCTTCCCCTAGACTTCCCCTAGTCTTCCCCTTCTTCCCCTAGAATTCCCCTTCTTCCCCTTGACTTCCCCTTCCATCTATACTTCCCCTTCTTCCCCTAGACTTCTCCTAGACTTCCCCTTCCCTCTATACTGCCCCTTCTTCCCCTAGACTTCCCCTAGACTTCCCCTTTCCTCTATACTTCCCCTTCTTCCCCTAGACTTCCACTAGACTTCCCCTTCCCTCTATACTTCCCCTTCTTCCCCTAGACTTCCCCTAGACTTCCCCTTTCCTCTATACTTCCCCTTCTTCCCCTAGACTTCCCCTAGACTTCCCCTTCCCTCTATACTTCCCCTTCTTCCCCTAGACTTCCCCTTCCCTCTATACTTCCCCTTCTTCCCCTAGACTTCCCCTAGACTTCCCCTTCCCTCTATACTTCCCCTTCTTCCCCTAGTCTACCCCTGGACTTCCCCTTCCCTCTATACTTCCCCTTCTTCCCATAGACTTCCCCTTCTTCCCCTACACTTCCCCTTCTTCCCCTAGACTAAGCTTTCTTCCCCTAGACTTCCCCTTCTTCCCCTATACTTCCCTTCTTCCCCGAGACTTCCCCTATACTTCCCCTTCTTTCCCTATACTTCCCCTACACTTTCCCTTCCCTCTATACTTCCCCTTCTTCCCCTAGACTTCCCCTTCTTCCCCTAGAGTTCCCCTTCTTCCCTTAGATTTCCCCTTCTTCCCCGAGACTTACCCTAGACTTCCCCTTCCCTCTATACTTCCCTTCTTCCCCTAGACTTCCCCTTCTTCTCCTAGACTTCCCCTTCTTCCCCTAGACTTCCCCTTCCCTCTATACTTCCCCTTCTTCCCCTAGACTTCCACTAGACTTCCACGTCTTCCCCTAGACTTCCCCTTCTTCCCCTATACTTCCCCTAGACTTCCCCTTTCCTCTATACTTCCCCTTCTTCCCCTAGACTTCCACTTCTTCCCCTAGACTTCCCCTTCTTCCCCTAGACGTCCCCTTCCCTCTATACTTCCCCTTCTTCCCCTAGACTTCCCCTTCTTCCCTTAGACTTCCCCTTCTTCCCCTAGACTTCCCCTTCTTCCCCTAGACTTCCTCTTCTTCCCCTAGACTTCCCCTAGACTTCCCCTTGCCTCTATACTTCCCCTTCTTCCCCTAGACTTTCTCTTCCCTCTACACTTCCCCTTCTTCCCCTAGACTTCCCCTTCTTCCCCTAGACTTCCCCTTCTTCCCCTAGACTTCCCCTTCCCTCTATACTTCCCCTTCTTCCACTAGACTTCCCCTAGACTTCCCTTCCCTCTATACTTCCCCTTCTTCCCCTAGACTTCCCCTTCCCTCTATACTTCCCCTTCTTCCCCTAGACTTCCCCTTCCCTCTATACATCCCCTTCTTCCCCTAGACTTCCCCTTCTTCCCCTAGACTTCCTCTTCTTCCCCTAGACTTCCCCTTCCCTCTATACTTCCCCTTCTTCCCCTAGACTTCCCCTTCTTCCCTTAGACTTCCCCTTCTTCCCCTAGACTTCCACTTCTTCCCGTAGACTTCCCCTTGCCTCTATACTTCCCCTTCTTCCCCTAGACTTTCTCTTCCCTCTATACTTCCCCTTCTTCCCCTAGACTTCCCCTTCTTCCCCTAGACTTCCCCTTCCCTCTATACTTCCCCTTCTTCCCCTAGACTTCCCCTAGACTTCCCTTCCCTCTATACTTCCCCTTCTTCCCCTAGACTTCCCCTAGACTTCCCCTTCCCTCTCTACTTCCCCTTCTTCCCCTAGACTTCCCCTTCTTCCCCTAGACTTCCCCTTCTTCCCCTAGACTTCCCCTTCTTCCCCTAGACTTCCCCTTCCCTCTATACTTCCCCTTCTTCCCCTAGACTTCCCCTAGACTTCCCTTTCCCTCTATACTTCCCCTTCTTCCCCTAGACTTCCCCTAGACTTCCCCTTCCCTCTATACTTCCCCTTCTTCCCCTAGACTTCCCCTTCCCTCTATACTTCCCCTCCTCCCCTAGACTTCCCTTAGACTTCCCCTTCCCTCTATACTTCCCCTTCGTCCCCTAGACTTCCCCTTCTCCCCTAGACTTCCCTTAGACTTCCCCTTCCCTCTATACTTCCCCTTCGTCCCCTAGACTTCCCCTTCCCTCTATACTTCCCCTTCTTCCCCTAGACTTCCCCTAGACTTCCCCTTCTTCCTCTAGACTTCCCCTTTTTCCCCTAGACTTCCCCTTCCCTCTATACTTCCTCTTCTTCCCCTAGACTTCCCCTTCTTCCCCTAGACTTCCCCTTCTTCCCCTAGACTTCCCCTAGACTTCCCCTTCCCTCTATACTTCCCCTTCTTTCCCTAGACTTCCCCTAGACTTTCCCTTCCCTCTATACTTCCCCTTCTTCCCCTGGACTTCCCCTTTCCTCTATACTTCCCCTTCTCCCCTAGACTTCCCCTAGACTTCCCCTTCCCTCTATACTTCCCCTTCTTCCCCTAGACTTCCCCTAGACTTCCCCTTCTTCCCCTAGACTTCCCCTTTTTCCCCTAGACTTCCCCTTCCCTCTATACTTCCTCTTCTTCCCCTAGACTTCCCCTTCTTCCCCTAGACTTCCACTTCTTCCCCTAGACTTTCCGTAGACTTCCCCTTCCCTCTATACCTTCCCTTCTTCCCCTTCTTCCCCTAGACTTCCCCTTCTTCCCTTAGACTTCCCCTAGACTTCCCCTTCCCTCTCTACTTCCCCTTCTTCCCCTAGACTTCTCCCTCTTCCCCTAGACTTCCCCTTCTTCCCCTAGACTTCCCCTTCCCTCTATACTTCCCCTTCTTCCATTAGACTTCCCCTTCCCTCTATACTTCCCCTGCTTCCCCTAGACTTCCCCTAGACTTCCCCTTCTTCCCCTAGACTTCCCCTAGACTTCCCCTTCCCTCTATACTTCCCCTTCTTCCCCTAGACTTCCCCTTCCCTCTATACTTCCCCTTCTTCCCCTAGACTTCCCCTTCTTCCCCTAGACTTCCTCTTCTTCCCCTAGACTTCCCCTTCCCTCTATACTTCCCCTTCTTCCCCTAGACTTCCCCTAGACTTCCCCTTCCCTCTCTACTTCCCCTTCTTCCCCTAGACTTCCCCTTCTTCCCCTAGACTTCCCCTTCTTCCCCTAGACTTTCCCTTCCCACTATACTTCCCCTTCTTCCATTAGACTTCCCCTTCCCTCTATACTTCCCCTTCTTCCCCTAGACTTCCCCTAGACTTCCGTTCCCTCTATACTTCCCCTTCTTCCCCTAGACTTCCCCTAGACTTCCCCTTCCCTCTCTACTTCCCCTTCTTCCCCTAGACTTCCCCTTCTTCCCCTAGACTTCCCCTTCTTCCCCTAGACTTTCCCTTCCCTCTATACTTCCCTTCTTCCATTAGACTTCCCCTTCCCTCTATACTTCCCCTTCTTCCCCTAGACTTCCCCTTCTTCCCCTAGACTTCCTCTTCTTCCCCTAGACTTCCCCTTCTTCCCTTAGACTTCCCCTTCTTCCCCTAGACTTCCCCTTCTTCCCTTAGACTTCCCCTTCTTCCCCTATACTTCCCCTTCCCTCTATACTTCCCCTGCTTCCCCTAGACTTCCCCTAGACGTCCCCTTCTTCCCCTAGACTTCCCCTAGACTTCCCTTCCCTCTATACTTCCCCTTCTTCCCCTAGACTTCCCCTAGACTTCCCCTTCCCTCTCTACTTCCCCTTCTTCCCCTAGACTTCCCCTTCTTCCCCTAGACTTCCCCTTCTTCCCCTAGACTTCCCCTTCCCTCTATACTTCCCCTTCTTCCATTAGACTTCCCCTTCCCTCTATACTTCCCCTGCTTCCCCTAGACTTCCCCTAGACTTCCCCTTCTTCCCCTAGACTTCCCCTAGACTTCCCCTTCCCTCTATACTTCCCCTTCTTCCATTAGACTTCCCCTTCCCTCTATACTTCCCCTGCTTCCCCTAGACTTCCCCTAGACTTCCCCTTCTTCCCCTAGACTTCCCCTAGACTTCCCCTTCCCTCTATACTTCCCCTTCTTCCCCTAGACTTCCCCTTCCCTCTATACTTCCCCTTCTTCCCCTAGACTTCCCCTTCTTCCCCTAGACTTCCTCTTCTTCCCCTAGACTTCCCCTTCCCTCTATACTTCCCCTTCTTCCCCTAGACTTCCCCTAGACTTCCCCTTCCCTCTCTACTTCCCCTTCTTCCCCTAGACTTCCCCTGCTTCCCCTAGACTTCCCCTTCTTCCCCTAGACTTTCCCTTCCCACTATACTTCCCCTTCTTCCATTAGACTTCCCCTTCCCTCTATACTTCCCCTTCTTCCCCTAGACTTCCCCTAGACTTCCGTTCCCTCTATACTTCCCCTTCTTCCCCTAGACTTCCCCTAGACTTCCCCTTCCCTCTCTACTTCCCCTTCTTCCCCTAGACTTCCCCTTCTTCCCCTAGACTTCCCCTTCTTCCCCTAGACTTTCCCTTCCCTCTATACTTCCCCTTCTTCCATTAGACTTCCCCTTCCCTCTATACTTCCCCTTCTTCCCCTAGACTTCCCCTTCTTCCCCTAGACTTCCTCTTCTTCCCCTAGACTTCCCCTTCTTCCCTTAGACTTCCCCTTCTTCCCCTAGACTTCCCCTTCTTCCCTTAGACTTCCCCTTCTTCCCCTATACTTCCCCTTCCCTCTATACTTCCCCTGCTTCCCCTAGACTTCCCCTAGACGTCCCCTTCTTCCCCTAGACTTCCCCTAGACTTCCCTTCCCTCTATACTTCCCCTTCTTCCCCTAGACTTCCCCTAGACTTCCCCTTCCCTCTCTACTTCCCCTTCTTCCCCTAGACTTCCCCTTCTTCCCCTAGACTTCCCCTTCTTCCCCTAGACTTCCCCTTCCCTCTATACTTCCCCTTCTTCCATTAGACTTCCCCTTCCCTCTATACTTCCCCTGCTTCCCCTAGACTTCCCCTAGACTTCCCCTTCTTCCCCTAGACTTCCCCTAGACTTCCCCTTCCCTCTATACTTCCCCTTCTTCCCCTAGACTTCCCCTTCCCTCTATACTTCCCCTTCTTCCCCTAGACTTCCCCTTCTTCCCCTAGACTTCCTCTTCTTCCCCTAGACTTCCCCTAGACTTCCCCTTCCCTCTATACTTCCCCTTCTTCCCCTAGACTTCCCCTTCCCTCTATACTTCCCCTTCTTCCCCTAGTCTACCCCTGGACTTCCCCTTCCCTCTATACTTCCCCTTCTTCCCCAAGACTTCCCCTTCTTCCCCTAGACTTCCCCTTCTTCCCCTAGACTAAGCTTTCTTCCCCTAGACTTCCCCTTCTTCCCCTAGACTTCCCTTCTTCCCCGAGACTTCCCCTTCTTCCCTTAGACTTCCCCTTCTTCCCCTATACTTCCCCTTCCCTCTATACTTCCCCTGCTTCCCCTAGACTTCCCCTAGACGTCCCCTTCTTCCCCTAGACTTCCCCTAGACTTCCCTTCCCTCTATACTTCCCCTTCTTCCCCTAGACTTCCCCTTCTTCCCCTAGACTTCCCCTTCTTCCCCTAGACTTCCCCTTCCCTCTATACTTCCCCTTCTTCCATTAGACTTCCCCTTCCCTCTATACTTCCCCTGCTTCCCCTAGACTTCCCCTAGACTTCCCCTTCTTCCCCTAGACTTCCCCTAGACTTCCCCTTCCCTCTATACTTCCCCTTCTTCCCCTAGACTTCCCCTTCCCTCTATACTTCCCCTTCTTCCCCTAGACTTCCCCTTCTTCCCCTAGACTTCCTCTTCTTCCCCTAGACTTCCCCTAGACTTCCCCTTCCCTCTATACTTCCCCTTCTTCCCCTAGACTTCCCCTTCCCTCTATACTTCCCCTTCTTCCCCTAGACTTCCCCTAGACTTCCCCTTCCCTCTATACTTCCCCTTCTTCCCCTAGTCTACCCCTGGACTTCCCCTTCCCTCTATACTTCCCCTTCTTCCCCTAGACTTCCCCTTCTTCCCCTAGACTTCCCCTTCTTCCCCTAGACTAAGCTTTCTTCCCCTAGACTTCCCCTTCTTCCCCTAGACTTCCCTTCTTCCCCGAGACTTCCCCTATACTTCCCCTTCTTTCCCTAGACTTCCCCTACACTTTCCCTTCCCTCTATACTTCCCCTTCTTCCCCTAGACTTACCCTTCTTCTCCTAGACTTCCCCTTCTTCCCCTAGACTTCCCCTTCCCTCTATACTTCCCCTTCTTCCCCTAGACTTCCCCTAGACTTCCACTTCTTCCCCTAGACTTCCCTTCTTCCCCTAGACTTCCCCTTCCCTCTATACTTCCCCTTCTTCCCCTAGACTTCCCCTAGACTTCCCCTTCTTCCTCTAGACTTCCCCTTTTTCCCCTAGACCTCCCCGTCCCTCTATACTTCCTCTTCTTCCCCTAGACTTCCCCTTCTTCCCCTAGACTTCCCCTTCTTCTTCTAGACTTCCCCTACACTTCCCCTTGCCTCTATACTTCCCCTTCTTCCCCTAGACTTCCCCTAGACTTCCCTTCCCTCTATACTTCCCCTTCTTCCCCTAGACTTCCCCTAGACTTCCCCTTCCCTCTCTACTTCCCCTTCTTCCCCTAGACTTCCCCTTCTTCCCCTAGACTTCCCCTTCTTCCCCTAGACTTCCCCTTCTTCCCCTATACTTCCCCTTCCCTCTATACTTCCCCTTCTTCCCCTAGACTTCCCCTTCCCTCTATACATCCCCTTCTCCCCTAGACTTCCCCTTCTTCCCCTAGACTTCCTCTTCTTCCCCTAGACTTCCCCTTCCCTCTATACTTCCCCTTCTTCCCCTAGACTTCCCCTTCTTCCCTTAGACTTCCCCTTCTTCCCCTAGACTTTCTCTTCCCTCTATACTTCCCCTTCTTCCCCTAGACTTCCCCTTCTTCCCCTAGACTTCCCCTTCTTCCCCTAGACTTCCCCTTCCCTCTATACTTCCCCTTCTTCCCCTAGACTTCCCCTAGACTTCCCTTCCCTCTATACTTCCCCTTCTTCCCCTAGACTTCCCCTTCCCTCTATACTTCCCCTTCTTCCCCTAGACTTCCCCTTCCCTCTATACATCCCCTTCTTCCCCTAGACTTCCCCTTCTTCCCCTAGACTTCCTCTTCTTCCCCTAGACTTCCCCTTCCCTCTATACTTCTCCTTCTTCCCCTAGACTTCCCCTTCTTCCCTTAGACTTCCCCTTCTTCCCCTAGACTTCCACTTCTTCCCCTAGACTTCCCGTAGACTTCCCCTTGCCTCTATACTTCCCCTTCTTCCCCTAGACTTTCTCTTCCCTCTATACTTCCCCTTCTTCCCCTAGACTTCCCCTTCTTCCCCTAGACTTCCCTTCCCTCTATACTTCCCCTTCTTCCCCTAGACTTCCCCTAGACTTCCCCTTCCCTCTCTACTTCCCCTTCTTCCCCTAGACTTCCCCTTCTTCCCCTAGACTTCCCCTTCTTCCCCTAGACTTCCCCTTCTTCCCCTAGACTTCCCCTTCCCTCTATACTTCCCCTTCTTCCCCTAGACTTCCCCTAGACTTCCCTTTCCCTCTATACTTCCCCTTCTTCCCCTAGACTTCCCCTAGACTTCCCCTTCCCTCTATACTTCCCCTTCTTCCCTAGACTTCCCCTTCCCTCTATACTTCCCCTTCTCCCCTAGACTTCCCCTAGACTTCCCCTTCCCTCTATACTTCCCCTTCGTCCCCTAGACTTCCCCTTCCCTCTATACTTCCCCTTCTTCCCCTAGACTTCCCCTAGACTTCCCCTTCTTCCCCTAGACTTCCCCTTTTTCCCCTAGACTTCCCCTTCCCTCTATACTTCCTCTTCTTCCCCTAGACTTCCCCTTCTTCCCCTAGACTTCCCCTTCGTCCCCTAGACTTCCCATAGACTTCCCCTTTCCTCTATACTAACCCTTCTTCCCCTAGACTTCCCCTAGACTTCCCCTTCCCTCTATACTTCCCCTTCTTCCCCTAGACTTCCCCTTCCCTCTATACTTCCCCTTCTTCCCCTAGACTTCCCCTTCTTCCCCTAGACTTCCTCTTCTTCCCCTAGACTTCCCCTAGACTTCCCCTTCCCTCTATACTTCCCCTTCTTCCCCTAGACTTCCCCTTCCCTCTATACTTCCCCTTCTTCCCCTAGACTTCCCCTAGACTTCCCCTTCCCTCTATACTTCCCCTTCTTCCCCTAGTCTACCCCTGGACTTCCCCTTCCCTCTATACTTCCCCTTCTTCCCCTAGACTTCCCCTTCTTCCCCTAGACTTCCCCTTCTTCCCCTAGACTAAGCTTTCTTCCCCTAGACTTCCCCTTCTTCCCCTAGACTTCCCTTCTTCCCCGAGACTTCCCCTTCTTCCCTTAGACTTCCCCTTCTTCCCCTATACTTCCCCTTCCCTCTATACTTCCCCTGCTTCCCCTAGACTTCCCCTAGACGTCCCCTTCTTCCCCTAGACTTCCCCTAGACTTCCCTTCCCTCTATACTTCCCCTTCTTCCCCTAGACTTCCCCTTCTTCCCCTAGACTTCCCCTTCTTCCCCTAGACTTCCCCTTCCCTCTATACTTCCCCTTCTTCCATTAGACTTCCCCTTCCCTCTATACTTCCCCTGCTTCCCCTAGACTTCCCCTAGACTTCCCCTTCTTCCCCTAGACTTCCCCTAGACTTCCCCTTCCCTCTATACTTCCCCTTCTTCCCCTAGACTTCCCCTTCCCTCTATACTTCCCCTTCTTCCCCTA
This sequence comes from Anniella stebbinsi, assembly GCA_029215795.1. Classification (NCBI taxonomy): domain Eukaryota; kingdom Metazoa; phylum Chordata; class Lepidosauria; order Squamata; family Anniellidae; genus Anniella; species Anniella stebbinsi. The sequence goes on from JARDYH010000017.1 coordinate 30,452, forward strand.
GACTTCCCCTTCTTCCCCTAGACTTCCTCTTCTTCCCCTAGACTTCCCCTAGACTTCCCCTTCCCTCTATACTTCCCCTTCTTCCCCTAGACTTCCCCTTCCCTCTATACTTCCCCTTCTTCCCCTAGACTTCCCCTAGACTTCCCCTTCCCTCTATACTTCCCCTTCTTCCCCTAGTCTACCCCTGGACTTCCCCTTCCCTCTATACTTCCCCTTCTTCCCCTAGACTTCCCCTTCTTCCCCTAGACTTCCCCTTCTTCCCCTAGACTAAGCTTTCTTCCCCTAGACTTCCCCTTCTTCCCCTAGACTTCCCTTCTTCCCCGAGACTTCCCCTATACTTCCCCTTCTTTCCCTAGACTTCCCCTACACTTTCCCTTCCCTCTATACTTCCCCTTCTTCCCCTAGACTTACCCTTCTTCTCCTAGACTTCCCCTTCTTCCCCTAGACTTCCCCTTCCCTCTATACTTCCCCTTCTTCCCCTAGACTTCCCCTAGACTTCCACTTCTTCCCCTAGACTTCCCTTCTTCCCCTAGACTTCCCCTTCCCTCTATACTTCCCCTTCTTCCCCTAGACTTCCCCTAGACTTCCCCTTCTTCCTCTAGACTTCCCCTTTTTCCCCTAGACTTCCCCGTCCCTCTATACTTCCTCTTCTTCCCCTAGACTTCCCCTTCTTCCCCTAGACTTCCCCTTCTTCTTCTAGACTTCCCCTAGACTTCCCCTTGCCTCTATACTTCCCCTTCTTCCCCTAGACTTCCCCTAGACTTCCCTTCCCTCTATACTTCCCCTTCTTCCCCTAGACTTCCCCTAGACTTCCCCTTCCCTCTCTACTTCCCCTTCTTCCCCTAGACTTCCCCTTCTTCCCCTAGACTTCCCCTTCTTCCCCTAGACTTCCCCTTCTTCCCCTATACTTCCCCTTCCCTCTATACTTCCCCTTCTTCCCCTAGACTTCCCCTTCCCTCTATACATCCCCTTCTTCCCCTAGACTTCCCCTTCTTCCCCTAGACTTCCTCTTCTTCCCATAGACTTCCCCTTCCCTCTATACTTCCCCTTCTTCCCCTAGACTTCCCCTTCTTCCCTTAGACTTCCCCTTCTTCCCCTAGACTTTCTCTTCCCTCTATACTTCCCCTTCTTCCCCTAGACTTCCCCTTCTTCCCCTAGACTTCCCCTTCTTCCCCTAGACTTCCCCTTCCCTCTATACTTCCCCTTCTTCCCCTAGACTTCCCCTAGACTTCCCTTCCCTCTATACTTCCCCTTCTTCCCCTAGACTTCCCCTTCCCTCTATACTTCCCCTTCTTCCCCTAGACTTCCCCTTCCCTCTATACATCCCCTTCTTCCCCTAGACTTCCCCTTCTTCCCCTAGACTTCCTCTTCTTCCCCTAGACTTCCCCTTCCCTCTATACTTCTCCTTCTTCCCCTAGACTTCCCCTTCTTCCCTTAGACTTCCCCTTCTTCCCCTAGACTTCCACTTCTTCCCCTAGACTTCCCGTAGACTTCCCCTTGCCTCTATACTTCCCCTTCTTCCCCTAGACTTTCTCTTCCCTCCATACTTCCCCTTCTTCCCCTAGACTTCCCCTTCTTCCCCTAGACTTCCCTTCCCTCTATACTTCCCCTTCTTCCCCTAGACTTCCCCTAGACTTCCCCTTCCCTCTCTACTTCCCCTTCTTCCCCTAGACTTCCCCTTCTTCCCCTAGACTTCCCCTTCTTCCCCTAGACTTCCCCTTCTTCCCCTAGACTTCCCCTTCTTCCCCTAGACTTCCCCTTCCCTCTATACTTCCCCTTCTTCCCCTAGACTTCCCCTAGACTTCCCTTTCCCTCTATACTTCCCCTTCTTCCCCTAGACTTCCCCTAGACTTCCCCTTCCCTCTATACTTCCCCTTCTTCCCTAGACTTCCCCTTCCCTCTATACTTCCCCTTCTCCCCTAGACTTCCCCTAGACTTCCCCTTCCCTCTATACTTCCCCTTCGTCCCCTAGACTTCCCCTTCCCTCTATACTTCCCCTTCTTCCCCTAGACTTCCCCTAGACTTCCCCTTCTTCCCCTAGACTTCCCCTTTTTCCCCTAGACTTCCCCTTCCCTCTATACTTCCTCTTCTTCCCCTAGACTTCCCCTTCTTCCCCTAGACTTCCCCTTCGTCCCCTAGACTTCCCATAGACTTCCCCTTTCCTCTATACTAACCCTTCTTCCCCTAGACTTCCCCTAGACTTCCCCTTCCCTCTATACTTCCCCTTCTTCCCCTAGACTTCCCCTTCCCTCTATACTTCCCCTTCTTCCCCTAGACTTCCCCTTCTTCCCCTAGACTTCCTCTTCTTCCCCTAGACTTCCCCTAGACTTCCCCTTCCCTCTATACTTCCCCTTCTTCCCCTAGACTTCCCCTTCCCTCTATACTTCCCCTTCTTCCCCTAGACTTCCCCTAGACTTCCCCTTCCCTCTATACTTCCCCTTCTTCCCCTAGTCTACCCCTGGACTTCCCCTTCCCTCTATACTTCCCCTTCTTCCCCTAGACTTCCCCTTCTTCCCCTAGACTTCCCCTTCTTCCCCTAGACTAAGCTTTCTTCCCCTAGACTTCCCCTTCTTCCCCTAGACTTCCCTTCTTCCCCGAGACTTCCCCTTCTTCCCTTAGACTTCCCCTTCTTCCCCTATACTTCCCCTTCCCTCTATACTTCCCCTGCTTCCCCTAGACTTCCCCTAGACGTCCCCTTCTTCCCCTAGACTTCCCCTAGACTTCCCTTCCCTCTATACTTCCCCTTCTTCCCCTAGACTTCCCCTTCTTCCCCTAGACTTCCCCTTCTTCCCCTAGACTTCCCCTTCCCTCTATACTTCCCCTTCTTCCATTAGACTTCCCCTTCCCTCTATACTTCCCCTGCTTCCCCTAGACTTCCCCTAGACTTCCCCTTCTTCCCCTAGACTTCCCCTAGACTTCCCCTTCCCTCTATACTTCCCCTTCTTCCCCTAGACTTCCCCTTCCCTCTATACTTCCCCTTCTTCCCCTAGACTTCCCCTTCTTCCCCTAGACTTCCTCTTCTTCCCCTAGACTTCCCCTAGACTTCCCCTTCCCTCTATACTTCCCCTTCTTCCCCTAGACTTCCCCTTCCCTCTATACTTCCCCTTCTTCCCCTAGACTTCCCCTAGACTTCCCCTTCCCTCTATACTTCCCCTTCTTCCCCTAGTCTACCCCTGGACTTCCCCTTCCCTCTATACTTCCCCTTCTTCCCCTAGACTTCCCCTTCTTCCCCTAGACTTCCCCTTCTTCCCCTAGACTAAGCTTTCTTCCCCTAGACTTCCCCTTCTTCCCCTAGACTTCCCTTCTTCCCCGAGACTTCCCCTATACTTCCCCTTCTTTCCCTAGACTTCCCCTACACTTTCCCTTCCCTCTATACTTCCCCTTCTTCCCCTAGACTTACCCTTCTTCTCCTAGACTTCCCCTTCTTCCCCTAGACTTCCCCTTCCCTCTATACTTCCCCTTCTTCCCCTAGACTTCCCCTAGACTTCCACTTCTTCCCCTAGACTTCCCTTCTTCCCCTAGACTTCCCCTTCCCTCTATACTTCCCCTTCTTCCCCTAGACTTCCCCTAGACTTCCCCTTCTTCCTCTAGACTTCCCCTTTTTCCCCTAGACTTCCCCGTCCCTCTATACTTCCTCTTCTTCCCCTAGACTTCCCCTTCTTCCCCTAGACTTCCCCTTCTTCTTCTAGACTTCCCCTAGACTTCCCCTTGCCTCTATACTTCCCCTTCTTCCCCTAGACTTCCCCTAGACTTCCCTTCCCTCTATACTTCCCCTTCTTCCCCTAGACTTCCCCTAGACTTCCCCTTCCCTCTCTACTTCCCCTTCTTCCCCTAGACTTCCCCTTCTTCCCCTAGACTTCCCCTTCTTCCCCTAGACTTCCCCTTCTTCCCCTATACTTCCCCTTCCCTCTATACTTCCCCTTCTTCCCCTAGACTTCCCCTTCCCTCTATACATCCCCTTCTTCCCCTAGACTTCCCCTTCTTCCCCTAGACTTCCTCTTCTTCCCATAGACTTCCCCTTCCCTCTATACTTCCCCTTCTTCCCCTAGACTTCCCCTTCTTCCCTTAGACTTCCCCTTCTTCCCCTAGACTTTCTCTTCCCTCTATACTTCCCCTTCTTCCCCTAGACTTCCCCTTCTTCCCCTAGACTTCCCCTTCTTCCCCTAGACTTCCCCTTCCCTCTATACTTCCCCTTCTTCCCCTAGACTTCCCCTAGACTTCCCTTCCCTCTATACTTCCCCTTCTTCCCCTAGACTTCCCCTTCCCTCTATACTTCCCCTTCTTCCCCTAGACTTCCCCTTCCCTCTATACATCCCCTTCTTCCCCTAGACTTCCCCTTCTTCCCCTAGACTTCCTCTTCTTCCCCTAGACTTCCCCTTCCCTCTATACTTCTCCTTCTTCCCCTAGACTTCCCCTTCTTCCCTTAGACTTCCCCTTCTTCCCCTAGACTTCCACTTCTTCCCCTAGACTTCCCGTAGACTTCCCCTTGCCTCTATACTTCCCCTTCTTCCCCTAGACTTTCTCTTCCCTCCATACTTCCCCTTCTTCCCCTAGACTTCCCCTTCTTCCCCTAGACTTCCCTTCCCTCTATACTTCCCCTTCTTCCCCTAGACTTCCCCTAGACTTCCCCTTCCCTCTCTACTTCCCCTTCTTCCCCTAGACTTCCCCTTCTTCCCCTAGACTTCCCCTTCTTCCCCTAGACTTCCCCTTCTTCCCCTAGACTTCCCCTTCTTCCCCTAGACTTCCCCTTCCCTCTATACTTCCCCTTCTTCCCCTAGACTTCCCCTAGACTTCCCTTTCCCTCTATACTTCCCCTTCTTCCCCTAGACTTCCCCTAGACTTCCCCTTCCCTCTATACTTCCCCTTCTTCCCTAGACTTCCCCTTCCCTCTATACTTCCCCTTCTCCCCTAGACTTCCCCTAGACTTCCCCTTCCCTCTATACTTCCCCTTCGTCCCCTAGACTTCCCCTTCCCTCTATACTTCCCCTTCTTCCCCTAGACTTCCCCTAGACTTCCCCTTCTTCCCCTAGACTTCCCCTTTTTCCCCTAGACTTCCCCTTCCCTCTATACTTCCTCTTCTTCCCCTAGACTTCCCCTTCTTCCCCTAGACTTCCCCTTCGTCCCCTAGACTTCCCATAGACTTCCCCTTTCCTCTATACTAACCCTTCTTCCCCTAGACTTCCACTAGACTTCCCCTTCCCTCTATACTTCCCCTTCTTCCCCTAGACTTCCCCTAGACTTCCCCTTCCCTCTATACTTCCCCTTCTTCCCCTAGACTTCCCCTAGACTTCCCCTTCCCTCTATACTTCCCCTTCTTCCCCTGGACTTCCCCTTTCCTCTATACTTCCCCTTCTCCCCTAGACTTCCCCTAGACTTCCCCTTCCCTCTATACTTCCCCTTCCTCCCCTAGACTTTCCGTAGACTTCCCCTTCCCTCTATACCTTCCCTTCTTCCCCTTCTTCCCCTAGACTTCCCCTTCTTCCCTTAGACTTCCCCTTTTTCCCCTAGACTTTCTCTTCCCTCTATACTTCCCTTTCTTCCCCTAGACTTCCCCTTCTTCCCCTAGACTTCCCCTTCTTCCCCTAGACTTCCCCTTCCCTCTATACTTCCCCTTCTTCCCCTAGACTTCCCCTAGACTTCCCTTCCCTCTATACTTCCACTTCTTCCCCTAGACTTCCCCTAGACTTCCCCTTCCCTCTCTACTTCCCCTTCTTCCCCTAGACTTCCCCTTCTTCCCCTAGACTTCCCTTTCTTCCCCTAGACTTCCCCTTCCCTCTATACTTCCCCTTCTTCCATTAGACTTCCCCTTCCCTCTATACTTCCCCTGCTTCCCCTAGACTTCCCCTAGACTTCCCCTTCTTCCCCTAGACTTCCCCTAGACTTCCCCTTCCCTCTATACTTCCCCTTCTTCCCCTAGACTTCCCCTTCCCTCTATACTTCCCCTTCTTCCCCTAGACTTCCCCTTCTTCCCCTAGACTTCCTCTTCTTCCCCTAGACTTCCCCTTCCCTCTATACTTCCCCTTCTTCCCCTAGACTTCCCCTAGACTTCCCCTTCCCTCTCTACTTCCCCTTCTTCCCCTAGACTTCCCCTTCTTCCCCTAGACTTCCCCTTCTTCCCCTAGACTTTCCCTTCCCTCTATACTTCCCCTTCTTCCATTAGACTTCCCCTTCCCTCTATACTTCCCCTGCTTCCCCTAGACTTCCCCTAGTCTTCCCCTTCTTCCCCTAGACTTCCCCTAGACTTCCCTTCCCTCTATACTTCCCCTTCTTCCCCTAGACTTCCCCTAGACTTCCCCTTCCCTCTCTACTTCCCCTTCTTCCCCTAGACTTCCCCTTCTTCCCCTAGACTTCCCCTTCTTCCCCTAGACTTTCCCTTCCCTCTATACTTCCCCTTCTTCCATTAGACTTCCCCTTCCCTCTATACTTCCCCTTCTTCCCCTAGACTTCCCCTTCTTCCCCTAGACTTCCTCTTCTTCCCCTAGACTTCCCCTTCCCTCTATACTTCCCCTTCTTCCCCTAGACTTCCCCTTCTTCCCTTAGACTTCCCCTTCTTCCCCTAGACTTCCCCTTCTTCCCTTAGACTTCCCCTTCTTCCCCTAGACTTTCCCTTCCCTCTATACTTCCCCTGCTTCCCCTAGACTTCCCCTAGACGTCCCCTTCTTCCCCTAGACTTCCCCTAGACTTCCCTTCCCTCTATACTTCCCCTTCTTCCCCTAGACTTCCCCTAGACTTCCCCTTCCCTCTCTACTTCCCCTTCTTCCCCTAGACTTCCCCTTCTTCCCCTAGACTTCCCCTTCCCTCTATACTTCCCCTTCTTCCATTAGACTTCCCCTTCCCTCTATACTTCCCCTGCTTCCCCTAGACTTCCCCTAGACTTCCCCTTCTTCCCCTAGACTTCCCCTTCCCTCTATACTTCCCCTTCTTCCCCTAGACTTCCCCATCCCTCTATACTTCCCCTTCTTCCCCTAGACTTCCCCTTCTTCCCCTAGACTTCCCCTAGACTTCCCCTTCCCTCTATACTTCCCCTTCTTCCCCTAGACTTCCCCTTCCCTCTATACTTCCCCTTCTTCCCCTAGACTTCCCCTAGACTTCCCCTTCCCTCTATACTTCCCCTTCTTCCCCTAGTCTACCCCTGCACTTCCCCTTCCCTCTATACTTCCCCTTCTTCCCCTAGACTTCCCCTTCTTCCCCTAGACTTCCCCTTCTTCCCCTAGACTAAGCTTTCTTCCCCTAGACTTCCCCTTCTTCCCCTAGACTTCCCTTCTTCCCCGAGACTTCCCCTATACTTCCCCTTCTTTCCCTAGACTTCCCCTACACTTTCCCTTCCCTCTATACTTCCCCTTCTTCCCCTAGACTTACCCTTCTTCTCCTAGACTTCCCCTTCTTCCCCTAGACTTCCCCTTCCCTCTATACTTCCCCTTCTTCCCCTAGACTTCCCCTAGACTTCCACTTCTTCCCCTAGACTTCCCTTCTTCCCCTAGACTTCCCCTTCCCTCTATACTTCCCCTTCTTCCCCTAGACTTCCCCTAGACTTCCCCTTCTTCCTCTAGACTTCCCCTTTTTCCCCTAGACTTCCCCGTCCCTCTATACTTCCTCTTCTTCCCCTAGACTTCCCCTTCTTCACCTAGACTTCCCCTTCTTCTTCTAGACTTCCCCTAGACTTCCCCTTGCCTCTATACTTCCCCTTCTTCCCCTAGACTTCCCCTAGACTTCAATTCCCTCTATACTTCCCCTTCTTCCCCTAGACTTCCCCTAGACTTCCCATTCCCTCTCTACTTCCCCTTCTTCCCCTAGTCTTCCCCTTCTTCCCCTAGACTTCCCCTTCTTCCCCTATACTTCCCCTTCCCTCTATACTTCCCCTTCTTCCCCTAGTCTTCCCCTTCCCTCTATACATCCCCTTCTTCCACTAGGCTTCCCCTTCTTCCCCTAGACTTCCTCTTCTTCCCCTAGACTTCCCCTTCCCTCTATACTTCCCCTTCTTCCCCTAGACTTCCCCTTCTTCCCCTAGACTTCCCCTTCCCTCTATACTTCCCATTCTTCCCCTAGACATTCTCTTCCCTCTATACTTCCCCTTCTTCCCCTAGACTTCCCCTTCTTCCCCTAGACTTCCCCTTCTTCCCCTAGAGTTCCCCTAGACTTCCCTTCCCTCTATACTTCCCCTTCTTCCCCTAGACTTCCCCTAGACTTCCCCTTCCCTCTCTACTTCCCCTTCTTCCCCTAGACTTCCCCTTCATCCCCTAGACTTCCCCTTCTTCCCCTAGACTTCCCCTTCTTCCCCTATACTTCCCCTTCCCTCTATAGTTCCCCTTCTTCCCCTAGACTTCCCCTAGACTTCCCCTTCCCTCTATACTTCCCCTGCTTCCCTTAGACTTCCCCTAGACTTCCCCTTCTTCCCCTAGACTTCCCCTAGACTTCCCCTTCCCTCTATACTTCCCCTTCTTCCCCTAGACTTCCCCTTCCCTCTATACTTCCCCTTCTTCCCCTAGACTTCCCCTTCTTCCCCTAGACTTCCTCTTCTTCCCCTAGACTTCCAATTCCCTCTATACTTCCCCTTCTTCCCCTAGACTTCCCCTTCTTCCCTTAGACTACCCCTTCTTCCCCTAGACTTCCCATTCTTCCCCTAGACTTCCCCTTCTTCCCCTAGACTTCCCCTAGACTTCCCATTGCCTCTATACTTCCCCTTCTTCCCCTAGACTTTCTCTTCCCTCTATACTTCCCCTTCTTCCCCTATACTTCCCCTTCTTCCCCTACACTTCCCCTTCTTCCCCTAGACTTCCCCTTCCCTCTATACTTCCCCTTCTTCCCCTAGACTTCCACTAGACTTCCCCTTCCCTCTATACTTCCCCTTCTTCCCCTAGACTTCCCCTAGACTTCCACTTCTTCCCCTAGACTTCCCCTTCTTCCCCTAGACTTCCCCTAGACTTCCCCTTCCCTCTATACTTCCCCTTCTTCCCCTAGACTTCCCCTTCTTCCCCTAGACTTCCCCTAGACTTCCCATTCCCTCTATACTTCCCCTTCTTCCCCTAGACTTTCTCTTCCCTCTATACTTCCCCTTCTTCCCCTAGACTTCCCCTTCCCTCTATACTTCCCCTTCTTCCCCTAGACTTCCCCTAGACTTCCCTTCCCTCTATACTTCCCCTTCTTCCCCTAGACTTCCCCTAGACTTCCCCTTCCCTCTCTACTTCCCCTTCTTCCCCTAGACTTCCCCTTCTTCCCCTAGACTTCCCCTTCTTCCCCTAGACTTCCCCTTCCCTCTATACTTCCCCTTCTTCCCCTAGACTTCCCCTAGACTTCCCCTTCCCGCTATACTTCCCCTTCTTCCCCTAGAATTCCCCTTCTTCCCCTAGACTTCCCCTTCCATCTATACTTCCCCTTCTTCCCCTAGACTTCTCCTAGACTTCCCCTTCCCTCTATACTGCCCCTTCTTCCCCTAGACTTCCCCTAGACTTCCCCTTTCCTCTATACTTCCCCTTCTTCCCCTAGACTTCCACTAGACTTCCCCTTCCCTCTATACTTCCCCTTCTTCCCCTAGACTTCCCCTAGACTTCCCCTTCCCTCTATACTTCCCCTTCTTCCCCTAGACTTCCCCTAGACTTCCCCTTCCCTCTATACTTCCCCTTCTTCCCCTAGACTTCCCCTTCCCTCTATACTTCCCCTTCTTCCCCTAGACTTCCCCTAGACTTCCCCTTCCCTCTATACTTCCCCTTCTTCCCCTAGTCTACCCCTGGACTTCCCCTTCCCTCTATACTTCCCCTTCTTCCCCTAGACTTCCCCTTCTTCCCCTAGAATAAGCTTTCTTCCCCTAGACTTCCCCTTCTTCCCCTATACTTCCCTTCTTCCCCGAGACTTCCCCTATGCTTCCCCTTCTTTCCCTAGACTTCCCCTACACTTTCCCTTCCCTCTATACTTCCCCTTCTTCCCCTAGACTTCCCCTTCTTCCCCTAGAATTCCCCTTCTTCCCTTAGATTTCCCCTTCTTCCCCGAGACTTCCCCTAGACTTCCCCTTCCCTCTATACTTCCCCTTCTTCCCCTAGACTTCCCCTTCTTCTCCTAGACTTCCCCTTCTTCCCCTAGACTTCCCCTTCCCTCTATACTTCCCCTTCTTCCCCTAGACTTCCCCTAGACTTCCACGTCTTCCCCTAGACTTCCCCTTCTTCCCCTATACTTCCCCTAGACTTCCCCTTTCCTCTATACTTCCCCTTCTTCCCCTAGACTTCCACTTCTTCCCCTAGACTTCCCCTTCTTCCCCTAGACGTCCCCTTCCCTCTATACTTCCCCTTCTTCCCCTAGACTTCCCCTTCTTCCCTTAGACTTCCCCTTCTTCCCCTAGACTTCCCCTTCTTCCCCTAGACTTCCCCTTCTTCCCCTAGACTTCCCCTAGACTTCCCCTTGCCTCTATACTTCCCCTTCTTCCCCTAGACTTTCTCTTCCCTCTACACTTCCCCTTCTTCCCCTAGACTTCCCCTTCTTCCCCTATACTTCCCCTTCTTCCCCTAGACTTCCCCTTCCCTCTATACTTCCCCTTCTTCCACTAGACTTCCCCTAGACTTCCCTTCCCTCTATACTTCCCCTTCTTCCCCTAGACTTCCCCTTCCCTCTATACTTCCCCTTCTTCCCCTAGACTTCCCCTTCCCTCTATACATCCCCTTCTTCCCCTAGACTTCCCCTTCTTCCCCTAGACTTCCTGTTCTTCCCCTAGACTTCCCCTTCCCTCTATACTTCCCCTTCTTCCCCTAGACTTCCCCTTCTTCCCTTAGACTTCCCCTTCTTCCCCTAGACTTCCACTTCTTCCCCTAGACTTCCCGTAGACTTCCCCTTGCCTCTATACTTCCCCTTCTTCCCCTAGACTTTCTCTTCCCTCTATACTTCCCCTTCTTCCCCTAGACTTCCCCTTCTTCCCCTAGACTTCCCCTTCCCTCTATAATTCCCCTTCTTCCCCTAGACTTCCCCTAGACTTCCCTTCCCTCTATACTTCCCCTTCTTCCCCTAGACTTCCCCTAGACTTCCCCTTCCCTCTCTACTTCCCCTTCTACCCCTAGACTTCCCCTTCTTCCCCTAGACTTCCCCTTCTTCCCCTAGACTTCCCCTTCTTCCCCTAGACTTCCCCTTCTTCCCCTAGACTTCCCCTTCTTCCCCTAGACTTCCCCTTCCCTCTATACTTCCCCTTCTTCCCCTAGACTTCCCCTAGACTTCCCTTTCCCTCTATACTTCCCCTTCTTCCCCTAGACTTCCCCTAGACTTCCCCTTCCCTCTCTACTTCCCCTTCTTCCCCTAGACTTCCCCTTCTTCCCCTAGACTTCCCCTTCTTCCCCTAGACTTCCCCTTCTTCCCCTAGACTTCCCCTTCTTCCCCTAGACTTCCCCTTCCCTCTATACTTCCCCTTCTTCCCCTAGACTTCCCCTAGACTTCCCTTTCCCTCTATACTTCCCCTTCTTCCCCTAGACTTCCCCTAGACTTCCCCTTCCCTCTATACTTCCCCTTCTTCCCTAGACTTCCCCTTCCCTCTATACTTCCCCTTCTCCCCTAGACTTCCCCTAGACTTCCCCTTCCCTCTATACTTCCCCTTCGTCCCCTAGACTTCCCCTTCCCTCTATACTTCCCCTTCTTCCCCTAGACTTCCCCTAGACTTCCCCTTCTTCCCCTAGACTTCCCCTTTTTCCCCTAGACTTCCCCTTCCCTCTATACTTCCTCTTCTTCCCCTAGACTTCCCCTTCTTCCCCTAGACTTCCCCTTCGTCCCCTAGACTTCCCATAGACTTCCCCTTTCCTCTATACTAACCCTTCTTCCCCTAGACTTCCACTAGACTTCCCCTTCCCTCTATACTTCCCCTTCTTCCCCTAGACTTCCCCTAGACTTCCCCTTCCCTCTATACTTCCCCTTCTTCCCCTAGACTTCCCCTAGACTTCCCCTTCCCTCTATACTTCCCCTTCTTCCCCTGGACTTCCCCTTTCCTCTATATTTCCCCTTCTCCCCTAGACTTCCCCTAGACTTCCCCTTCCCTCTATACTTCCCCTTCCTCCCCTAGACTTTCCGTAGACTTCCCCTTCCCTCTATACCTTCCCTTCTTCCCCTTCTTCCCCTAGACTTCCCCTTCTTCCCTTAGACTTCCCCTTTTTCCCCTAGACTTTCTCTTCCCTCTATACTTCCCTTTCTTCCCCTAGACTTCCCCTTCTTCCCCTAGACTTCCCCTTCTTCCCCTAGACTTCCCCTTCCCTCTATACTTCCCCTTCTTCCCCTAGACTTCCCCTAGACTTCCCTTCCCTCTATACTTCCCCTTCTTCCCCTAGACTTCCCCTAGACTTCCCCTTCCCTCTCTACTTCCCCTTCTTCCCCTAGACTTCCCCTTCTTCCCCTAGACTTCCCTTTCTTCCCCTAGACTTCCCCTTCCCTCTATACTTCCCCTTCTTCCATTAGACTTCCCCTTCCCTCTATACTTCCCCTGCTTCCCCTAGACTTCCCCTAGACTTCCCCTTCTTCCCCTAGACTTCCCCTAGACTTCCCCTTCCCTCTATACTTCCCCTTCTTCCCCTAGACTTCCCCTTCCCTCTATACTTCCCCTTCTTCCCCTAGACTTCCCCTTCTTCCCCTAGACTTCCTCTTCTTCCCCTAGACTTCCCCTTCCCTCTATACTTCCCCTTCTTCCCCTAGACTTCCCCTAGACTTCCCCTTCCCTCTCTACTTCCCCTTTTTCCCCTAGACTTCCCCTTCTTCCCCTAGACTTCCCCTTCTTCCCCTAGACTTTCCCTTCCCTCTATACTTCCCCTTCTTCCATTAGACTTCCCCTTCCCTCTATACTTCCCCTGCTTCCCCTAGACTTCCCCTAGTCTTCCCCTTCTTCCCCTAGACTTCCCCTAGACTTCCCTTCCCTCTATACTTCCCCTTCTTCCCCTAGACTTCCCCTAGACTTCCCCTTCCCTCTCTACTTCCCCTTCTTCCCCTAGACTTCCCCTTCTTCCCCTAGACTTCCCCTTCCTCCCCTAGACTTTCCCTTCCCTCTATACTTCCCCTTCTTCCATTAGACTTCCCCTTCCCTCTATACTTCCCCTTCTTCCCCTAGACTTCCCCTTCTTCCCCTAGACTTCCTCTTCTTCCCCTAGACTTCCCCTTCCCTCTATACTTCCCCTTCTTCCCCTAGACTTCCCCTTCTTCCCTTAGACTTCCCCTTCTTCCCCTAGACTTCCCCTTCTTCCCTTAGACTTCCCCTTCTTCCCCTATACTTCCCCTTCCCTCTATACTTCCCCTGCTTCCCCTAGACTTCCCCTAGACGTCCCCTTCTTCCCCTAGACTTCCCCTAGACTTCCCTTCCCTCTCTACTTCCCCTTCTTCCCCTAGACTTCCCCTAGACTTCCCCTTCCCTCTCTACTTCCCCTTCTTCCCCTAGACTTCCCCTTCTTCCCCTAGACTTCCCCTTCCCTCTATACTTCCCCTTCTTCCATTAGACTTCCCCTTCCCTCTATACTTCCCCTGCTTCCCCTAGACTTCCCCTAGACTTCCCCTTCTTCCCCTAGACTTCCCCTTCCCTCTATACTTCCCCTTCTTCCCCTAGACTTCCCCTTCCCTCTATACTTCCCCTTCTTCCCCTAGACTTCCCCTTCTTCCCCTAGACTTCCCCTAGACTTCCCCTTCCCTCTATACTTCCCCTTCTTCCCCTAGACTTCCCCTTCCCTCTATACTTCCCCTTCTTCCCCTAGACTTCCCCTAGACTTCCCCTTCCCTCTATACTTCCCCTTCTTCCCCTAGTCTACCCCTGCACTTCCCCTTCCCTCTATACTTCCCCTTCTTCCCCTAGACTTCCCCTTCTTCCCCTAGACTTCCCCTTCTTCCCCTAGACTAAGCTTTCTTCCCCTAGACTTCCCCTTCTTCCCGTAGACTTCCCTTCTTCCCCGAGACTTCCCCTATACTTCCCCTTCTTTCCCTAGACTTCCCCTACACTTTCCCTTCCCTCTATACTTCCCCTTCTTCCCCTAGACTTACCCTTCTTCTCCTAGACTTCCCCTTCTTCCCCTAGACTTCCCCTTCCCTCTATACTTCCCCTTCTTCCCCTAGACTTCCCCTAGACTTCCACTTCTTCCCCTAGACTTCCCTTCTTCCCCTAGACTTCCCCTTCCCTCTATACTTCCCCTTCTTCCCCTAGACTTCCCCTAGACTTCCCCTTCTTCCTCTAGACTTCCCCTTTTTCCCCTAGACTTCCCCGTCCCTCTATACTTCCTCTTCTTCCCCTAGACTTCCCCTTCTTCCCCTAGACTTCCCCTTCTTCTTCTAGACTTCCCCTAGACTTCCCCTTGCCTCTATACTTCCCCTTCTTCCCCTAGACTTCCCCTAGACTTCCCTTCCCTCTATACTTCCCCTTCTTCCCCTAGACTTCCCCTAGACTTCCCCTTCCCTCTCTACTTCCCCTTCTTCCCCTAGACTTCCCCTTCTTCCCCTAGACTTCCCCTTCTTCCCCTATACTTCCCCTTCCCTCTATACTTCCCCTTCTTCCCCTAGACTTCCCCTTCCCTCTATACATCCCCTTCTTCCACTAGGCTTCCCCTTCTTCCCCTAGACTTCCTCTTCTTCCCCTAGACTTCCCCTTCCCTCTATACTTCCCCTTCTTCCCCTAGACTTCCCCTTCTTCCCCTAGACTTCCCCTTCCCTCTATACTTCCCCTTCTTCCCCTAGACATTCTCTTCCCTCTATACTTCCCCTTCTTCCCGTAGACTTCCCCTTCTTCCCCTAGACTTCCCCTTCTTCCCCTAGACTTCCCCTAGACTTCCCTTCCCTCTATACTTCCCCTTCTTCCCCTAGACTTCCCCTAGACTTCCCCTTCCCTCTCTACTTCCCCTTCTTCCCCTAGACTTCCCCTTCATCCCCTAGACTTCCCCTTCTTCCCCTAGACTTCCCCTTCTTCCCCTATACTTCCCCTTCCCTCTATACTTCCCCTTCTTCCCCTAGACTTCCCCTAGACTTCCCCTTCCCTCTATACTTCCCCTGCTTCCCTTAGACTTCCCCTAGACTTCCCCTTCTTCCCCTAGACTTCCCCTAGACTTCCCCTTCCCTCTATACTTCCCCTTCTTCCCCTAGACTTCCCCTTCCCTCTATACTTCCCCTTCTTCCCCTAGACTTCCCCTTCTTCCCCTAGACTTCCTCTTCTTCCCCTAGACTTCCAATTCCCTCTATACTTCCCCTTCTTCCCCTAGACTTCCCCTTCTTCCCTTAGACTACCCCTTCTTCCCCTAGACTTCCCATTCTTCCCCTAGACTTCCCCTTCTTCCCCTAGACTTCCCCTAGACTTCCCATTGCCTCTATACTTCCCCTTCTTCCCCTAGACTTTCTCTTCCCTCTATACTTCCCCTTCTTCCCCTATACTTCCCCTTCTTCCCCTACACTTCCCCTTCTTCCCCTAGACTTCCCCTTCCCTCTATACTTCTCCTTCTTCCCCTAGACTTCCACTAGACTTCCCCTTCCCTCTATACTTCCCCTTCTTCCCCTAGACTTCCCCTAGACTTCCACTTCTTCCCCTAGACTTCCCCTTCTTCCCCTAGACTTCCCCTAGACTTCCCCTTCCCTCTATACTTCCCCTTCTTCCCCTAGACTTCCCCTTCTTCCCCTAGACTTCCCCTTCTTCCCCTAGACTTCCCCTAGACTTCCCATTCCCTCTATACTTCCCCTTCTTCCCCTAGACTTTCTCTTCCCTCTATACTTCCCCTTCTTCCCCTAGACTTCCCCTTCCCTCTATACTTCCCCTTCTTCCCCTAGACTTCCCCTTCTTCCCCTAGACTTCCCCTTCTTCCCCTAGACTTCCCCTAGACTTCCCTTCCCTCTATACTTCCCCTTCTTCCCCTAGACTTCCCCTAGACTTCCCCTTCCCTCTCTACTTCCCCTTCTTCCCCTAGACTTCCCCTTCTTCCCCTAGACTTCCCCTTCTTCCCCTAGACTTCCCCTTCCCTCTATACTTCCCCTTCTTCCCCTAGACTTCCCCTAGACTTCCCCTTCCCGCTATACTTCCCCTTCTTCCCCTAGAATTCCCCTTCTTCCCCTAGACTTCCCCTTCCATCTATACTTCCCCTTCTTCCCCTAGACTTCTCCTAGACTTCCCCTTCCCTCTATACTGCCCCTTCTTCCCCTAGACTTCCCCTAGACTTCCCCTTTCCTCTATACTTCCCCTTCTTCCCCTAGACTTCCACTAGACTTCCCCTTCCCTCTATACTTCCCCTTCTTCCCCTAGACTTCCCCTAGACTTCCCCTTCCCTCTATACTTCCCCTTCTTCCCCTAGACTTCCCCTAGACTTCCCCTTCCCTCTATACTTCCCCTTCTTCCCCTAGACTTCCCCTTCCCTCTATACTTCCCCTTCTTCCCCTAGACTTCCCCTAGACTTCCCCTTCCCTCTATACTTCCCCTTCTTCCCCTAGTCTACCCCTGGACTTCCCCTTCCCTCTATACTTCCCCTTCTTCCCCTAGACTTCCCCTTCTTCCCCTAGAATAAGCTTTCTTCCCCTAGACTTCCCCTTCTTCCCCTATACTTCCCTTCTTCCCCGAGACTTCCCCTATGCTTCCCCTTCTTTCCCTAGACTTCCCCTGCACTTTCCCTTCCCTCTATACTTCCCCTTCTTCCCCTAGACTTCCCCTTCTTCCCCTAGAATTCCCCTTCTTCCCTTAGATTTCCCCTTCTTCCCCGAGACTTCCCCTAGACTTCCCCTTCCCTCTATACTTCCCCTTCTTCCCCTAGACTTCCCCTTCTTCTCCTAGACTTCCCCTTCTTCCCCTAGACTTCCCCTTCCCTCTATACTTCCCCTTCTTCCCCTAGACTTCCCCTAGACTTCCACGTCTTCCCCTAGACTTCCCCTTCTTCCCCTATACTTCCCCTAGACTTCCCCTTTCCTCTATACTTCCCCTTCTTCCCCTAGACTTCCACTTCTTCCCCTAGACTTCCCCTTCTTCCCCTAGACGTCCCCTTCCCTCTATACTTCCCCTTCTTCCCCTAGACTTCCCCTTCTTCCCTTAGACTTCCCCTTCTTCCCCTAGACTTCCCCTTCTTCCCCTAGACTTCCCCTTCTTCCCCTAGACTTCCCCTAGAGTTCCCCTTGCCTCTATACTTCCCCTTCTTCCCCTAGACTTTCTCTTCCCTCTACACTTCCCCTTCTTCCCCTAGACTTCCCCTTCTTCCCCTATACTTCCCCTTCTTCCCCTAGACTTCCCCTTCCCTCTATACTTCCCCTTCTTCCACTAGACTTCCCCTAGACTTCCCTTCCCTCTATACTTCCCCTTCTTCCCCTAGACTTCCCCTTCCCTCTATACTTCCCCTTCTTCCCCTAGACTTCCCCTTCCCTCTATACATCCCCTTCTTCCCCTAGACTTCCCCTTCTTCCCCTAGACTTCCTCTTCTTCCCCTAGACTTCCCCTTCCCTCTATACTTCCCCTTCTTCCCCTAGACTTCCCCTTCTTCCCTTAGACTTCCCCTTCTTCCCCTAGACTTCCACTTCTTCCCCTAGACTTCCCGTAGACTTCCCCTTGCCTCTATACTTCCCCTTCTTCCCCTAGACTTTCTCTTCCCTCTATACTTCCCCTTCTTCCCCTAGACTTCCCCTTCTTCCCCTAGACTTCCCCTTCCCTCTATAATTCCCCTTCTTCCCCTAGACTTCCCCTAGACTTCCCTTCCCTCTATACTTCCCCTTCTTCCCCTAGACTTCCCCTAGACTTCCCCTTCCCTCTCTACTTCCCCTTCTACCCCTAGACTTCCCCTTCTTCCCTTAGACTTCCCCTTCTTCCCCTAGACTTCCCCTTCTTCCCCTAGACTTCCCCTTCTTCCCCTAGACTTCCCCTTCTTCCCCTAGACTTCCCCTTCCCTCTATACTTCCCCTTCTTCCCCTAGACTTCCCCTAGACTTCCCTTTCCCTCTATACTTCCCCTTCTTCCCCTAGACTTCCCCTAGACTTCCCCTTCCCTCTATACTTCCCCTTCTTCCCCTAGACTTCCCCTTCCCTCTATACTTCCCCTTCTCCCCTAGACTTCCCTTAGACTTCCCCTTCCCTCTATACTTCCCCTTCGTCCCCTAGACTTCCCCTTCCCTCTATACTTCCCCTTCTTCCCCTAGACTTCCCCTAGACTTCCCCTTCTTCCCCTAGACTTCCCCTTTTTCCCCTAGACTTCCCCTTCCCTCTATACTTCCTCTTCTTCCCCTAGACTTCCCCTTCTTCCCCTAGACTTCCCCTTCTTCCCCTAGACTTCCCATAGACTTCCCCTTTCCTCTATACTAACCCTTCTTCCCCTAGACTTCCACTAGACTTCCCCTTCCCTCTATACTTCCCCTTCTTCCCCTAGACTTCCCCTAGACTTCCCCTTCCCTCTATACTTCCCCTTCTTTCCCTAGACTTCCCCTAGACTTCCCCTTCCCTCTATACTTCCACTTCTTCCCCTGGACTTCCCCTTTCCTCTATACTTCCCCTTCTCCCCTAGACTTCCCCTAGACTTCCCCTTCCCTCTATACTTCCCCTTCTTCCCCTAGACTTCCCCTAGACTTCCCCTTCTTCCCCTAGACTTCCCCTTTTTCCCCTAGACTTCCCCTTCCCTCTATACTTCCTCTTCTTCCCCTAGACTTCCCCTTCTTCCCCTAGACTTCCACTTCTTCCCCTAGACTTTCCGTAGACTTCCCCTTCCCTCTATACCTTCCCTTCTTCCCCTTCTTCCCCTAGACTTCCCCTTCTTCCCTTAGACTTCCCCTAGACTTCCCCTTCCCTCTCTACTTCCCCTTCTTCCCCTAGACTTCCCCTTCTTCCCCTAGACTTCCCCTTCTTCCCCTAGACTTCCCCTTCCCTCTATACTTCCCCTTCTTCCATTAGACTTCCCCTTCCCTCTATACTTCCCCTGCTTCCCCTAGACTTCCCCTAGACTTCCCCTTCTTCCCCTAGACTTCCCCTAGACTTCCCCTTCCCTCTATACTTCCCCTTCTTCCCCTAGACTTCCCCTTCCCTCTATACTTCCCCTTCTTCCCCTAGACTTCTCCTTCTTCCCCTAGACTTCCTCTTCTTCCCCTAGACTTCCCCTTCCCTCTATACTTCCCCTTCTTCCCCTAGACTTCCCCTAGACTTCCCCTTCCCTCTCTACTTCCCCTTCTTCCCCTAGACTTCCCCTTCTTCCCCTAGACTTCCCCTTCTTCCCCTAGACTTTCCGTTCCCACTATACTTCCCCTTCTTCCATTAGACTTCCCCTTCCCTCTATACTTCCCCTGCTTCCCCTAGACTTCCCCTAGTCTTCCCCTTCTTCCCCTAGACTTCCCCTAGACTTCCGTTCCCTCTATACTTCCCCTTCTTCCCCTAGACTTCCCCTAGACTTCCCCTTCCCTCTCTACTTCCCCTTCTTCCCCTAGACTTCCCCTTCTTCCCCTAGACTTCCCCTTCTTCCCCTAGACTTTCCCTTCCCTCTATACTTCCCCTTCTTCCATTAGACTTCCCCTTCCCTCTATACTTCCCCTTCTTCCCCTAGACTTCCCCTTCTTCCCCTAGACTTCCTCTTCTTCCCCTAGACTTCCCCTTCCCTCTATA
The DNA here is from genome assembly GCA_029215795.1 of Anniella stebbinsi. Lineage (NCBI taxonomy): Eukaryota > Metazoa > Chordata > Lepidosauria > Squamata > Anniellidae > Anniella > Anniella stebbinsi. Next base: position 49,973 of record JARDYH010000017.1, read on the forward strand.
CTTCCCCTTCTTCCCCTAGACTTCCCCTTCTTCCCTTAGACTTCCCCTTCTTCCCCTAGACTTCCCCTTCTTCCCTTAGACTTCCCCTTCTTCCCCTATACTTCCCCTTCCCTCTATACTTCCCCTGCTTCCCCTAGACTTCCCCTAGACGTCCCCTTCTTCCCCTAGACTTCCCCTAGACTTCCCTTCCCTCTATACTTCCCCTTCTTCCCCTAGACTTCCCCTAGACTTCCCCTTCCCTCTCTACTTCCCCTTCTTCCCCTAGACTTCCCCTTCTTCCCCTAGACTTCCCCTTCTTCCCCTAGACTTCCCCTTCCCTTTATACTTCCCCTTCTTCCATTAGACTTCCCCTTCCCTCTATACTTCCCCTGTTTCCCCTAGACTTCCCCTAGACTTCCCCTTCTTCCCCTAGACTTCCCCTAGACTTCCCCTTCCCTCTATACTTCCCCTTCTTCCCCTAGACTTCCCCTTCCCTCTATACTTCCCCTTCTTCCCCTAGACTTCCCCTTCTTCCCCTAGACTTCCTCTTCTTCCCCTAGACTTCCCCTAGACTTCCCCTAGACTTCCCCTTCCCTCTATACTTCCCCTTCTTCCCCTAGACTTCCCCTTCCCTCTATACTTCCCCTTCTTCCCCTAGACTTCCCCTAGACTTCCCCTTCCTTCTATACTTCCCCTTCTTCCCCTAGTCTACCCCTGGACTTCCCCTTCCCTCTATACTTCCCCTTCTTCCCCTATACTTCCCCTTCTTCCCCTAGACTTCCCCTAGACTTCCACTTCTTCCCCTAGACTTCCCTTCTTCCCCTAGACTTCCCCTTCCCTCTATACTTCCCCTTCTTCCCCTAGACTTCCCCTAGACTTCCCCTTCTTCCTCTAGACTTCCCCTTTTTCCCCTAGACTTCCCCGTCCCTCTATACTTCCTCTTCTTCCCCTAGACTTCCCCTTCTTCACCTAGACTTCCCCTTCTTCTTCTAGACTTCCCCTAGACTTCCCCTTGCCTCTATACTTCCCCTTCTTCCCCTAGACTTCCCCTAGACTTCAATTCCCTCTATACTTCCCCTTCTTCCCCTAGACTTCCCCTAGACTTCCCATTCCCTCTCTACTTCCCCTTCTTCCCCTAGTCTTCCCCTTCTTCCCCTAGACTTCCCCTTCTTCCCCTATACTTCCCCTTCCCTCTATACTTCCCCTTCTTCCCCTAGACTTCCCCTTCCCTCTATACATCCCCTTCTTCCACTAGGCTTCCCCTTCTTCCCCTAGACTTCCTCTTCTTCCCCTAGACTTCCCCTTCCCTCTATACTTCCCCTTCTTCCCCTAGACTTCCCCTTCTTCCCCTAGACTTCCCCTTCCCTCTATACTTCCCATTCTTCCCCTAGACATTCTCTTCCCTCTATACTTCCCCTTCTTCCCCTAGACTTCCCCTTCTTCCCCTAGACTTCCCCTTCTTCCCCTAGAGTTCCCCTAGACTTCCCTTCCCTCTATACTTCCCCTTCTTCCCCTAGACTTCCCCTAGACTTCCCCTTCCCTCTCTACTTCCCCTTCTTCCCCTAGACTTCCCCTTCATCCCCTAGACTTCCCCTTCTTCCCCTAGACTTCCCCTTCTTCCCCTATACTTCCCCTTCCCTCTATAGTTCCCTTTCTTCCCCTAGACTTCCCCTAGACTTCCCCTTCCCTCTATACTTCCCCTGCTTCCCTTAGACTTCCCCTAGACTTCCCCTTCTTCCCCTAGACTTCCCCTAGACTTCCCCTTCCCTCTATACTTCCCCTTCTTCCCCTAGACTTCCCCTTCCCTCTATACTTCCCCTTCTTCCCCTAGACTTCCCCTTCTTCCCCTAGACTTCCTCTTCTTCCCCTAGACTTCCAATTCCCTCTATACTTCCCCTTCTTCCCCTAGACTTCCCCTTCTTCCCTTAGACTACCCCTTCTTCCCCTAGACTTCCCATTCTTCCCCTAGACTTCCCCTTCTTCCCCTAGACTTCCCCTAGACTTCCCATTGCCTCTATACTTCCCCTTCTTCCCCTAGACTTTCTCTTCCCTCTATACTTCCCCTTCTTCCCCTATACTTCCCCTTCTTCCCCTACACTTCCCCTTCTTCCCCTAGACTTCCCCTTCCCTCTATACTTCCCCTTCTTCCCCTAGACTTCCACTAGACTTCCCCTTCCCTCTATACTTCCCCTTCTTCCCCTAGACTTCCCCTAGACTTCCACTTCTTCCCCTAGACTTCCCCTTCTTCCCCTAGACTTCCCCTAGACTTCCCCTTCCCTCTATACTTCCCCTTCTTCCCCTAGACTTCCCCTTCTTCCCCTAGACTTCCCCTAGACTTCCCATTCCCTCTATACTTCCCCTTCTTCCCCTAGACTTTCTCTTCCCTCTATACTTCCCCTTCTTCCCCTAGACTTCCCCTTCCCTCTATACTTCCCCTTCTTCCCCTAGACTTCCCCTAGACTTCCCTTCCCTCTATACTTCCCCTTCTTCCCCTAGACTTCCCCTAGACTTCCCCTTCCCTCTCTACTTCCCCTTCTTCCCCTAGACTTCCCCTTCTTCCCCTAGACTTCCCCTTCTTCCCCTAGACTTCCCCTTCCCTCTATACTTCCCCTTCTTCCCCTAGACTTCCCCTAGACTTCCCCTTCCCGCTATACTTCCCCTTCTTCCCCTAGAATTCCCCTTCTTCCCCTAGACTTCCCCTTCCATCTATACTTCCCCTTCTTCCCCTAGACTTCTCCTAGACTTCCCCTTCCCTCTATACTGCCCCTTCTTCCCCTAGACTTCCCCTAGACTTCCCCTTTCCTCTATACTTCCCCTTCTTCCCCTAGACTTCCACTAGACTTCCCCTTCCCTCTATACTTCCCCTTCTTCCCCTAGACTTCCCCTAGACTTCCCCTTCTTCCCCTAGACTTCCCCTTCTTCCCCTAGACTTCCCCTTCTTCCCCTAGACTTCCCCTTCTTCCCCTAGACTTCCCCTTCCCTCTATACTTCCCCTTCTTCCCCTAGACTTCCCCTTCTTCCCCTAGACTTCCCCTTCCCTCTATACTTCCCCTTCTTCCCCTAGACTTCCCCTTCCCTCTATACTTCCCCTTCTTCCCCTAGACTTCCCCTAGACTTCCCCTTCCCTCTATACTTCCCCTTCTTCCCCTAGTCTACCCCTGGACTTCCCCTTCCCTCTATACTTCCCCTTCTTCCCCTAGACTTCCCCTTCTTCCCCTAGAATAAGCTTTCTTCCCCTAGACTTCCCCTTCTTCCCCTATACTTCCCTTCTTCCCCGAGACTTCCCCTATGCTTCCCCTTCTTTCCCTAGACTTCCCCTACACTTTCCCTTCCCTCTATACTTCCCCTTCTTCCCCTAGACTTCCCCTTCTTCCCCTAGAATTCCCCTTCTTCCCTTAGATTTCCCCTTCTTCCCCGAGACTTCCCCTAGACTTCCCCTTCCCTCTATACTTCCCCTTCTTCCCCTAGACTTCCCCTTCTTCTCCTAGACTTCCCCTTCTTCCCCTAGACTTCCCCTTCCCTCTATACTTCCCCTTCTTCCCCTAGACTTCCCCTAGACTTCCACGTCTTCCCCTAGACTTCCCCTTCTTCCCCTATACTTCCCCTAGACTTCCCCTTTCCTCTATACTTCCCCTTCTTCCCCTAGACTTCCACTTCTTCCCCTAGACTTCCCCTTCTTCCCCTAGACGTCCCCTTCCCTCTATACTTCCCCTTCTTCCCCTAGACTTCCCCTTCTTCCCTTAGACTTCCCCTTCTTCCCCTAGACTTCCCCTTCTTCCCCTAGACTTCCCCTTCTTCCCCTAGACTTCCCCTAGACTTCCCCTTGCCTCTATACTTCCCCTTCTTCCCCTAGACTTTCTCTTCCCTCTACACTTCCCCTTCTTCCCCTAGACTTCCCCTTCTTCCCCTATACTTCCCCTTCTTCCCCTAGACTTCCCCTTCCCTCTATACTTCCCCTTCTTCCACTAGACTTCCCCTAGACTTCCCTTCCCTCTATACTTCCCCTTCTTCCCCTAGACTTCCCCTTCCCTCTATACTTCCCCTTCTTCCCCTAGACTTCCCCTTCCCTCTATACATCCCCTTCTTCCCCTAGACTTCCCCTTCTTCCCCTAGACTTCCTCTTCTTCCCCTAGACTTCCCCTTCCCTCTATACTTCCCCTTCTTCCCCTAGACTTCCCCTTCTTCCCTTAGACTTCCCCTTCTTCCCCTAGACTTCCACTTCTTCCCCTAGACTTCCCGTAGACTTCCCCTTGCCTCTATACTTCCCCTTCTTCCCCTAGACTTTCTCTTCCCTCTATACTTCCCCTTCTTCCCCTAGACTTCCCCTTCTTCCCCTAGACTTCCCCTTCCCTCTATAATTCCCCTTCTTCCCCTAGACTTCCCCTAGACTTCCCTTCCCTCTATACTTCCCCTTCTTCCCCTAGACTTCCCCTAGACTTCCCCTTCCCTCTCTACTTCCCCTTCTACCCCTAGACTTCCCCTTCTTCCCCTAGACTTCCCCTTCTTCCCCTAGACTTCCCCTTCTTCCCCTAGACTTCCCCTTCTTCCCCTAGACTTCCCCTTCTTCCCCTAGACTTCCCCTTCCCTCTATACTTCCCCTTCTTCCCCTAGACTTCCCCTAGACTTCCCTTTCCCTCTATACTTCCCCTTCTTCCCCTAGACTTCCCCTAGACTTCCCCTTCCCTCTCTACTTCCCCTTCTTCCCCTAGACTTCCCCTTCTTCCCCTAGACTTCCCCTTCTTCCCCTAGACTTCCCCTTCTTCCCCTAGACTTCCCCTTCTTCCCCTAGACTTCCCCTTCCCTCTATACTTCCCCTTCTTCCCCTAGACTTCCCCTAGACTTCCCTTTCCCTCTATACTTCCCCTTCTTCCCCTAGACTTCCCCTAGACTTCCCCTTCCCTCTATACTTCCCCTTCTTCCCTAGACTTCCCCTTCCCTCTATACTTCCCCTTCTCCCCTAGACTTCCCCTAGACTTCCCCTTCCCTCTATACTTCCCCTTCGTCCCCTAGACTTCCCCTTCCCTCTATACTTCCCCTTCTTCCCCTAGACTTCCCCTAGACTTCCCCTTCTTCCCCTAGACTTCCCCTTTTTCCCCTAGACTTCCCCTTCCCTCTATACTTCCTCTTCTTCCCCTAGACTTCCCCTTCTTCCCCTAGACTTCCCCTTCGTCCCCTAGACTTCCCATAGACTTCCCCTTTCCTCTATACTAACCCTTCTTCCCCTAGACTTCCACTAGACTTCCCCTTCCCTCTATACTTCCCCTTCTTCCCCTAGACTTCCCCTAGACTTCCCCTTCCCTCTATACTTCCCCTTCTTCCCCTAGACTTCCCCTAGACTTCCCCTTCCCTCTATACTTCCCCTTCTTCCCCTGGACTTCCCCTTTCCTCTATATTTCCCCTTCTCCCCTAGACTTCCCCTAGACTTCCCCTTCCCTCTATACTTCCCCTTCCTCCCCTAGACTTTCCGTAGACTTCCCCTTCCCTCTATACCTTCCCTTCTTCCCCTTCTTCCCCTAGACTTCCCCTTCTTCCCTTAGACTTCCCCTTTTTCCCCTAGACTTTCTCTTCCCTCTATACTTCCCTTTCTTCCCCTAGACTTCCCCTTCTTCCCCTAGACTTCCCCTTCTTCCCCTAGACTTCCCCTTCCCTCTATACTTCCACTTCTTCCCCTAGACTTCCCCTAGACTTCCCTTCCCTCTATACTTCCCCTTCTTCCCCTAGACTTCCCCTAGACTTCCCCTTCCCTCTCTACTTCCCCTTCTTCCCCTAGACTTCCCCTTCTTCCCCTAGACTTCCCTTTCTTCCCCTAGACTTCCCCTTCCCTCTATACTTCCCCTTCTTCCATTAGACTTCCCCTTCCCTCTATACTTCCCCTGCTTCCCCTAGACTTCCCCTAGACTTCCCCTTCTTCCCCTAGACTTCCCCTAGACTTCCCCTTCCCTCTATACTTCCCCTTCTTCCCCTAGACTTCCCCTTCCCTCTATACTTCCCCTTCTTCCCCTAGACTTCCCCTTCTTCCCCTAGACTTCCTCTTCTTCCCCTAGACTTCCCCTTCCCTCTATACTTCCCCTTCTTCCCCTAGACTTCCCCTAGACTTCCCCTTCCCTCTCTACTTCCCCTTTTTCCCCTAGACTTCCCCTTCTTCCCCTAGACTTCCCCTTCTTCCCCTAGACTTTCCCTTCCCTCTATACTTCCCCTTCTTCCATTAGACTTCCCCTTCCCTCTATACTTCCCCTGCTTCCCCTAGACTTCCCCTAGTCTTCCCCTTCTTCCCCTAGACTTCCCCTAGACTTCCCTTCCCTCTATACTTCCCCTTCTTCCCCTAGACTTCCCCTAGACTTCCCCTTCCCTCTCTACTTCCCCTTCTTCCCCTAGACTTCCCCTTCTTCCCCTAGACTTCCCCTTCCTCCCCTAGACTTTCCCTTCCCTCTATACTTCCCCTTCTTCCATTAGACTTCCCCTTCCCTCTATACTTCCCCTTCTTCCCCTAGACTTCCCCTTCTTCCCCTAGACTTCCTCTTCTTCCCCTAGACTTCCCCTTCCCTCTATACTTCCCCTTCTTCCCCTAGACTTCCCCTTCTTCCCTTAGACTTCCCCTTCTTCCCCTAGACTTCCCCTTCTTCCCTTAGACTTCCCCTTCTTCCCCTATACTTCCCCTTCCCTCTATACTTCCCCTGCTTCCCCTAGACTTCCCCTAGACGTCCCCTTCTTCCCCTAGACTTCCCCTAGACTTCCCTTCCCTCTCTACTTCCCCTTCTTCCCCTAGACTTCCCCTAGACTTCCCCTTCCCTCTCTACTTCCCCTTCTTCCCCTAGACTTCCCCTTCTTCCCCTAGACTTCCCCTTCCCTCTATACTTCCCCTTCTTCCATTAGACTTCCCCTTCCCTCTATACTTCCCCTGCTTCCCCTAGACTTCCCCTAGACTTCCCCTTCTTCCCCTAGACTTCCCCTTCCCTCTATACTTCCCCTTCTTCCCCTAGACTTCCCCTTCCCTCTATACTTCCCCTTCTTCCCCTAGACTTCCCCTTCTTCCCCTAGACTTCCCCTAGACTTCCCCTTCCCTCTATACTTCCCCTTCTTCCCCTAGACTTCCCCTTCCCTCTATACTTCCCCTTCTTCCCCTAGACTTCCCCTAGACTTCCCCTTCCCTCTATACTTCCCCTTCTTCCCCTAGTCTACCCCTGCACTTCCCCTTCCCTCTATACTTCCCCTTCTTCCCCTAGACTTCCCCTTCTTCCCCTAGACTTCCCCTTCTTCCCCTAGACTAAGCTTTCTTCCCCTAGACTTCCCCTTCTTCCCGTAGACTTCCCTTCTTCCCCGAGACTTCCCCTATACTTCCCCTTCTTTCCCTAGACTTCCCCTACACTTTCCCTTCCCTCTATACTTCCCCTTCTTCCCCTAGACTTACCCTTCTTCTCCTAGACTTCCCCTTCTTCCCCTAGACTTCCCCTTCCCTCTATACTTCCCCTTCTTCCCCTAGACTTCCCCTAGACTTCCACTTCTTCCCCTAGACTTCCCTTCTTCCCCTAGACTTCCCCTTCCCTCTATACTTCCCCTTCTTCCCCTAGACTTCCCCTAGACTTCCCCTTCTTCCTCTAGACTTCCCCTTTTTCCCCTAGACTTCCCCGTCCCTCTATACTTCCTCTTCTTCCCCTAGACTTCCCCTTCTTCCCCTAGACTTCCCCTTCTTCTTCTAGACTTCCCCTAGACTTCCCCTTGCCTCTATACTTCCCCTTCTTCCCCTAGACTTCCCCTAGACTTCACTTCCCTCTATACTTCCCCTTCTTCCCCTAGACTTCCCCTAGACTGCCCCTTCCCTCTCTACTTCCCCTTCTTCCCCTAGACTTCCCCTTCTTCCCCTAGACTTCCCCTTCTTCCCCTATACTTCCCCTTCCCTCTATACATCCCCTTCTTCCACTAGGCTTCCCCTTCTTCCCCTAGACTTCCTCTTCTTCCCCTAGACTTCCCCTTCCCTCTATACTTCCCCTTCTTCCCCTAGACTTCCCCTTCTTCCCCTAGACTTCCCCTTCCCTCTATACTTCCCCTTCTTCCCCTAGACATTCTCTTCCCTCTATACTTCCCCTTCTTCCGTAGACTTCCCCCTTCTTCCCCTAGACTTCCCCTTCTTCCCCTAGACTTCCCCTAGACTTCCCTTCCCTCTATACTTCCCCTTCTTCCCTAGACTTCCCCTAGACTTCCCCTTCCCTCTCTACTTCCCCTTCTTCTACCTAGACTTCCCCTTCATCCCCTAGACTTCCCCTTCTTCCCCTAGACTTCCCCTTCTTCCCCTATACTTCCCCTTCCCTCTATACTTCCCCTATCTTCCCCCTAGACTTCCCCTAGACTTCCCCTTCCCTCTATACTTCCCCTGCTTCCCTTAGACTTCCCCTAGACTTCCCCTTCTTCCCTAGACTTCCCCTAGACTTCCCCTTCCCTCTATACTTCCCCTTCTTCCCCTAGACTTCCCCTTCCCTCTATACTTCCCCTTCTTCCCTAGACTTCCCCTTCTTCCCCTAGACTTCCTCTTCTTCCCCTAGACTTCCAATTCCCTCTATACTTCCCCTTCTTCCCCTAGACTTCCCCTTCTTCCCTTAGACTACCCCTTCTTCCCCTAGACTTCCCATTCTTCCCCACTAGACTTCCCCTTCTTCCCCTAGACTTCCCTAGACTTCCCATTGCCTCTATACTTCCCCTTCTTCCCCTAGACTTTCTCTTCCCTCTATACTTCCCCTTCTTCCCCTATACTTCCCCTTCTTCCCCTACACTTCCCCTTCTTCCCCTAGACTTCCCCTTCCCTCTATACTTCTCCTTCTTCCCCTAGACTTCCACTAGACTTCCCCTTCCCTCTATACTTCCCCTTCTTCCCCTAGACTTCCCCTAGACTTCCACTTCTTCCCCTAGACTTCCCCTTCTTCCCCTAGACTTCCCCTAGACTTCCCCTTCCCTCTATACTTCCCCTTCTTCCCCTAGACTTCCCCTTCTTCCCCTAGACTTCCCCTTCTTCCCCTAGACTTCCCCTAGACTTCCCATTCCCTCTATACTTCCCCTTCTTCCCCTAGACTTTCTCTTCCCTCTATACTTCCCCTTCTTCCCCTAGACTTCCCCTTCCCTCTATACTTCCCCTTCTTCCCCTAGACTTCCCCTAGACTTCCCTTCCCTCTATACTTCCCCTTCTTCCCCTAGACTTCCCCTAGACTTCCCCTTCCCTCTCTACTTCCCCTTCTTCCCCTAGACTTCCCCTTCTTCCCCTAGACTTCCCCTTCTTCCCCTAGACTTCCCCTTCCCTCTATACTTCCCCTTCTTCCCCTAGACTTCCCCTAGACTTCCCCTTCCCGCTATACTTCCCCTTCTTCCCCTAGAATTCCCCTTCTTCCCCTAGACTTCCCCTTCCATCTATACTTCCCCTTCTTCCCCTAGACTTCTCCTAGACTTCCCCTTCCCTCTATACTGCCCCTTCTTCCCCTAGACTTCCCCTAGACTTCCCCTTTCCTCTATACTTCCCCTTCTTCCCCTAGACTTCCACTAGACTTCCCCTTCCCTCTATACTTCCCCTTCTTCCCCTAGACTTCCCCTAGACTTCCCCTTCCCTCTATACTTCCCCTTCTTCCCCTAGACTTCCCCTAGACTTCCCCTTCCCTCTATACTTCCCCTTCTTCCCCTAGACTTCCCCTTCCCTCTATACTTCCCCTTCTTCCCCTAGACTTCCCCTAGACTTCCCTTCCCTCTATACTTCCCCTTCTTCCCCTAGTCTACCCCTGGACTTCCCCTTCCCTCTATACTTCCCCTTCTTCCCCTAGACTTCCCCTTCTTCCCCTAGAATAAGCTTTCTTCCCCTAGACTTCCCCTTCTTCCCCTATACTTCCCTTCTTCCCCGAGACTTCCCCTATGCTTCCCCTTCTTTCCCTAGACTTCCCCTACACTTTCCCTTCCCTCTATACTTCCCCTTTTTCCCCTAGACTTCCCCGTCCCTCTATACTTCCTCTTCTTCCCCTAGACTTCCCCTTCTTCCCCTAGACTTCCCCTTCTTCTTCTAGACTTCCCCTAGACTTCCCCTTGCCTCTATACTTCCCCTTCTTCCCCTAGACTTCCCCTAGACTTCCCTTCCCTCTATACTTCCCCTTCTTCCCCTAGACTTCCCCTAGACTTCCCCTTCCCTCTCTACTTCCCCTTCTTCCCCTAGACTTCCCCTTCTTCCCCTAGACTTCCCCTTCTTCCCCTAGACTTCCCCTTCTTCCCCTATACTTCCCCTTCCCTCTATACTTCCCCTTCTTCCCCTAGACTTCCCCTTCCCTCTATACATCCCCTTCTTCCCCTAGACTTCCCCTTCTTCCCCTAGACTTCCTCTTCTTCCCATAGACTTCCCCTTCCCTCTATACTTCCCCTTCTTCCCCTAGACTTCCCCTTCTTCCCTTAGACTTCCCCTTCTTCCCCTAGACTTTCTCTTCCCTCTATACTTCCCCTTCTTCCCCTAGACTTCCCCTTCTTCCCCTAGACTTCCCCTTCTTCCCCTAGACTTCCCCTTCCCTCTATACTTCCCCTTCTTCCCCTAGACTTCCCCTAGACTTCCCTTCCCTCTATACTTCCCCTTCTTCCCCTAGACTTCCCCTTCCCTCTATACTTCCCCTTCTTCCCCTAGACTTCCCCTTCCCTCTATACATCCCCTTCTTCCCCTAGACTTCCCCTTCTTCCCCTAGACTTCCTCTTCTTCCCCTAGACTTCCCCTTCCCTCTATACTTCTCCTTCTTCCCCTAGACTTCCCCTTCTTCCCTTAGACTTCCCCTTCTTCCCCTAGACTTCCACTTCTTCCCCTAGACTTCCCGTAGACTTCCCCTTGCCTCTATACTTCCCCTTCTTCCCCTAGACTTTCTCTTCCCTCCATACTTCCCCTTCTTCCCCTAGACTTCCCCTTCTTCCCCTAGACTTCCCTTCCCTCTATACTTCCCCTTCTTCCCCTAGACTTCCCCTAGACTTCCCCTTCCCTCTCTACTTCCCCTTCTTCCCCTAGACTTCCCCTTCTTCCCCTAGACTTCCCCTTCTTCCCCTAGACTTCCCCTTCTTCCCCTAGACTTCCCCTTCTTCCCCTAGACTTCCCCTTCCCTCTATACTTCCCCTTCTTCCCCTAGACTTCCCCTAGACTTCCCTTTCCCTCTATACTTCCCCTTCTTCCCCTAGACTTCCCCTAGACTTCCCCTTCCCTCTATACTTCCCCTTCTTCCCTAGACTTCCCCTTCCCTCTATACTTCCCCTTCTCCCCTAGACTTCCCCTAGACTTCCCCTTCCCTCTATACTTCCCCTTCGTCCCCTAGACTTCCCCTTCCCTCTATACTTCCCCTTCTTCCCCTAGACTTCCCCTAGACTTCCCCTTCTTCCCCTAGACTTCCCCTTTTTCCCCTAGACTTCCCCTTCCCTCTATACTTCCTCTTCTTCCCCTAGACTTCCCCTTCTTCCCCTAGACTTCCCCTTCGTCCCCTAGACTTCCCATAGACTTCCCCTTTCCTCTATACTAACCCTTCTTCCCCTAGACTTCCCCTAGACTTCCCCTTCCCTCTATACTTCCCCTTCTTCCCCTAGACTTCCCCTTCCCTCTATACTTCCCCTTCTTCCCCTAGACTTCCCCTTCTTCCCCTAGACTTCCTCTTCTTCCCCTAGACTTCCCCTAGACTTCCCCTTCCCTCTATACTTCCCCTTCTTCCCCTAGACTTCCCCTTCCCTCTATACTTCCCCTTCTTCCCCTAGACTTCCCCTAGACTTCCCCTTCCCTCTATACTTCCCCTTCTTCCCCTAGTCTACCCCTGGACTTCCCCTTCCCTCTATACTTCCCCTTCTTCCCCTAGACTTCCCCTTCTTCCCCTAGACTTCCCCTTCTTCCCCTAGACTAAGCTTTCTTCCCCTAGACTTCCCCTTCTTCCCCTAGACTTCCCTTCTTCCCCGAGACTTCCCCTTCTTCCCTTAGACTTCCCCTTCTTCCCCTATACTTCCCCTTCCCTCTATACTTCCCCTGCTTCCCCTAGACTTCCCCTAGACGTCCCCTTCTTCCCCTAGACTTCCCCTAGACTTCCCTTCCCTCTATACTTCCCCTTCTTCCCCTAGACTTCCCCTTCTTCCCCTAGACTTCCCCTTCTTCCCCTAGACTTCCCCTTCCCTCTATACTTCCCCTTCTTCCATTAGACTTCCCCTTCCCTCTATACTTCCCCTGCTTCCCCTAGACTTCCCCTAGACTTCCCCTTCTTCCCCTAGACTTCCCCTAGACTTCCCCTTCCCTCTATACTTCCCCTTCTTCCCCTAGACTTCCCCTTCCCTCTATACTTCCCCTTCTTCCCCTAGACTTCCCCTTCTTCCCCTAGACTTCCTCTTCTTCCCCTAGACTTCCCCTAGACTTCCCCTTCCCTCTATACTTCCCCTTCTTCCCCTAGACTTCCCCTTCCCTCTATACTTCCCCTTCTTCCCCTAGACTTCCCCTAGACTTCCCCTTCCCTCTATACTTCCCCTTCTTCCCCTAGTCTACCCCTGGACTTCCCCTTCCCTCTATACTTCCCCTTCTTCCCCTAGACTTCCCCTTCTTCCCCTAGACTTCCCCTTCTTCCCCTAGACTAAGCTTTCTTCCCCTAGACTTCCCCTTCTTCCCCTAGACTTCCCTTCTTCCCCGAGACTTCCCCTATACTTCCCCTTCTTTCCCTAGACTTCCCCTACACTTTCCCTTCCCTCTATACTTCCCCTTCTTCCCCTAGACTTACCCTTCTTCTCCTAGACTTCCCCTTCTTCCCCTAGACTTCCCCTTCCCTCTATACTTCCCCTTCTTCCCCTAGACTTCCCCTAGACTTCCACTTCTTCCCCTAGACTTCCCTTCTTCCCCTAGACTTCCCCTTCCCTCTATACTTCCCCTTCTTCCCCTAGACTTCCCCTAGACTTCCCCTTCTTCCTCTAGACTTCCCCTTTTTCCCCTAGACTTCCCCGTCCCTCTATACTTCCTCTTCTTCCCCTAGACTTCCCCTTCTTCCCCTAGACTTCCCCTTCTTCTTCTAGACTTCCCCTAGACTTCCCCTTGCCTCTATACTTCCCCTTCTTCCCCTAGACTTCCCCTAGACTTCCCTTCCCTCTATACTTCCCCTTCTTCCCCTAGACTTCCCCTAGACTTCCCCTTCCCTCTCTACTTCCCCTTCTTCCCCTAGACTTCCCCTTCTTCCCCTAGACTTCCCCTTCTTCCCCTAGACTTCCCCTTCTTCCCCTATACTTCCCCTTCCCTCTATACTTCCCCTTCTTCCCCTAGACTTCCCCTTCCCTCTATACATCCCCTTCTTCCCCTAGACTTCCCCTTCTTCCCCTAGACTTCCTCTTCTTCCCATAGACTTCCCCTTCCCTCTATACTTCCCCTTCTTCCCCTAGACTTCCCCTTCTTCCCTTAGACTTCCCCTTCTTCCCCTAGACTTTCTCTTCCCTCTATACTTCCCCTTCTTCCCCTAGACTTCCCCTTCTTCCCCTAGACTTCCCCTTCTTCCCCTAGACTTCCCCTTCCCTCTATACTTCCCCTTCTTCCCCTAGACTTCCCCTAGACTTCCCTTCCCTCTATACTTCCCCTTCTTCCCCTAGACTTCCCCTTCCCTCTATACTTCCCCTTCTTCCCCTAGACTTCCCCTTCCCTCTATACATCCCCTTCTTCCCCTAGACTTCCCCTTCTTCCCCTAGACTTCCTCTTCTTCCCCTAGACTTCCCCTTCCCTCTATACTTCTCCTTCTTCCCCTAGACTTCCCCTTCTTCCCTTAGACTTCCCCTTCTTCCCCTAGACTTCCACTTCTTCCCCTAGACTTCCCGTAGACTTCCCCTTGCCTCTATACTTCCCCTTCTTCCCCTAGACTTTCTCTTCCCTCCATACTTCCCCTTCTTCCCCTAGACTTCCCCTTCTTCCCCTAGACTTCCCTTCCCTCTATACTTCCCCTTCTTCCCCTAGACTTCCCCTAGACTTCCCCTTCCCTCTCTACTTCCCCTTCTTCCCCTAGACTTCCCCTTCTTCCCCTAGACTTCCCCTTCTTCCCCTAGACTTCCCCTTCTTCCCCTAGACTTCCCCTTCTTCCCCTAGACTTCCCCTTCCCTCTATACTTCCCCTTCTTCCCCTAGACTTCCCCTAGACTTCCCTTTCCCTCTATACTTCCCCTTCTTCCCCTAGACTTCCCCTAGACTTCCCCTTCCCTCTATACTTCCCCTTCTTCCCTAGACTTCCCCTTCCCTCTATACTTCCCCTTCTCCCCTAGACTTCCCCTAGACTTCCCCTTCCCTCTATACTTCCCCTTCGTCCCCTAGACTTCCCCTTCCCTCTATACTTCCCCTTCTTCCCCTAGACTTCCCCTAGACTTCCCCTTCTTCCCCTAGACTTCCCCTTTTTCCCCTAGACTTCCCCTTCCCTCTATACTTCCTCTTCTTCCCCTAGACTTCCCCTTCTTCCCCTAGACTTCCCCTTCGTCCCCTAGACTTCCCATAGACTTCCCCTTTCCTCTATACTAACCCTTCTTCCCCTAGACTTCCACTAGACTTCCCCTTCCCTCTATACTTCCCCTTCTTCCCCTAGACTTCCCCTAGACTTCCCCTTCCCTCTATACTTCCCCTTCTTCCCCTAGACTTCCCCTAGACTTCCCCTTCCCTCTATACTTCCCCTTCTTCCCCTGGACTTCCCCTTTCCTCTATACTTCCCCTTCTCCCCTAGACTTCCCCTAGACTTCCCCTTCCCTCTATACTTCCCCTTCCTCCCCTAGACTTTCCGTAGACTTCCCCTTCCCTCTATACCTTCCCTTCTTCCCCTTCTTCCCCTAGACTTCCCCTTCTTCCCTTAGACTTCCCCTTTTTCCCCTAGACTTTCTCTTCCCTCTATACTTCCCTTTCTTCCCCTAGACTTCCCCTTCTTCCCCTAGACTTCCCCTTCTTCCCCTAGACTTCCCCTTCCCTCTATACTTCCCCTTCTTCCCCTAGACTTCCCCTAGACTTCCCTTCCCTCTATACTTCCACTTCTTCCCCTAGACTTCCCCTAGACTTCCCCTTCCCTCTCTACTTCCCCTTCTTCCCCTAGACTTCCCCTTCTTCCCCTAGACTTCCCTTTCTTCCCCTAGACTTCCCCTTCCCTCTATACTTCCCCTTCTTCCATTAGACTTCCCCTTCCCTCTATACTTCCCCTGCTTCCCCTAGACTTCCCCTAGACTTCCCCTTCTTCCCCTAGACTTCCCCTAGACTTCCCCTTCCCTCTATACTTCCCCTTCTTCCCCTAGACTTCCCCTTCCCTCTATACTTCCCCTTCTTCCCCTAGACTTCCCCTTCTTCCCCTAGACTTCCTCTTCTTCCCCTAGACTTCCCCTTCCCTCTATACTTCCCCTTCTTCCCCTAGACTTCCCCTAGACTTCCCCTTCCCTCTCTACTTCCCCTTCTTCCCCTAGACTTCCCCTTCTTCCCCTAGACTTCCCCTTCTTCCCCTAGACTTTCCCTTCCCTCTATACTTCCCCTTCTTCCATTAGACTTCCCCTTCCCTCTATACTTCCCCTGCTTCCCCTAGACTTCCCCTAGTCTTCCCCTTCTTCCCCTAGACTTCCCCTAGACTTCCCTTCCCTCTATACTTCCCCTTCTTCCCCTAGACTTCCCCTAGACTTCCCCTTCCCTCTCTACTTCCCCTTCTTCCCCTAGACTTCCCCTTCTTCCCCTAGACTTCCCCTTCTTCCCCTAGACTTTCCCTTCCCTCTATACTTCCCCTTCTTCCATTAGACTTCCCCTTCCCTCTATACTTCCCCTTCTTCCCCTAGACTTCCCCTTCTTCCCCTAGACTTCCTCTTCTTCCCCTAGACTTCCCCTTCCCTCTATACTTCCCCTTCTTCCCCTAGACTTCCCCTTCTTCCCTTAGACTTCCCCTTCTTCCCCTAGACTTCCCCTTCTTCCCTTAGACTTCCCCTTCTTCCCCTAGACTTTCCCTTCCCTCTATACTTCCCCTGCTTCCCCTAGACTTCCCCTAGACGTCCCCTTCTTCCCCTAGACTTCCCCTAGACTTCCCTTCCCTCTATACTTCCCCTTCTTCCCCTAGACTTCCCCTAGACTTCCCCTTCCCTCTCTACTTCCCCTTCTTCCCCTAGACTTCCCCTTCTTCCCCTAGACTTCCCCTTCCCTCTATACTTCCCCTTCTTCCATTAGACTTCCCCTTCCCTCTATACTTCCCCTGCTTCCCCTAGACTTCCCCTAGACTTCCCCTTCTTCCCCTAGACTTCCCCTTCCCTCTATACTTCCCCTTCTTCCCCTAGACTTCCCCATCCCTCTATACTTCCCCTTCTTCCCCTAGACTTCCCCTTCTTCCCCTAGACTTCCCCTAGACTTCCCCTTCCCTCTATACTTCCCCTTCTTCCCCTAGACTTCCCCTTCCCTCTATACTTCCCCTTCTTCCCCTAGACTTCCCCTAGACTTCCCCTTCCCTCTATACTTCCCCTTCTTCCCCTAGTCTACCCCTGCACTTCCCCTTCCCTCTATACTTCCCCTTCTTCCCCTAGACTTCCCCTTCTTCCCCTAGACTTCCCCTTCTTCCCCTAGACTAAGCTTTCTTCCCCTAGACTTCCCCTTCTTCCCCTAGACTTCCCTTCTTCCCCGAGACTTCCCCTATACTTCCCCTTCTTTCCCTAGACTTCCCCTACACTTTCCCTTCCCTCTATACTTCCCCTTCTTCCCCTAGACTTACCCTTCTTCTCCTAGACTTCCCCTTCTTCCCCTAGACTTCCCCTTCCCTCTATACTTCCCCTTCTTCCCCTAGACTTCCCCTAGACTTCCACTTCTTCCCCTAGACTTCCCTTCTTCCCCTAGACTTCCCCTTCCCTCTATACTTCCCCTTCTTCCCCTAGACTTCCCCTAGACTTCCCCTTCTTCCTCTAGACTTCCCCTTTTTCCCCTAGACTTCCCCGTCCCTCTATACTTCCTCTTCTTCCCCTAGACTTCCCCTTCTTCACCTAGACTTCCCCTTCTTCTTCTAGACTTCCCCTAGACTTCCCCTTGCCTCTATACTTCCCCTTCTTCCCCTAGACTTCCCCTAGACTTCAATTCCCTCTATACTTCCCCTTCTTCCCCTAGACTTCCCCTAGACTTCCCATTCCCTCTCTACTTCCCCTTCTTCCCCTAGTCTTCCCCTTCTTCCCCTAGACTTCCCCTTCTTCCCCTATACTTCCCCTTCCCTCTATACTTCCCCTTCTTCCCCTAGTCTTCCCCTTCCCTCTATACATCCCCTTCTTCCACTAGGCTTCCCCTTCTTCCCCTAGACTTCCTCTTCTTCCCCTAGACTTCCCCTTCCCTCTATACTTCCCCTTCTTCCCCTAGACTTCCCCTTCTTCCCCTAGACTTCCCCTTCCCTCTATACTTCCCATTCTTCCCCTAGACATTCTCTTCCCTCTATACTTCCCCTTCTTCCCCTAGACTTCCCCTTCTTCCCCTAGACTTCCCCTTCTTCCCCTAGAGTTCCCCTAGACTTCCCTTCCCTCTATACTTCCCCTTCTTCCCCTAGACTTCCCCTAGACTTCCCCTTCCCTCTCTACTTCCCCTTCTTCCCCTAGACTTCCCCTTCATCCCCTAGACTTCCCCTTCTTCCCCTAGACTTCCCCTTCTTCCCCTATACTTCCCCTTCCCTCTATAGTTCCCCTTCTTCCCCTAGACTTCCCCTAGACTTCCCCTTCCCTCTATACTTCCCCTGCTTCCCTTAGACTTCCCCTAGACTTCCCCTTCTTCCCCTAGACTTCCCCTAGACTTCCCCTTCCCTCTATACTTCCCCTTCTTCCCCTAGACTTCCCCTTCCCTCTATACTTCCCCTTCTTCCCCTAGACTTCCCCTTCTTCCCCTAGACTTCCTCTTCTTCCCCTAGACTTCCAATTCCCTCTATACTTCCCCTTCTTCCCCTAGACTTCCCCTTCTTCCCTTAGACTACCCCTTCTTCCCCTAGACTTCCCATTCTTCCCCTAGACTTCCCCTTCTTCCCCTAGACTTCCCCTAGACTTCCCATTGCCTCTATACTTCCCCTTCTTCCCCTAGACTTTCTCTTCCCTCTATACTTCCCCTTCTTCCCCTATACTTCCCCTTCTTCCCCTACACTTCCCCTTCTTCCCCTAGACTTCCCCTTCCCTCTATACTTCCCCTTCTTCCCCTAGACTTCCACTAGACTTCCCCTTCCCTCTATACTTCCCCTTCTTCCCCTAGACTTCCCCTAGACTTCCACTTCTTCCCCTAGACTTCCCCTTCTTCCCCTAGACTTCCCCTAGACTTCCCCTTCCCTCTATACTTCCCCTTCTTCCCCTAGACTTCCCCTTCTTCCCCTAGACTTCCCCTAGACTTCCCATTCCCTCTATACTTCCCCTTCTTCCCCTAGACTTTCTCTTCCCTCTATACTTCCCCTTCTTCCCCTAGACTTCCCCTTCCCTCTATACTTCCCCTTCTTCCCCTAGACTTCCCCTAGACTTCCCTTCCCTCTATACTTCCCCTTCTTCCCCTAGACTTCCCCTAGACTTCCCCTTCCCTCTCTACTTCCCCTTCTTCCCCTAGACTTCCCCTTCTTCCCCTAGACTTCCCCTTCTTCCCCTAGACTTCCCCTTCCCTCTATACTTCCCCTTCTTCCCCTAGACTTCCCCTAGACTTCCCCTTCCCGCTATACTTCCCCTTCTTCCCCTAGAATTCCCCTTCTTCCCCTAGACTTCCCCTTCCATCTATACTTCCCCTTCTTCCCCTAGACTTCTCCTAGACTTCCCCTTCCCTCTATACTGCCCCTTCTTCCCCTAGACTTCCCCTAGACTTCCCCTTTCCTCTATACTTCCCCTTCTTCCCCTAGACTTCCACTAGACTTCCCCTTCCCTCTATACTTCCCCTTCTTCCCCTAGACTTCCCCTAGACTTCCCCTTCCCTCTATACTTCCCCTTCTTCCCCTAGACTTCCCCTAGACTTCCCCTTCCCTCTATACTTCCCCTTCTTCCCCTAGACTTCCCCTTCCCTCTATACTTCCCCTTCTTCCCCTAGACTTCCCCTAGACTTCCCCTTCCCTCTATACTTCCCCTTCTTCCCCTAGTCTACCCCTGGACTTCCCCTTCCCTCTATACTTCCCCTTCTTCCCCTAGACTTCCCCTTCTTCCCCTAGAATAAGCTTTCTTCCCCTAGACTTCCCCTTCTTCCCCTATACTTCCCTTCTTCCCCGAGACTTCCCCTATGCTTCCCCTTCTTTCCCTAGACTTCCCCTACACTTTCCCTTCCCTCTATACTTCCCCTTCTTCCCCTAGACTTCCCCTTCTTCCCCTAGAATTCCCCTTCTTCCCTTAGATTTCCCCTTCTTCCCCGAGACTTCCCCTAGACTTCCCCTTCCCTCTATACTTCCCCTTCTTCCCCTAGACTTCCCCTTCTTCTCCTAGACTTCCCCTTCTTCCCCTAGACTTCCCCTTCCCTCTATACTTCCCCTTCTTCCCCTAGACTTCCCCTAGACTTCCACGTCTTCCCCTAGACTTCCCCTTCTTCCCCTATACTTCCCCTAGACTTCCCCTTTCCTCTATACTTCCCCTTCTTCCCCTAGACTTCCACTTCTTCCCCTAGACTTCCCCTTCTTCCCCTAGACGTCCCCTTCCCTCTATACTTCCCCTTCTTCCCCTAGACTTCCCCTTCTTCCCTTAGACTTCCCCTTCTTCCCCTAGACTTCCCCTTCTTCCCCTAGACTTCCCCTTCTTCCCCTAGACTTCCCCTAGACTTCCCCTTGCCTCTATACTTCCCCTTCTTCCCCTAGACTTTCTCTTCCCTCTACACTTCCCCTTCTTCCCCTAGACTTCCCCTTCTTCCCCTATACTTCCCCTTCTTCCCCTAGACTTCCCCTTCCCTCTATACTTCCCCTTCTTCCACTAGACTTCCCCTAGACTTCCCTTCCCTCTATACTTCCCCTTCTTCCCCTAGACTTCCCCTTCCCTCTATACTTCCCCTTCTTCCCCTAGACTTCCCCTTCCCTCTATACATCCCCTTCTTCCCCTAGACTTCCCCTTCTTCCCCTAGACTTCCTCTTCTTCCCCTAGACTTCCCCTTCCCTCTATACTTCCCCTTCTTCCCCTAGACTTCCCCTTCTTCCCTTAGACTTCCCCTTCTTCCCCTAGACTTCCACTTCTTCCCCTAGACTTCCCGTAGACTTCCCCTTGCCTCTATACTTCCCCTTCTTCCCCTAGACTTTCTCTTCCCTCTATACTTCCCCTTCTTCCCCTAGACTTCCCCTTCTTCCCCTAGACTTCCCCTTCCCTCTATAATTCCCCTTCTTCCCCTAGACTTCCCCTAGACTTCCCTTCCCTCTATACTTCCCCTTCTTCCCCTAGACTTCCCCTAGACTTCCCCTTCCCTCTCTACTTCCCCTTCTACCCCTAGACTTCCCCTTCTTCCCCTAGACTTCCCCTTCTTCCCCTAGACTTCCCCTTCTTCCCCTAGACTTCCCCTTCTTCCCCTAGACTTCCCCTTCTTCCCCTAGACTTCCCCTTCCCTCTATACTTCCCCTTCTTCCCCTAGACTTCCCCTAGACTTCCCTTTCCCTCTATACTTCCCCTTCTTCCCCTAGACTTCCCCTAGACTTCCCCTTCCCTCTCTACTTCCCCTTCTTCCCCTAGACTTCCCCTTCTTCCCCTAGACTTCCCCTTCTTCCCCTAGACTTCCCCTTCTTCCCCTAGACTTCCCCTTCTTCCCCTAGACTTCCCCTTCCCTCTATACTTCCCCTTCTTCCCCTAGACTTCCCCTAGACTTCCCTTTCCCTCTATACTTCCCCTTCTTCCCCTAGACTTCCCCTAGACTTCCCCTTCCCTCTATACTTCCCCTTCTTCCCTAGACTTCCCCTTCCCTCTATACTTCCCCTTCTCCCCTAGACTTCCCCTAGACTTCCCCTTCCCTCTATACTTCCCCTTCGTCCCCTAGACTTCCCCTTCCCTCTATACTTCCCCTTCTTCCCCTAGACTTCCCCTAGACTTCCCCTTCTTCCCCTAGACTTCCCCTTTTTCCCCTAGACTTCCCCTTCCCTCTATACTTCCTCTTCTTCCCCTAGACTTCCCCTTCTTCCCCTAGACTTCCCCTTCGTCCCCTAGACTTCCCATAGACTTCCCCTTTCCTCTATACTAACCCTTCTTCCCCTAGACTTCCACTAGACTTCCCCTTCCCTCTATACTTCCCCTTCTTCCCCTAGACTTCCCCTAGACTTCCCCTTCCCTCTATACTTCCCCTTCTTCCCCTAGACTTCCCCTAGACTTCCCCTTCCCTCTATACTTCCCCTTCTTCCCCTGGACTTCCCCTTTCCTCTATATTTCCCCTTCTCCCCTAGACTTCCCCTAGACTTCCCCTTCCCTCTATACTTCCCCTTCCTCCCCTAGACTTTCCGTAGACTTCCCCTTCCCTCTATACCTTCCCTTCTTCCCCTTCTTCCCCTAGACTTCCCCTTCTTCCCTTAGACTTCCCCTTTTTCCCCTAGACTTTCTCTTCCCTCTATACTTCCCTTTCTTCCCCTAGACTTCCCCTTCTTCCCCTAGACTTCCCCTTCTTCCCCTAGACTTCCCCTTCCCTCTATACTTCCCCTTCTTCCCCTAGACTTCCCCTAGACTTCCCTTCCCTCTATACTTCCCCTTCTTCCCCTAGACTTCCCCTAGACTTCCCCTTCCCTCTCTACTTCCCCTTCTTCCCCTAGACTTCCCCTTCTTCCCCTAGACTTCCCTTTCTTCCCCTAGACTTCCCCTTCCCTCTATACTTCCCCTTCTTCCATTAGACTTCCCCTTCCCTCTATACTTCCCCTGCTTCCCCTAGACTTCCCCTAGACTTCCCCTTCTTCCCCTAGACTTCCCCTAGACTTCCCCTTCCCTCTATACTTCCCCTTCTTCCCCTAGACTTCCCCTTCCCTCTATACTTCCCCTTCTTCCCCTAGACTTCCCCTTCTTCCCCTAGACTTCCTCTTCTTCCCCTAGACTTCCCCTTCCCTCTATACTTCCCCTTCTTCCCCTAGACTTCCCCTAGACTTCCCCTTCCCTCTCTACTTCCCCTTTTTCCCCTAGACTTCCCCTTCTTCCCCTAGACTTCCCCTTCTTCCCCTAGACTTTCCCTTCCCTCTATACTTCCCCTTCTTCCATTAGACTTCCCCTTCCCTCTATACTTCCCCTGCTTCCCCTAGACTTCCCCTAGTCTTCCCCTTCTTCCCCTAGACTTCCCCTAGACTTCCCTTCCCTCTATACTTCCCCTTCTTCCCCTAGACTTCCCCTAGACTTCCCCTTCCCTCTCTACTTCCCCTTCTTCCCCTAGACTTCCCCTTCTTCCCCTAGACTTCCCCTTCCTCCCCTAGACTTTCCCTTCCCTCTATACTTCCCCTTCTTCCATTAGACTTCCCCTTCCCTCTATACTTCCCCTTCTTCCCCTAGACTTCCCCTTCTTCCCCTAGACTTCCTCTTCTTCCCCTAGACTTCCCCTTCCCTCTATACTTCCCCTTCTTCCCCTAGACTTCCCCTTCTTCCCTTAGACTTCCCCTTCTTCCCCTAGACTTCCCCTTCTTCCCTTAGACTTCCCCTTCTTCCCCTATACTTCCCCTTCCCTCTATACTTCCCCTGCTTCCCCTAGACTTCCCCTAGACGTCCCCTTCTTCCCCTAGACTTCCCCTAGACTTCCCTTCCCTCTCTACTTCCCCTTCTTCCCCTAGACTTCCCCTAGACTTCCCCTTCCCTCTCTACTTCCCCTTCTTCCCCTAGACTTCCCCTTCTTCCCCTAGACTTCCCCTTCCCTCTATACTTCCCCTTCTTCCATTAGACTTCCCCTTCCCTCTATACTTCCCCTGCTTCCCCTAGACTTCCCCTAGACTTCCCCTTCTTCCCCTAGACTTCCCCTTCCCTCTATACTTCCCCTTCTTCCCCTAGACTTCCCCTTCCCTCTATACTTCCCCTTCTTCCCCTAGACTTCCCCTTCTTCCCCTAGACTTCCCCTAGACTTCCCCTTCCCTCTATACTTCCCCTTCTTCCCCTAGACTTCCCCTTCCCTCTATACTTCCCCTTCTTCCCCTAGACTTCCCCTAGACTTCCCCTTCCCTCTATACTTCCCCTTCTTCCCCTAGTCTACCCCTGCACTTCCCCTTCCCTCTATACTTCCCCTTCTTCCCCTAGACTTCCCCTTCTTCCCCTAGACTTCCCCTTCTTCCCCTAGACTAAGCTTTCTTCCCCTAGACTTCCCCTTCTTCCCGTAGACTTCCCTTCTTCCCCGAGACTTCCCCTATACTTCCCCTTCTTTCCCTAGACTTCCCCTACACTTTCCCTTCCCTCTATACTTCCCCTTCTTCCCCTAGACTTACCCTTCTTCTCCTAGACTTCCCCTTCTTCCCCTAGACTTCCCCTTCCCTCTATACTTCCCCTTCTTCCCCTAGACTTCCCCTAGACTTCCACTTCTTCCCCTAGACTTCCCTTCTTCCCCTAGACTTCCCCTTCCCTCTATACTTCCCCTTCTTCCCCTAGACTTCCCCTAGACTTCCCCTTCTTCCTCTAGACTTCCCCTTTTTCCCCTAGACTTCCCCGTCCCTCTATACTTCCTCTTCTTCCCCTAGACTTCCCCTTCTTCCCCTAGACTTCCCCTTCTTCTTCTAGACTTCCCCTAGACTTCCCCTTGCCTCTATACTTCCCCTTCTTCCCCTAGACTTCCCCTAGACTTCCCTTCCCTCTATACTTCCCCTTCTTCCCCTAGACTTCCCCTAGACTTCCCCTTCCCTCTCTACTTCCCCTTCTTCCCCTAGACTTCCCCTTCTTCCCCTAGACTTCCCCTTCTTCCCCTATACTTCCCCTTCCCTCTATACTTCCCCTTCTTCCCCTAGACTTCCCCTTCCCTCTATACATCCCCTTCTTCCACTAGGCTTCCCCTTCTTCCCCTAGACTTCCTCTTCTTCCCCTAGACTTCCCCTTCCCTCTATACTTCCCCTTCTTCCCCTAGACTTCCCCTTCTTCCCCTAGACTTCCCCTTCCCTCTATACTTCCCCTTCTTCCCCTAGACATTCTCTTCCCTCTATACTTCCCCTTCTTCCCGTAGACTTCCCCTTCTTCCCCTAGACTTCCCCTTCTTCCCCTAGACTTCCCCTAGACTTCCCTTCCCTCTATACTTCCCCTTCTTCCCCTAGACTTCCCCTAGACTTCCCCTTCCCTCTCTACTTCCCCTTCTTCCCCTAGACTTCCCCTTCATCCCCTAGACTTCCCCTTCTTCCCCTAGACTTCCCCTTCTTCCCCTATACTTCCCCTTCCCTCTATACTTCCCCTTCTTCCCCTAGACTTCCCCTAGACTTCCCCTTCCCTCTATACTTCCCCTGCTTCCCTTAGACTTCCCCTAGACTTCCCCTTCTTCCCCTAGACTTCCCCTAGACTTCCCCTTCCCTCTATACTTCCCCTTCTTCCCCTAGACTTCCCCTTCCCTCTATACTTCCCCTTCTTCCCCTAGACTTCCCCTTCTTCCCCTAGACTTCCTCTTCTTCCCCTAGACTTCCAATTCCCTCTATACTTCCCCTTCTTCCCCTAGACTTCCCCTTCTTCCCTTAGACTACCCCTTCTTCCCCTAGACTTCCCATTCTTCCCCTAGACTTCCCCTTCTTCCCCTAGACTTCCCCTAGACTTCCCATTGCCTCTATACTTCCCCTTCTTCCCCTAGACTTTCTCTTCCCTCTATACTTCCCCTTCTTCCCCTATACTTCCCCTTCTTCCCCTACACTTCCCCTTCTTCCCCTAGACTTCCCCTTCCCTCTATACTTCTCCTTCTTCCCCTAGACTTCCACTAGACTTCCCCTTCCCTCTATACTTCCCCTTCTTCCCCTAGACTTCCCCTAGACTTCCACTTCTTCCCCTAGACTTCCCCTTCTTCCCCTAGACTTCCCCTAGACTTCCCCTTCCCTCTATACTTCCCCTTCTTCCCCTAGACTTCCCCTTCTTCCCCTAGACTTCCCCTTCTTCCCCTAGACTTCCCCTAGACTTCCCATTCCCTCTATACTTCCCCTTCTTCCCCTAGACTTTCTCTTCCCTCTATACTTCCCCTTCTTCCCCTAGACTTCCCCTTCCCTCTATACTTCCCCTTCTTCCCCTAGACTTCCCCTTCTTCCCCTAGACTTCCCCTTCTTCCCCTAGACTTCCCCTAGACTTCCCTTCCCTCTATACTTCCCCTTCTTCCCCTAGACTTCCCCTAGACTTCCCCTTCCCTCTCTACTTCCCCTTCTTCCCCTAGACTTCCCCTTCTTCCCCTAGACTTCCCCTTCTTCCCCTAGACTTCCCCTTCCCTCTATACTTCCCCTTCTTCCCCTAGACTTCCCCTAGACTTCCCCTTCCCGCTATACTTCCCCTTCTTCCCCTAGAATTCCCCTTCTTCCCCTAGACTTCCCCTTCCATCTATACTTCCCCTTCTTCCCCTAGACTTCTCCTAGACTTCCCCTTCCCTCTATACTGCCCCTTCTTCCCCTAGACTTCCCCTAGACTTCCCCTTTCCTCTATACTTCCCCTTCTTCCCCTAGACTTCCACTAGACTTCCCCTTCCCTCTATACTTCCCCTTCTTCCCCTAGACTTCCCCTAGACTTCCCCTTCCCTCTATACTTCCCCTTCTTCCCCTAGACTTCCCCTAGACTTCCCCTTCCCTCTATACTTCCCCTTCTTCCCCTAGACTTCCCCTTCCCTCTATACTTCCCCTTCTTCCCCTAGACTTCCCCTAGACTTCCCCTTCCCTCTATACTTCCCCTTCTTCCCCTAGTCTACCCCTGGACTTCCCCTTCCCTCTATACTTCCCCTTCTTCCCCTAGACTTCCCCTTCTTCCCCTAGAATAAGCTTTCTTCCCCTAGACTTCCCCTTCTTCCCCTATACTTCCCTTCTTCCCCGAGACTTCCCCTATGCTTCCCCTTCTTTCCCTAGACTTCCCCTGCACTTTCCCTTCCCTCTATACTTCCCCTTCTTCCCCTAGACTTCCCCTTCTTCCCCTAGAATTCCCCTTCTTCCCTTAGATTTCCCCTTCTTCCCCGAGACTTCCCCTAGACTTCCCCTTCCCTCTATACTTCCCCTTCTTCCCCTAGACTTCCCCTTCTTCTCCTAGACTTCCCCTTCTTCCCCTAGACTTCCCCTTCCCTCTATACTTCCCCTTCTTCCCCTAGACTTCCCCTAGACTTCCACGTCTTCCCCTAGACTTCCCCTTCTTCCCCTATACTTCCCCTAGACTTCCCCTTTCCTCTATACTTCCCCTTCTTCCCCTAGACTTCCACTTCTTCCCCTAGACTTCCCCTTCTTCCCCTAGACGTCCCCTTCCCTCTATACTTCCCCTTCTTCCCCTAGACTTCCCCTTCTTCCCTTAGACTTCCCCTTCTTCCCCTAGACTTCCCCTTCTTCCCCTAGACTTCCCCTTCTTCCCCTAGACTTCCCCTAGAGTTCCCCTTGCCTCTATACTTCCCCTTCTTCCCCTAGACTTTCTCTTCCCTCTACACTTCCCCTTCTTCCCCTAGACTTCCCCTTCTTCCCCTATACTTCCCCTTCTTCCCCTAGACTTCCCCTTCCCTCTATACTTCCCCTTCTTCCACTAGACTTCCCCTAGACTTCCCTTCCCTCTATACTTCCCCTTCTTCCCCTAGACTTCCCCTTCCCTCTATACTTCCCCTTCTTCCCCTAGACTTCCCCTTCCCTCTATACATCCCCTTCTTCCCCTAGACTTCCCCTTCTTCCCCTAGACTTCCTCTTCTTCCCCTAGACTTCCCCTTCCCTCTATACTTCCCCTTCTTCCCCTAGACTTCCCCTTCTTCCCTTAGACTTCCCCTTCTTCCCCTAGACTTCCACTTCTTCCCCTAGACTTCCCGTAGACTTCCCCTTGCCTCTATACTTCCCCTTCTTCCCCTAGACTTTCTCTTCCCTCTATACTTCCCCTTCTTCCCCTAGACTTCCCCTTCTTCCCCTAGACTTCCCCTTCCCTCTATAATTCCCCTTCTTCCCCTAGACTTCCCCTAGACTTCCCTTCCCTCTATACTTCCCCTTCTTCCCCTAGACTTCCCCTAGACTTCCCCTTCCCTCTCTACTTCCCCTTCTACCCCTAGACTTCCCCTTCTTCCCTTAGACTTCCCCTTCTTCCCCTAGACTTCCCCTTCTTCCCCTAGACTTCCCCTTCTTCCCCTAGACTTCCCCTTCTTCCCCTAGACTTCCCCTTCCCTCTATACTTCCCCTTCTTCCCCTAGACTTCCCCTAGACTTCCCTTTCCCTCTATACTTCCCCTTCTTCCCCTAGACTTCCCCTAGACTTCCCCTTCCCTCTATACTTCCCCTTCTTCCCCTAGACTTCCCCTTCCCTCTATACTTCCCCTTCTCCCCTAGACTTCCCTTAGACTTCCCCTTCCCTCTATACTTCCCCTTCGTCCCCTAGACTTCCCCTTCCCTCTATACTTCCCCTTCTTCCCCTAGACTTCCCCTAGACTTCCCCTTCTTCCCCTAGACTTCCCCTTTTTCCCCTAGACTTCCCCTTCCCTCTATACTTCCTCTTCTTCCCCTAGACTTCCCCTTCTTCCCCTAGACTTCCCCTTCTTCCCCTAGACTTCCCATAGACTTCCCCTTTCCTCTATACTAACCCTTCTTCCCCTAGACTTCCACTAGACTTCCCCTTCCCTCTATACTTCCCCTTCTTCCCCTAGACTTCCCCTAGACTTCCCCTTCCCTCTATACTTCCCCTTCTTTCCCTAGACTTCCCCTAGACTTCCCCTTCCCTCTATACTTCCACTTCTTCCCCTGGACTTCCCCTTTCCTCTATACTTCCCCTTCTCCCCTAGACTTCCCCTAGACTTCCCCTTCCCTCTATACTTCCCCTTCTTCCCCTAGACTTCCCCTAGACTTCCCCTTCTTCCCCTAGACTTCCCCTTTTTCCCCTAGACTTCCCCTTCCCTCTATACTTCCTCTTCTTCCCCTAGACTTCCCCTTCTTCCCCTAGACTTCCACTTCTTCCCCTAGACTTTCCGTAGACTTCCCCTTCCCTCTATACCTTCCCTTCTTCCCCTTCTTCCCCTAGACTTCCCCTTCTTCCCTTAGACTTCCCCTAGACTTCCCCTTCCCTCTCTACTTCCCCTTCTTCCCCTAGACTTCCCCTTCTTCCCCTAGACTTCCCCTTCTTCCCCTAGACTTCCCCTTCCCTCTATACTTCCCCTTCTTCCATTAGACTTCCCCTTCCCTCTATACTTCCCCTGCTTCCCCTAGACTTCCCCTAGACTTCCCCTTCTTCCCCTAGACTTCCCCTACACTTCCCCTTCCCTCTATACTTCCCCTTCTTCCCCTAGACTTCCCCTTCCCTCTATACTTCCCCTTCTTCCCCTAGACTTCTCCTTCTTCCCCTAGACTTCCTCTTCTTCCCCTAGACTTCCCCTTCCCTCTATACTTCCCCTTCTTCCCCTAGACTTCCCCTAGACTTCCCCTTCCCTCTCTACTTCCCCTTCTTCCCCTAGACTTCCCCTTCTTCCCCTAGACTTCCCCTTCTTCCCCTAGACTTTCCGTTCCCACTATACTTCCCCTTCTTCCATTAGACTTCCCCTTCCCTCTATACTTCCCCTGCTTCCCCTAGACTTCCCCTAGTCTTCCCCTTCTTCCCCTAGACTTCCCCTAGACTTCCGTTCCCTCTATACTTCCCCTTCTTCCCCTAGACTTCCCCTAGACTTCCCCTTCCCTCTCTACTTCCCCTTCTTCCCCTAGACTTCCCCTTCTTCCCCTAGACTTCCCCTTCTTCCCCTAGACTTTCCCTTCCCTCTATACTTCCCCTTCTTCCATTAGACTTCCCCTTCCCTCTATACTTCCCCTTCTTCCCCTAGACTTCCCCTTCTTCCCCTAGACTTCCTCTTCTTCCCCTAGACTTCCCCTTCCCTCTATACTTCCCCTTCTTCCCCTAGACTTCCCCTTCTTCCCTTAGACTTCCCCTTCTTCCCCTAGACTTCCCCTTCTTCCCTTAGACTTCCCCTTCTTCCCCTATACTTCCCCTTCCCTCTATACTTCCCCTGCTTCCCCTAGACTTCCCCTAGACGTCCCCTTCTTCCCCTAGACTTCCCCTAGACTTCCCTTCCCTCTATACTTCCCCTTCTTCCCCTAGACTTCCCCTAGACTTCCCCTTCCCTCTCTACTTCCCCTTCTTCCCCTAGACTTCCCCTTCTTCCCCTAGACTTCCCCTTCTTCCCCTAGACTTCCCCTTCCCTTTATACTTCCCCTTCTTCCATTAGACTTCCCCTTCCCTCTATACTTCCCCTGTTTCCCCTAGACTTCCCCTAGACTTCCCCTTCTTCCCCTAGACTTCCCCTAGACTTCCCCTTCCCTCTATACTTCCCCTTCTTCCCCTAGACTTCCCCTTCCCTCTATACTTCCCCTTCTTCCCCTAGACTTCCCCTTCTTCCCCTAGACTTCCTCTTCTTCCCCTAGACTTCCCCTAGACTTCCCCTAGACTTCCCCTTCCCTCTATACTTCCCCTTCTTCCCCTAGACTTCCCCTTCCCTCTATACTTCCCCTTCTTCCCCTAGACTTCCCCTAGACTTCCCCTTCCTTCTATACTTCCCCTTCTTCCCCTAGTCTACCCCTGGACTTCCCCTTCCCTCTATACTTCCCCTTCTTCCCCTATACTTCCCCTTCTTCCCCTAGACTTCCCCTAGACTTCCACTTCTTCCCCTAGACTTCCCTTCTTCCCCTAGACTTCCCCTTCCCTCTATACTTCCCCTTCTTCCCCTAGACTTCCCCTAGACTTCCCCTTCTTCCTCTAGACTTCCCCTTTTTCCCCTAGACTTCCCCGTCCCTCTATACTTCCTCTTCTTCCCCTAGACTTCCCCTTCTTCACCTAGACTTCCCCTTCTTCTTCTAGACTTCCCCTAGACTTCCCCTTGCCTCTATACTTCCCCTTCTTCCCCTAGACTTCCCCTAGACTTCAATTCCCTCTATACTTCCCCTTCTTCCCCTAGACTTCCCCTAGACTTCCCATTCCCTCTCTACTTCCCCTTCTTCCCCTAGTCTTCCCCTTCTTCCCCTAGACTTCCCCTTCTTCCCCTATACTTCCCCTTCCCTCTATACTTCCCCTTCTTCCCCTAGACTTCCCCTTCCCTCTATACATCCCCTTCTTCCACTAGGCTTCCCCTTCTTCCCCTAGACTTCCTCTTCTTCCCCTAGACTTCCCCTTCCCTCTATACTTCCCCTTCTTCCCCTAGACTTCCCCTTCTTCCCCTAGACTTCCCCTTCCCTCTATACTTCCCATTCTTCCCCTAGACATTCTCTTCCCTCTATACTTCCCCTTCTTCCCCTAGACTTCCCCTTCTTCCCCTAGACTTCCCCTTCTTCCCCTAGAGTTCCCCTAGACTTCCCTTCCCTCTATACTTCCCCTTCTTCCCCTAGACTTCCCCTAGACTTCCCCTTCCCTCTCTACTTCCCCTTCTTCCCCTAGACTTCCCCTTCATCCCCTAGACTTCCCCTTCTTCCCCTAGACTTCCCCTTCTTCCCCTATACTTCCCCTTCCCTCTATAGTTCCCTTTCTTCCCCTAGACTTCCCCTAGACTTCCCCTTCCCTCTATACTTCCCCTGCTTCCCTTAGACTTCCCCTAGACTTCCCCTTCTTCCCCTAGACTTCCCCTAGACTTCCCCTTCCCTCTATACTTCCCCTTCTTCCCCTAGACTTCCCCTTCCCTCTATACTTCCCCTTCTTCCCCTAGACTTCCCCTTCTTCCCCTAGACTTCCTCTTCTTCCCCTAGACTTCCAATTCCCTCTATACTTCCCCTTCTTCCCCTAGACTTCCCCTTCTTCCCTTAGACTACCCCTTCTTCCCCTAGACTTCCCATTCTTCCCCTAGACTTCCCCTTCTTCCCCTAGACTTCCCCTAGACTTCCCATTGCCTCTATACTTCCCCTTCTTCCCCTAGACTTTCTCTTCCCTCTATACTTCCCCTTCTTCCCCTATACTTCCCCTTCTTCCCCTACACTTCCCCTTCTTCCCCTAGACTTCCCCTTCCCTCTATACTTCCCCTTCTTCCCCTAGACTTCCACTAGACTTCCCCTTCCCTCTATACTTCCCCTTCTTCCCCTAGACTTCCCCTAGACTTCCACTTCTTCCCCTAGACTTCCCCTTCTTCCCCTAGACTTCCCCTAGACTTCCCCTTCCCTCTATACTTCCCCTTCTTCCCCTAGACTTCCCCTTCTTCCCCTAGACTTCCCCTAGACTTCCCATTCCCTCTATACTTCCCCTTCTTCCCCTAGACTTTCTCTTCCCTCTATACTTCCCCTTCTTCCCCTAGACTTCCCCTTCCCTCTATACTTCCCCTTCTTCCCCTAGACTTCCCCTAGACTTCCCTTCCCTCTATACTTCCCCTTCTTCCCCTAGACTTCCCCTAGACTTCCCCTTCCCTCTCTACTTCCCCTTCTTCCCCTAGACTTCCCCTTCTTCCCCTAGACTTCCCCTTCTTCCCCTAGACTTCCCCTTCCCTCTATACTTCCCCTTCTTCCCCTAGACTTCCCCTAGACTTCCCCTTCCCGCTATACTTCCCCTTCTTCCCCTAGAATTCCCCTTCTTCCCCTAGACTTCCCCTTCCATCTATACTTCCCCTTCTTCCCCTAGACTTCTCCTAGACTTCCCCTTCCCTCTATACTGCCCCTTCTTCCCCTAGACTTCCCCTAGACTTCCCCTTTCCTCTATACTTCCCCTTCTTCCCCTAGACTTCCACTAGACTTCCCCTTCCCTCTATACTTCCCCTTCTTCCCCTAGACTTCCCCTAGACTTCCCCTTCTTCCCCTAGACTTCCCCTTCTTCCCCTAGACTTCCCCTTCTTCCCCTAGACTTCCCCTTCTTCCCCTAGACTTCCCCTTCCCTCTATACTTCCCCTTCTTCCCCTAGACTTCCCCTTCTTCCCCTAGACTTCCCCTTCCCTCTATACTTCCCCTTCTTCCCCTAGACTTCCCCTTCCCTCTATACTTCCCCTTCTTCCCCTAGACTTCCCCTAGACTTCCCCTTCCCTCTATACTTCCCCTTCTTCCCCTAGTCTACCCCTGGACTTCCCCTTCCCTCTATACTTCCCCTTCTTCCCCTAGACTTCCCCTTCTTCCCCTAGAATAAGCTTTCTTCCCCTAGACTTCCCCTTCTTCCCCTATACTTCCCTTCTTCCCCGAGACTTCCCCTATGCTTCCCCTTCTTTCCCTAGACTTCCCCTACACTTTCCCTTCCCTCTATACTTCCCCTTCTTCCCCTAGACTTCCCCTTCTTCCCCTAGAATTCCCCTTCTTCCCTTAGATTTCCCCTTCTTCCCCGAGACTTCCCCTAGACTTCCCCTTCCCTCTATACTTCCCCTTCTTCCCCTAGACTTCCCCTTCTTCTCCTAGACTTCCCCTTCTTCCCCTAGACTTCCCCTTCCCTCTATACTTCCCCTTCTTCCCCTAGACTTCCCCTAGACTTCCACGTCTTCCCCTAGACTTCCCCTTCTTCCCCTATACTTCCCCTAGACTTCCCCTTTCCTCTATACTTCCCCTTCTTCCCCTAGACTTCCACTTCTTCCCCTAGACTTCCCCTTCTTCCCCTAGACGTCCCCTTCCCTCTATACTTCCCCTTCTTCCCCTAGACTTCCCCTTCTTCCCTTAGACTTCCCCTTCTTCCCCTAGACTTCCCCTTCTTCCCCTAGACTTCCCCTTCTTCCCCTAGACTTCCCCTAGACTTCCCCTTGCCTCTATACTTCCCCTTCTTCCCCTAGACTTTCTCTTCCCTCTACACTTCCCCTTCTTCCCCTAGACTTCCCCTTCTTCCCCTATACTTCCCCTTCTTCCCCTAGACTTCCCCTTCCCTCTATACTTCCCCTTCTTCCACTAGACTTCCCCTAGACTTCCCTTCCCTCTATACTTCCCCTTCTTCCCCTAGACTTCCCCTTCCCTCTATACTTCCCCTTCTTCCCCTAGACTTCCCCTTCCCTCTATACATCCCCTTCTTCCCCTAGACTTCCCCTTCTTCCCCTAGACTTCCTCTTCTTCCCCTAGACTTCCCCTTCCCTCTATACTTCCCCTTCTTCCCCTAGACTTCCCCTTCTTCCCTTAGACTTCCCCTTCTTCCCCTAGACTTCCACTTCTTCCCCTAGACTTCCCGTAGACTTCCCCTTGCCTCTATACTTCCCCTTCTTCCCCTAGACTTTCTCTTCCCTCTATACTTCCCCTTCTTCCCCTAGACTTCCCCTTCTTCCCCTAGACTTCCCCTTCCCTCTATAATTCCCCTTCTTCCCCTAGACTTCCCCTAGACTTCCCTTCCCTCTATACTTCCCCTTCTTCCCCTAGACTTCCCCTAGACTTCCCCTTCCCTCTCTACTTCCCCTTCTACCCCTAGACTTCCCCTTCTTCCCCTAGACTTCCCCTTCTTCCCCTAGACTTCCCCTTCTTCCCCTAGACTTCCCCTTCTTCCCCTAGACTTCCCCTTCTTCCCCTAGACTTCCCCTTCCCTCTATACTTCCCCTTCTTCCCCTAGACTTCCCCTAGACTTCCCTTTCCCTCTATACTTCCCCTTCTTCCCCTAGACTTCCCCTAGACTTCCCCTTCCCTCTCTACTTCCCCTTCTTCCCCTAGACTTCCCCTTCTTCCCCTAGACTTCCCCTTCTTCCCCTAGACTTCCCCTTCTTCCCCTAGACTTCCCCTTCTTCCCCTAGACTTCCCCTTCCCTCTATACTTCCCCTTCTTCCCCTAGACTTCCCCTAGACTTCCCTTTCCCTCTATACTTCCCCTTCTTCCCCTAGACTTCCCCTAGACTTCCCCTTCCCTCTATACTTCCCCTTCTTCCCTAGACTTCCCCTTCCCTCTATACTTCCCCTTCTCCCCTAGACTTCCCCTAGACTTCCCCTTCCCTCTATACTTCCCCTTCGTCCCCTAGACTTCCCCTTCCCTCTATACTTCCCCTTCTTCCCCTAGACTTCCCCTAGACTTCCCCTTCTTCCCCTAGACTTCCCCTTTTTCCCCTAGACTTCCCCTTCCCTCTATACTTCCTCTTCTTCCCCTAGACTTCCCCTTCTTCCCCTAGACTTCCCCTTCGTCCCCTAGACTTCCCATAGACTTCCCCTTTCCTCTATACTAACCCTTCTTCCCCTAGACTTCCACTAGACTTCCCCTTCCCTCTATACTTCCCCTTCTTCCCCTAGACTTCCCCTAGACTTCCCCTTCCCTCTATACTTCCCCTTCTTCCCCTAGACTTCCCCTAGACTTCCCCTTCCCTCTATACTTCCCCTTCTTCCCCTGGACTTCCCCTTTCCTCTATATTTCCCCTTCTCCCCTAGACTTCCCCTAGACTTCCCCTTCCCTCTATACTTCCCCTTCCTCCCCTAGACTTTCCGTAGACTTCCCCTTCCCTCTATACCTTCCCTTCTTCCCCTTCTTCCCCTAGACTTCCCCTTCTTCCCTTAGACTTCCCCTTTTTCCCCTAGACTTTCTCTTCCCTCTATACTTCCCTTTCTTCCCCTAGACTTCCCCTTCTTCCCCTAGACTTCCCCTTCTTCCCCTAGACTTCCCCTTCCCTCTATACTTCCACTTCTTCCCCTAGACTTCCCCTAGACTTCCCTTCCCTCTATACTTCCCCTTCTTCCCCTAGACTTCCCCTAGACTTCCCCTTCCCTCTCTACTTCCCCTTCTTCCCCTAGACTTCCCCTTCTTCCCCTAGACTTCCCTTTCTTCCCCTAGACTTCCCCTTCCCTCTATACTTCCCCTTCTTCCATTAGACTTCCCCTTCCCTCTATACTTCCCCTGCTTCCCCTAGACTTCCCCTAGACTTCCCCTTCTTCCCCTAGACTTCCCCTAGACTTCCCCTTCCCTCTATACTTCCCCTTCTTCCCCTAGACTTCCCCTTCCCTCTATACTTCCCCTTCTTCCCCTAGACTTCCCCTTCTTCCCCTAGACTTCCTCTTCTTCCCCTAGACTTCCCCTTCCCTCTATACTTCCCCTTCTTCCCTAGACTTCCCCTAGACTTCCCCTTCCCTCTCTACTTCCCCTTTTTCCCCTAGACTTCCCCTTCTTCCCCTAGACTTCCCCTTCTTCCCCTAGACTTTCCCTTCCCTCTATACTTCCCCTTCTTCCATTAGACTTCCCCTTCCCTCTATACTTCCCCTGCTTCCCCTAGACTTCCCCTAGTCTTCCCCTTCTTCCCCTAGACTTCCCCTAGACTTCCCTTCCCTCTATACTTCCCCTTCTTCCCCTAGACTTCCCCTAGACTTCCCCTTCCCTCTCTACTTCCCCTTCTTCCCCTAGACTTCCCCTTCTTCCCCTAGACTTCCCCTTCCTCCCCTAGACTTTCCCTTCCCTCTATACTTCCCCTTCTTCCATTAGACTTCCCCTTCCCTCTATACTTCCCCTTCTTCCCCTAGACTTCCCCTTCTTCCCCTAGACTTCCTCTTCTTCCCCTAGACTTCCCCTTCCCTCTATACTTCCCCTTCTTCCCCTAGACTTCCCCTTCTTCCCTTAGACTTCCCCTTCTTCCCCTAGACTTCCCCTTCTTCCCTTAGACTTCCCCTTCTTCCCCTATACTTCCCCTTCCCTCTATACTTCCCCTGCTTCCCCTAGACTTCCCCTAGACGTCCCCTTCTTCCCCTAGACTTCCCCTAGACTTCCCTTCCCTCTCTACTTCCCCTTCTTCCCCTAGACTTCCCCTAGACTTCCCCTTCCCTCTCTACTTCCCCTTCTTCCCCTAGACTTCCCCTTCTTCCCCTAGACTTCCCCTTCCCTCTATACTTCCCCTTCTTCCATTAGACTTCCCCTTCCCTCTATACTTCCCCTGCTTCCCCTAGACTTCCCCTAGACTTCCCCTTCTTCCCCTAGACTTCCCCTTCCCTCTATACTTCCCCTTCTTCCCCTAGACTTCCCCTTCCCTCTATACTTCCCCTTCTTCCCCTAGACTTCCCCTTCTTCCCCTAGACTTCCCCTAGACTTCCCCTTCCCTCTATACTTCCCCTTCTTCCCCTAGACTTCCCCTTCCCTCTATACTTCCCCTTCTTCCCCTAGACTTCCCCTAGACTTCCCCTTCCCTCTATACTTCCCCTTCTTCCCCTAGTCTACCCCTGCACTTCCCCTTCCCTCTATACTTCCCCTTCTTCCCCTAGACTTCCCCTTCTTCCCCTAGACTTCCCCTTCTTCCCCTAGACTAAGCTTTCTTCCCCTAGACTTCCCCTTCTTCCCGTAGACTTCCCTTCTTCCCCGAGACTTCCCCTATACTTCCCCTTCTTTCCCTAGACTTCCCCTACACTTTCCCTTCCCTCTATACTTCCCCTTCTTCCCCTAGACTTACCCTTCTTCTCCTAGACTTCCCCTTCTTCCCCTAGACTTCCCCTTCCCTCTATACTTCCCCTTCTTCCCCTAGACTTCCCCTAGACTTCCACTTCTTCCCCTAGACTTCCCTTCTTCCCCTAGACTTCCCCTTCCCTCTATACTTCCCCTTCTTCCCCTAGACTTCCCCTAGACTTCCCCTTCTTCCTCTAGACTTCCCCTTTTTCCCCTAGACTTCCCCGTCCCTCTATACTTCCTCTTCTTCCCCTAGACTTCCCCTTCTTCCCCTAGACTTCCCCTTCTTCTTCTAGACTTCCCCTAGACTTCCCCTTGCCTCTATACTTCCCCTTCTTCCCCTAGACTTCCCCTAGACTTCACTTCCCTCTATACTTCCCCTTCTTCCCCTAGACTTCCCCTAGACTGCCCCTTCCCTCTCTACTTCCCCTTCTTCCCCTAGACTTCCCCTTCTTCCCCTAGACTTCCCCTTCTTCCCCTATACTTCCCCTTCCCTCTATACATCCCCTTCTTCCACTAGGCTTCCCCTTCTTCCCCTAGACTTCCTCTTCTTCCCCTAGACTTCCCCTTCCCTCTATACTTCCCCTTCTTCCCCTAGACTTCCCCTTCTTCCCCTAGACTTCCCCTTCCCTCTATACTTCCCCTTCTTCCCCTAGACATTCTCTTCCCTCTATACTTCCCCTTCTTCCCGTAGACTTCCCCTTCTTCCCCTAGACTTCCCCTTCTTCCCCTAGACTTCCCCTAGACTTCCCTTCCCTCTATACTTCCCCTTCTTCCCCTAGACTTCCCCTAGACTTCCCCTTCCCTCTCTACTTCCCCTTCTTCCCCTAGACTTCCCCTTCATCCCCTAGACTTCCCCTTCTTCCCCTAGACTTCCCCTTCTTCCCCTATACTTCCCCTTCCCTCTATACTTCCCCTTCTTCCCCTAGACTTCCCCTAGACTTCCCCTTCCCTCTATACTTCCCCTGCTTCCCTTAGACTTCCCCTAGACTTCCCCTTCTTCCCCTAGACTTCCCCTAGACTTCCCCTTCCCTCTATACTTCCCCTTCTTCCCCTAGACTTCCCCTTCCCTCTATACTTCCCCTTCTTCCCCTAGACTTCCCCTTCTTCCCCTAGACTTCCTCTTCTTCCCCTAGACTTCCAATTCCCTCTATACTTCCCCTTCTTCCCCTAGACTTCCCCTTCTTCCCTTAGACTACCCCTTCTTCCCCTAGACTTCCCATTCTTCCCCTAGACTTCCCCTTCTTCCCCTAGACTTCCCCTAGACTTCCCATTGCCTCTATACTTCCCCTTCTTCCCCTAGACTTTCTCTTCCCTCTATACTTCCCCTTCTTCCCCTATACTTCCCCTTCTTCCCCTACACTTCCCCTTCTTCCCCTAGACTTCCCCTTCCCTCTATACTTCTCCTTCTTCCCCTAGACTTCCACTAGACTTCCCCTTCCCTCTATACTTCCCCTTCTTCCCCTAGACTTCCCCTAGACTTCCACTTCTTCCCCTAGACTTCCCCTTCTTCCCCTAGACTTCCCCTAGACTTCCCCTTCCCTCTATACTTCCCCTTCTTCCCCTAGACTTCCCCTTCTTCCCCTAGACTTCCCCTTCTTCCCCTAGACTTCCCCTAGACTTCCCATTCCCTCTATACTTCCCCTTCTTCCCCTAGACTTTCTCTTCCCTCTATACTTCCCCTTCTTCCCCTAGACTTCCCCTTCCCTCTATACTTCCCCTTCTTCCCCTAGACTTCCCCTAGACTTCCCTTCCCTCTATACTTCCCCTTCTTCCCCTAGACTTCCCCTAGACTTCCCCTTCCCTCTCTACTTCCCCTTCTTCCCCTAGACTTCCCCTTCTTCCCCTAGACTTCCCCTTCTTCCCCTAGACTTCCCCTTCCCTCTATACTTCCCCTTCTTCCCCTAGACTTCCCCTAGACTTCCCCTTCCCGCTATACTTCCCCTTCTTCCCCTAGAATTCCCCTTCTTCCCCTAGACTTCCCCTTCCATCTATACTTCCCCTTCTTCCCCTAGACTTCTCCTAGACTTCCCCTTCCCTCTATACTGCCCCTTCTTCCCCTAGACTTCCCCTAGACTTCCCCTTTCCTCTATACTTCCCCTTCTTCCCCTAGACTTCCACTAGACTTCCCCTTCCCTCTATACTTCCCCTTCTTCCCCTAGACTTCCCCTAGACTTCCCCTTCCCTCTATACTTCCCCTTCTTCCCCTAGACTTCCCCTAGACTTCCCCTTCCCTCTATACTTCCCCTTCTTCCCCTAGACTTCCCCTTCCCTCTATACTTCCCCTTCTTCCCCTAGACTTCCCCTAGACTTCCCCTTCCCTCTATACTTCCCCTTCTTCCCCTAGTCTACCCCTGGACTTCCCCTTCCCTCTATACTTCCCCTTCTTCCCCTAGACTTCCCCTTCTTCCCCTAGAATAAGCTTTCTTCCCCTAGACTTCCCCTTCTTCCCCTATACTTCCCTTCTTCCCCGAGACTTCCCCTATGCTTCCCCTTCTTTCCCTAGACTTCCCCTACACTTTCCCTTCCCTCTATACTTCCCCTTCTTCCCCTAGACTTCCCCTTCTTCCCCTAGAATTCCCCTTCTTCCCTTAGATTTCCCCTTCTTCCCCGAGACTTCCCCTAGACTTCCCCTTCCCTCTATACTTCCCCTTCTTCCCCTAGACTTCCCCTTCTTCTCCTAGACTTCCCCTTCTTCCCCTAGACTTCCCCTTCCCTCTATACTTCCCCTTCTTCCCCTAGACTTCCCCTAGACTTCCACGTCTTCCCCTAGACTTCCCCTTCTTCCCCTATACTTCCCCTAGACTTCCCCTTTCCTCTATACTTCCCCTTCTTCCCCTAGACTTCCACTTCTTCCCCTAGACTTCCCCTTCTTCCCCTAGACGTCCCCTTCCCTCTATACTTCCCCTTCTTCCCCTAGACTTCCCCTTCTTCCCTTAGACTTCCCCTTCTTCCCCTAGACTTCCCCTTCTTCCCCTAGACTTCCCCTTCTTCCCCTAGACTTCCCCTAGAGTTCCCCTTGCTTCTATACTTCCCCTTCTTCCCCTAGACTTTCTCTTCCCTCTACACTTCCCCTTCTTCCCCTAGACTTCCCCTTCTTCCCCTATACTTCCCCTTCTTCCCCTAGACTTCCCCTTCCCTCTATACTTCCCCTTCTTCCACTAGACTTCCCCTAGACTTCCCTTCCCTCTATACTTCCCCTTCTTCCCCTAGACTTCCCCTTCCCTCTATACTTCCCCTTCTTCCCCTAGACTTCCCCTTCCCTCTATACATCCCCTTCTTCCCCTAGACTTCCCCTTCTTCCCCTAGACTTCCTCTTCTTCCCCTAGACTTCCCCTTCCCTCTATACTTCCCCTTCTTCCCCTAGACTTCCCCTTCTTCCCTTAGACTTCCCCTTCTTCCCCTAGACTTCCACTTCTTCCCCTAGACTTCCCGTAGACTTCCCCTTGCCTCTATACTTCCCCTTCTTCCCCTAGACTTTCTCTTCCCTCTATACTTCCCCTTCTTCCCCTAGACTTCCCCTTCTTCCCCTAGACTTCCCCTTCCCTCTATAATTCCCCTTCTTCCCCTAGACTTCCCCTAGACTTCCCTTCCCTCTATACTTCCCCTTCTTCCCCTAGACTTCCCCTAGACTTCCCCTTCCCTCTCTACTTCCCCTTCTACCCCTAGACTTCCCCTTCTTCCCTTAGACTTCCCCTTCTTCCCCTAGACTTCCCCTTCTTCCCCTAGACTTCCCCTTCTTCCCCTAGACTTCCCCTTCTTCCCCTAGACTTCCCCTTCCCTCTATACTTCCCCTTCTTCCCCTAGACTTCCCCTAGACTTCCCTTTCCCTCTATACTTCCCCTTCTTCCCCTAGACTTCCCCTAGACTTCCCCTTCCCTCTATACTTCCCCTTCTTCCCCTAGACTTCCCCTTCCCTCTATACTTCCCCTTCTCCCCTAGACTTCCCTTAGACTTCCCCTTCCCTCTATACTTCCCCTTCGTCCCCTAGACTTCCCCTTCCCTCTATACTTCCCCTTCTTCCCCTAGACTTCCCCTAGACTTCCCCTTCTTCCCCTAGACTTCCCCTTTTTCCCCTAGACTTCCCCTTCCCTCTATACTTCCTCTTCTTCCCCTAGACTTCCCCTTCTTCCCCTAGACTTCCCCTTCTTCCCCTAGACTTCCCATAGACTTCCCCTTTCCTCTATACTAACCCTTCTTCCCCTAGACTTCCACTAGACTTCCCCTTCCCTCTATACTTCCCCTTCTTCCCCTAGACTTCCCCTAGACTTCCCCTTCCCTCTATACTTCCCCTTCTTTCCCTAGACTTCCCCTAGACTTCCCCTTCCCTCTATACTTCCACTTCTTCCCCTGGACTTCCCCTTTCCTCTATACTTCCCCTTCTCCCCTAGACTTCCCCTAGACTTCCCCTTCCCTCTATACTTCCCCTTCTTCCCCTAGACTTCCCCTAGACTTCCCCTTCTTCCCCTAGACTTCCCCTTTTTCCCCTAGACTTCCCCTTCCCTCTATACTTCCTCTTCTTCCCCTAGACTTCCCCTTCTTCCCCTAGACTTCCACTTCTTCCCCTAGACTTTCCGTAGACTTCCCCTTCC
Source organism: Anniella stebbinsi (assembly GCA_029215795.1). Classification (NCBI taxonomy): domain Eukaryota; kingdom Metazoa; phylum Chordata; class Lepidosauria; order Squamata; family Anniellidae; genus Anniella; species Anniella stebbinsi. The sequence continues at coordinate 90,778 of JARDYH010000017.1, forward strand.
CTCTATACCTTCCCTTCTTCCCCTTCTTCCCCTAGACTTCCCCTTCTTCCCTTAGACTTCCCCTAGACTTCCCCTTCCCTCTCTACTTCCCCTTCTTCCCCTAGACTTCCCCTTCTTCCCCTAGACTTCCCCTTCTTCCCCTAGACTTCCCCTTCCCTCTATACTTCCCCTTCTTCCATTAGACTTCCCATTCCCTCTATACTTCCCCTGCTTCCCCTAGACTTCCCCTAGACTTCCCCTTCTTCCCCTAGACTTCCCCTAGACTTCCCCTTCCCTCTATACTTCCCCTTCTTCCCCTAGACTTCCCCTTCCCTCTATACTTCCCCTTCTTCCCCTAGACTTCTCCTTCTTCCCCTAGACTTCCTCTTCTTCCCCTAGACTTCCCCTTCCCTCTATACTTCCCCTTCTTCCCCTAGACTTCCCCTAGACTTCCCCTTCCCTCTCTACTTCCCCTTCTTCCCCTAGACTTCCCCTTCTTCCCCTAGACTTCCCCTTCTTCCCCTAGACTTTCCGTTCCCACTATACTTCCCCTTCTTCCATTAGACTTCCCCTTCCCTCTATACTTCCCCTGCTTCCCCTAGACTTCCCCTAGTCTTCCCCTTCTTCCCCTAGACTTCCCCTAGACTTCCGTTCCCTCTATACTTCCCCTTCTTCCCCTAGACTTCCCCTAGACTTCCCCTTCCCTCTCTACTTCCCCTTCTTCCCCTAGACTTCCCCTTCTTCCCCTAGACTTCCCCTTCTTCCCCTAGACTTTCCCTTCCCTCTATACTTCCCCTTCTTCCATTAGACTTCCCCTTCCCTCTATACTTCCCCTTCTTCCCCTAGACTTCCCCTTCTTCCCCTAGACTTCCTCTTCTTCCCCTAGACTTCCCCTTCCCTCTATACTTCCCCTTCTTCCCCTAGACTTCCCCTTCTTCCCTTAGACTTCCCCTTCTTCCCCTAGACTTCCCCTTCTTCCCTTAGACTTCCCCTTCTTCCCCTATACTTCCCCTTCCCTCTATACTTCCCCTGCTTCCCCTAGACTTCCCCTAGACGTCCCCTTCTTCCCCTAGACTTCCCCTAGACTTCCCTTCCCTCTATACTTCCCCTTCTTCCCCTAGACTTCCCCTAGACTTCCCCTTCCCTCTCTACTTCCCCTTCTTCCCCTAGACTTCCCCTTCTTCCCCTAGACTTCCCCTTCTTCCCCTAGACTTCCCCTTCCCTCTATACTTCCCCTTCTTCCATTAGACTTCCCCTTCCCTCTATACTTCCCCTGTTTCCCCTAGACTTCCCCTAGACTTCCCCTTCTTCCCCTAGACTTCCCCTAGACTTCCCCTTCCCTCTATACTTCCCCTTCTTCCCCTAGACTTCCCCTTCCCTCTATACTTCCCCTTCTTCCCCTAGACTTCCCCTTCTTCCCCTAGACTTCCTCTTCTTCCCCTAGACTTCCCCTAGACTTCCCCTAGACTTCCCCTTCCCTCTATACTTCCCCTTCTTCCCCTAGACTTCCCCTTCCCTCTATACTTCCCCTTCTTCCCCTAGACTTCCCCTAGACTTCCCCTTCCTTCTATACTTCCCCTTCTTCCCCTAGTCTACCCCTGGACTTCCCCTTCCCTCTATACTTCCCCTTCTTCCCCTATACTTCCCCTTCTTCCCCTAGACTTCCCCTTCTTCCCCTAGACTAAGCTTTCTTCCACTAGACTTCCCCTTCTTCCCCTAGACTTCCCTTCTTCCCCGAGACTTCCCCTATACTTCCCCTTCTTTCCCTAGACTTCCCCTACACTTTCCCTTCCCTCTATACTTCCCCTTCTTCCCCTAGACTTACCCTTCTTCTCCTAGACTTCCCCTTCTTCCCCTAGACTTCCCCTTCCCTCTATACTTCCCCTTCTTCCCCTAGACTTCCCCTAGACTTCCACTTCTTCCCCTAGACTTCCCTTCTTCCCCTAGACTTCCCCTTCCCTCTATACTTCCCCTTCTTCCCCTAGACTTCCCCTAGACTTCCCCTTCTTCCTCTAGACTTCCCCTTTTTCCCCTAGACTTCCCCGTCCCTCTATACTTCCTCTTCTTCCCCTAGACTTCCCCTTCTTCCCCTAGACTTCCCCTTCTTCTTCTAGACTTCCCCTAGACTTCCCCTTGCCTCTATACTTCCCCTTCTTCCCCTAGACTTCCCCTAGACTTCCCTTCCCTCTATACTTCCCCTTCTTCCCCTAGACTTCCCCTAGACTTCCCCTTCCCTCTCTACTTCCCCTTCTTCCCCTAGACTTCCCCTTCTTCCCCTAGACTTCCCCTTCTTCCCCTAGACTTCCCCTTCTTCCCCTATACTTCCCCTTCCCTCTATACTTCCCCTTCTTCCCCTAGACTTCCCCTTCCCTCTATACATCCCCTTCTTCCCCTAGACTTCCCCTTCTTCCCCTAGACTTCCTCTTCTTCCCCTAGACTTCCCCTTCCCTCTGTACTTCCCCTTCTTCCCCTAGACTTCCCCTTCTTCCCTTAGACTTCCCCTTCTTCCCCTAGCCTTTCTCTTCCCTCTATACTTCCCCTTCTTCCCCTAGACTTCCCCTTCTTCCCCTAGACTTCCCCTTCTTCCCCTAGACTTCCCCTTCCCTCTATACTTCCCCTTCTTCCCCTAGACTTCCCCTAGACTTCCCTTCCCTCTATACTTCCCCTTCTTCCCCTAGACTTCCCCTTCCCTCTATACTTCCTCTTCTTCCCCTAGACTTCCCCTTCCCTCTATACATCCCCTTCTTCCCCTAGACTTCCCCTTCTTCCCCTAGACTTCCTCTTCTTCCCCTAGACTTCCCCTTCCCTCTATACTTCTCCTTCTTCCCCTAGACTTCCCCTTCTTCCCTTAGACTTCCCCTTCTTCCCCTAGACTTCCACTTCTTCCCCTAGACTTCCCGTAGACTTCCCCTTGCCTCTATACTTCCCCTTCTTCCCCTAGACTTTCTCTTCCCTCTATACTTCCCCTTCTTCCCCTAGACTTCCCCTTCTTCCCCTAGACTTCCCCTTCCCTCTATACTTCCCCTTCTTCCCCTAGACTTCCCCTAGACTTCCCCTTCCCGCTATACTTCCCCTTCTTCCCCTAGAATTCCCCTTCTTCCCCTAGACTTCCCCTTCCATCTATACTTCCCCTTCTTCCCCTAGACTTCTCCTAGACTTCCCCTTCCCTCTATACTGCCCCTTCTTCCCCTAGACTTCCCCTAGACTTCCCTTTCCTCTATACTTCCCCTTCTTCCCCTAGACTTCCACTAGACTTCCCCTTCCCTCTATACTTCCCCTTCTTCCCCTAGACTTCCCCTAGACTTCCCCTTCCCTCTATACTTCCCCTTCTTCCCCTAGACTTCTCCTTCCCTCTATACTTCCCCTTCTTCCCCTAGACTTCCCCTAGACTTCCCCTTCCCTCTATACTTCCCCTTCTTCCCCTAGTCTACCCCTGGACTTCCCCTTCCCTCTATACTTCCCCTTCTTCCCCTAGACTTCCCCTTCTTCCCCTAGACTTCCCCTTCTTCCCCTAGACTAAGCTTTCTTCCCCTAGACTTCCCCTTCTTCCCCTATACTTCCCTTCTTCCCCGAGACTTCCCCTATGCTTCCCCTTCTTTCCCTAGACTTCCCCTACACTTTCCCTTCCCTCTATACTTCCCCTTCTTCCCCTAGACTTCCCCTTCTTCCCCTAGAGTTGCCCTTCTTCCCTTAGATTTCCCCTTCTTCCCCGAGACTTCCCCTAGACTTCCCCTTCCCTCTATACTTCCCCTTCTTCCCCTAGAATTCCCCTTCTTCTCCTAGACTTCCCCTTCTTCCCCTAGACTTCCCCTTCCCTCTATACTTCCCCTTCTTCCCCTAGACTTCCCCTAGACTTCCACGTCTTCCCCTAGACTTCCCCTTCTTCCCCTATACTTCCCCTAGACTTCCCCTTTCCTCTATACTTCCCCTTCTTCCCCTAGACTTCCACTTCTTCCCCTAGACTTCCCCTTCTTCCCCTAGACGTCCCCTTCCCTCTATACTTCCCCTTCTTCCCCTAGACTTCCCCTTCTTCCCTTAGACTTCCCCTTCTTCCCCTAGACTTCCCCTTCTTCCCCTAGACTTCCCCTTCTTCCCCTAGACTTCCCCTAGACTTCCCCTTGCCTCTATACTTCCCCTTCTTCCCCTAGACTTTCTCTTCCCTCTACACTTCCCCTTCTTCCCCTAGACTTCCCCTTCTTCCCCTAGACTTCCCCTTCTTCCCCTAGACTTCCCCTTCCCTCTATACTTCCCCTTCTTCCACTAGACTTCCCCTAGACTTCCCTTCCCTCTATACTTCCCCTTCTTCCCCTAGACTTCCCCTTCCCTCTATACTTCCCCTTCTTCCCCTAGACTTCCCCTTCCCTCTATACATCCCCTTCTTCCCCTAGACTTCCCCTTCTTCCCCTAGACTTCCTCTTCTTCCCCTAGACTTCCCCTTCCCTCTATACTTCCCCTTCTTCCCCTAGACTTCCCCTTCTTCCTTTAGACTTCCCCTTCTTCCCCTAGACTTCCACTTCTTCCCCTAGACTTCCCGTAGACTTCCCCTTGCCTCTATACTTCCCCTTCTTCCCCTAGACTTTCTCTTCCCTCTATACTTCCCCTTCTTCCCCTAGACTTCCCCTTCTTCCCCTAGACTTCCCCTTCCCTCTATAATTCCCCTTCTTCCCCTAGACTTCCCCTAGACTTCCCTTCCCTCTATACTTCCCCTTCTTCCCCTAGACTTCCCCTAGACTTCCCCTTCCCTCTCTACTTCCCCTTCTTCCCCTAGACTTCCCCTTCTTCCCCTAGACTTCCCCTTCTTCCCCTAGACTTCCCCTTCTTCCCCTAGACTTCCCCTTCTTCCCCTAGACTTCCCCTTCTTCCCCTAGACTTCCCCTTCCCTCTATACTTCCCCTTCTTCCCCTAGACTTCCCCTAGACTTCCCTTTCCCTCTATACTTCCCCTTCTTCCCCTAGACTTCCCCTAGACTTCCCCTTCCCTCTATACTTCCCCTTCTTCCCCTAGACTTCCCCTTCCCTCTATACTTCCCCTTCTCCCCTAGACTTCCCTTAGACTTCCCCTTCCCTCTATACTTCCCCTTCGTCCCCTAGACTTCCCCTTCCCTCTATACTTCCCCTTCTTCCCCTAGACTTCCCCTAGACTTCCCCTTCTTCCCCTAGACTTCCCCTTTTTCCCCTAGACTTCCCCTTCCCTCTATACTTCCTCTTCTTCCCCTAGACTTCCCCTTCTTCCCCTAGACTTCCCCTTCTTCCCCTAGACTTCCCATAGACTTCCCCTTTCCTCTATACTAACCCTTCTTCCCCTAGACTTCCACTAGACTTCCCCTTCCCTCTATACTTCCCCTTCTTCCCCTAGACTTCCCCTAGACTTCCCCTTCCCTCTATACTTCCCCTTCTTTCCCTAGACTTCCCCAAGACTTCCCCTTCCCTCTATACTTCCCCTTCTTCCCCTAGACTTCCCCTTCCCTCTATACATCCCCTTCTTCCCCTAGACTTCCCCTTCTTCCCCTAGACTTCCTCTTCTTCCCCTAGACTTCCCCTTCCCTCTATACTTCCCCTTCTTCCCCTAGACTTCCCCTTCTTCCCTTAGACTTCCCCTTCTTCCCCTAGACTTCCACTTCTTCCCCTAGACTTCCCGTAGACTTCCCCTTGCCTCTATACTTCCCCTTCTTCCCCTAGACTTTCTCTTCCCTCTATACTTCCCCTTCTTCCCCTAGACTTCCCCTTCTTCCCCTAGACTTCCCCTTCCCTCTATAATTCCCCTTCTTCCCCTAGACTTCCCCTAGACTTCCCTTCCCTCTATACTTCCCCTTCTTCCCCTAGACTTCCCCTAGACTTCCCCTTCCCTCTCTACTTCCCCTTCTTCCCCTAGACTTCCCCTTCTTCCCCTAGACTTCCCCTTCTTCCCCTAGACTTCCCCTTCTTCCCCTAGACTTCCCCTTCTTCCCCTAGACTTCCCCTTCCCTCTATACTTCCCCTTCTTCCCCTAGACTTCCCCTAGACTTCCCTTTCCCTCTATACTTCCCCTTCTTCCCCTAGACTTCCCCTAGACTTCCCCTTCCCTCTATACTTCCCCTTCTTCCCCTAGACTTCCCCTTCCCTCTATACTTCCCCTTCTCCCCTAGACTTCCCTTAGACTTCCCCTTCCCTCTATACTTCCCCTTCGTCCCCTAGACTTCCCCTTCCCTCTATACTTCCCCTTCTTCCCCTAGACTTCCCCTAGACTTCCCCTTCTTCCCCTAGACTTCCCCTTTTTCCCCTAGACTTCCCCTTCCCTCTATACTTCCTCTTCTTCCCCTAGACTTCCCCTTCTTCCCCTAGACTTCCCCTTCTTCCCCTAGACTTCCCATAGACTTCCCCTTTCCTCTATACTAACCCTTCTTCCCCTAGACTTCCACTAGACTTCCCCTTCCCTCTATACTTCCCCTTCTTCCCCTAGACTTCCCCTAGACTTCCCCTTCCCTCTATACTTCCCCTTCTTTCCCTAGACTTCCCCAAGACTTCCCCTTCCCTCTATACTTCCCCTTCTTCCCCTGGACTTCCCCTTTCCTCTATACTTCCCCTTCTCCCCTAGACTTCCCCTAGACTTCCCCTTCCCTCTATACTTCCCCTTCTTCACCTAGACTTCCCCTAGACTTCCCCTTCTTCCCCTAGACTTCCCCTTTTTCCCCTAGACTTCCCCTTCCCTCTATACTTCCCCTTCTTCCATTAGACTTACCCTTCCCTCTATACTTCCCCTGTTTCCCCTAGACTTCCCCTAGACTTCCCCTTCTTCCCCTAGACTTCCCCTAGACTTCCCCTTCCCTCTATACTTCCCCTTCTTCCCCTAGACTTCCCCTTCCCTCTATACTTCCCCTTCTTCCCCTAGACTTCCCCTTCTTCCCCTAGACTTCCTCTTCTTCCCCTAGACTTCCCCTAGACTTCCCCTTCCCTCTATACTTCCCCTTCTTCCCCTAGACTTCCCCTTCCCTCTATACTTCCCCTTCTTCCCCTAGACTTCCCCTAGACTTCCCCTTCCCTCTATACTTCCCCTTCTTCCCCTAGTCTACCCCTGGACTTCCCCTTCCCTCTATACTTCCCCTTCTTCCCCTAGACTTCCCCTTCTTCCCCTAGACTTTCCCTTCTTCCCCTAGACTTCCCCTTCTTCCCCTAGACTTCCCCTTCTTCCCCTAGACTTCCCCTTCTTCCCCTAGACTTCCCCTTCCCTCTATACTTCCCCTTCTTCCCCTAGACTTCCCCTAGACTTCCCTTTCCCTCTATACTTCCCCTTCTTCCCCTAGACTTCCCCTAGACTTCCCCTTCCCTCTATACTTCCCCTTCTTCCCCTAGACTTCCCCTTCCCTCTATACTTCCCCTTCTCCCCTAGACTTCCCTTAGACTTCCCCTTCCCTCTATACTTCCCCTTCGTCCCCTAGACTTCCCCTTCCCTCTATACTTCCCCTTCTTCCCCTAGACTTCCCCTAGACTTCCCCTTCTTCCCCTAGACTTCCCCTTTTTCCCCTAGACTTCCCCTTCCCTCTATACTTCCTCTTCTTCCCCTAGACTTCCCCTTCTTCCCCTAGACTTCCCCTTCTTCCCCTAGACTTCCCATAGACTTCCCCTTTCCTCTATACTAACCCTTCTTCCCCTAGACTTCCACTAGACTTCCCCTTCCCTCTATACTTCCCCTTCTTCCCCTAGACTTCCCCTAGACTTCCCCTTCCCTCTATACTTCCCCTTCTTTCCCTAGACTTCCCCAAGACTTCCCCTTCCCTCTATACTTCCCCTTCTTCCCCTGGACTTCCCCTTTCCTCTATACTTCCCCTTCTCCCCTAGACTTCCCCTAGACTTCCCCTTCCCTCTATACTTCCCCTTCTTCACCTAGACTTCCCCTAGACTTCCCCTTCTTCCCCTAGACTTCCCCTTTTTCCCCTAGACTTCCCCTTCCCTCTATACTTCCCCTTCTTCCATTAGACTTACCCTTCCCTCTATACTTCCCCTGTTTCCCCTAGACTTCCCCTAGACTTCCCCTTCTTCCCCTAGACTTCCCCTAGACTTCCCCTTCCCTCTATACTTCCCCTTCTTCCCCTAGACTTCCCCTTCCCTCTATACTTCCCCTTCTTCCCCTAGACTTCCCCTTCTTCCCCTAGACTTCCTCTTCTTCCCCTAGACTTCCCCTAGACTTCCCCTTCCCTCTATACTTCCCCTTCTTCCCCTAGACTTCCCCTTCCCTCTATACTTCCCCTTCTTCCCCTAGACTTCCCCTAGACTTCCCCTTCCCTCTATACTTCCCCTTCTTCCCCTAGTCTACCCCTGGACTTCCCCTTCCCTCTATACTTCCCCTTCTTCCCCTAGACTTCCCCTTCTTCCCCTAGACTTTCCCTTCTTCCCCTAGACTAAGCTTTCTTCCCCTAGACTTCCCCTTCTTCCCCTAGACTTCCCTTCTTCCCCGAGACTTCCCCTATACTTCCCCTTCTTTCCCTAGACTTCCCCTACACTTTCCCTTCCCTCTATACTTCCCCTTCTTCCCCTAGACTTACCCTTCTTCTCCTAGACTTCCCCTTCTTCCCCTAGACTTCCCCTTCCCTCTATACTTCCCCTTCTTCCCCTAGACTTCCCCTAGACTTCCACTTCTTCCCCTAGACTTCCCTTCTTCCCCTAGACTTCCCCTTCCCTCTATACTTCCCCTTCTTCCCCTATACTTCCCCTAGACTTCCCCTTCTTCCTCTAGACTTCCCCTTTTTCCCCTAGACTTCCCCGTCCCTCTATACTTCCTCTTCTTCCCCTAGACTTCCCCTTCTTCCCCTAGACTTCCCCTTCTTCTTCTAGACTTCCCCTAGACTTCCCCTTGCCTCTATACTTCCCCTTCTTCCCCTAGACTTCCCCTAGACTTTCCTTCCCTCTATACTTCCCCTTCTTCCCCTAGACTTCCCCTAGACTTCCCCTTCCCTCTCTACTTCCCCTTCTTCCCCTAGACTTCCCCTTCTTCCCCTAGACTTCCCCTTCTTCCCCTAGACTTCCCCTTCCCTCTATACTTCCCCTTCTTCCCCTAGACTTCCCCTTCCCTCTATACATCCCCTTCTTCCCCTAGACTTCCCCTTCTTCCCCTAGACTTCCTCTTCTTCCCCTAGACTTCCCCTTCCCTCTATACTTCCCCTTCTTCCCCTAGACTTCCCCTTCTTCCCTTAGACTTCCCCTTCTTCCCCTAGCCTTTCTCTTCCCTCTATACTTCCCCTTCTTCCCCTAGACTTCCCCTTCTTCCCCTAGACTTCCCCTTCTTCCCCTAGACTTCCCCTTCCCTCTATACTTCCCCTTCTTCCCCTAGACTTCCCCTAGACTTCCCTTCCCTCTATACTTCCCCTTCTTCCCCTAGACTTCCCCTTCCCTCTATACTTCCCCTTCTTCCCCTAGACTTCCCCTTCCCTCTATACATCCCCTTCTTCCCCTAGACTTCCCCTTCTTCCCCTAGACTTCCTCTTCTTCCCCTAGACTTCCCCTTCCCTCTATACTTCTCCTTCTTCCCCTAGACTTCCCCTTCTTCCCTTACACTTCCCCTTCTTCCCCTAGACTTCCACTTCTTCCCCTAGACTTGCCGTAGACTTCCCCTTGCCTCTATACTTCCCCTTCTTCCCCTAGACTTTCTCTTCCCTCTATACTTCCCCTTCTTCCCCTAGACTTCCCCTTCTTCCCCTAGACTTCCCCTTCCCTCTATACTTCCCCTTCTTCCCCTAGACTTCCCCTAGACTTCCCCTTCCCGCTATACTTCCCCTTCTTCCCCTAGAATTCCCCTTCTTCCCCTAGACTTCCCCTTCCATCTATACTTCCCCTTCTTCCCCTAGACTTCTCCTAGACTTCCCCTTCCCTCTATACTGCCCCTTCTTCCCCTAGACTTCCCCTAGACTTCCCCTTTCCTCTATACTTCCCCTTCTTCCCCTAGACTTCCACTAGACTTCCCCTTCCCTCTATACTTCCCCTTCTTCCCCTAGACTTCCCCTAGACTTCCCCTTCCCTCTATACTTCCCCTTCTTCCCCTAGACTTCCCCTAGACTTCCCCTTCCCTCTATACTTCCCCTTCTTCCCCTAGACTTCCCCTTCCCTCTATACTTCCCCTTCTTCCCCTAGACTTCCCCTAGACTTCCCCTTCCCTCTATACTTCCCCTTCTTCCCCTAGTCTACCCCTGGACTTCCCCTTCCCTCTATACTTCCCCTTCTTCCCATAGACTTCCCCTTCTTCCCCTAGACTTCCCCTTCTTCCCCTAGACTAAGCTTTCTTCCCCTAGACTTCCCCTTCTTCCCCTATACTTCCCTTCTTCCCCGAGACTTCCCCTATGCTTCCCCTTCTTTCCCTAGGCTTCCCCTACACTTTCCCTTCCCTCTATACTTCCCCTTCTTCCCCTAGACTTCCCCTTCTTCCCCTAGAGTTCCCCTTCTTCCCTTAGATTTCCCCTTCTTCCCCGAGACTTCCCCTAGACTTCCCCTTCCCTCTATACTTCCCCTTCTTCCCCTAGACTTCCCCTTCTTCTCCTAGACTTCCCCTTCTTCCCCTAGACTTCCCCTTCCCTCTATACTTCCCCTTCTTCCCCTAGACTTCCCCTAGACTTCCACGTCTTCCCCTAGACTTCCCCTTCTTCCCCTATACTTCCCCTAGACTTCCCCTTTCCTCTATACTTCCCCTTCTTCCCCTAGACTTCCACTTCTTGCCCTAGACTTCCCCTTCTTCCCCTAGACGTCCCCTTCCCTCTATACTTCCCCTTCTTCCCCTAGACTTCCCCTTCTTCCCTTAGACTTCCCCTTCTTCCCCTAGACTTCCCCTTCTTCCCCTAGACTTCCCCTTCTTCCCCTAGACTTCCCCTAGACTTCCCCTTGCCTCTATACTTCCCCTTCTTCCCCTAGACTTTCTCTTCCCTCTACACTTCCCCTTCTTCCCCTAGACTTCCCCTTCTTCCCCTAGACTTCCCCTTCTTCCCCTAGACTTCCCCTTCCCTCTATACTTCCCCTTCTTCCACTAGACTTCCCCTAGACTTCACTTCCCTCTATACTTCCCCTTCTTCCCCTAGACTTCCCCTTCCCTCTATACTTCCCCTTCTTCCCCTAGACTTCCCCTTCCCTCTATACATCCCCTTCTTCCCCTAGACTTCCCCTTCTTCCCCTAGACTTCCTCTTCTTCCCCTAGACTTCCCCTTCCCTCTATACTTCCCCTTCTTCCCCTAGACTTCCCCTTCTTCCCTTAGACTTCCCCTTCTTCCCCTAGACTTCCACTTCTTCCCCTAGACTTCCCGTAGACTTCCCCTTGCCTCTATACTTCCCCTTCTTCCCCTAGACTTTCTCTTCCCTCTATACTTCCCCTTCTTCCCCTAGACTTCCCCTTCTTCCCCTAGACTTCCCCTTCCCTCTATAATTCCCCTTCTTCCCCTAGACTTCCCCTAGACTTCCCTTCCCTCTATACTTCCCCTTCTTCCCCTAGACTTCCCCTAGACTTCCCCTTCCCTCTCTACTTCCCCTTCTTCCCCTAGACTTCCCCTTCTTCCCCTAGACTTCCCCTTCTTCCCCTAGACTTCCCCTTCTTCCCCTAGACTTCCCCTTCTTCCCCTAGACTTCCCCTTCTTCCCCTAGACTTCCCCTTCCCTCTATACTTCCCCTTCTTCCCCTAGACTTCCCCTAGACTTCCCTTTCCCTCTATACTTCCCCTTCTTCCCCTAGACTTCCCCTAGACTTCCCCTTCCCTCTATACTTCCCCTTCTTCCCCTAGACTTCCCCTTCCCTCTATACTTCCCCTTCTCCCCTAGACTTCCCTTAGACTTCCCCTTCCCTCTATACTTCCCCTTCGTCCCCTAGACTTCCCCTTCCCTCTATACTTCCCCTTCTTCCCCTAGACTTCCCCTAGACTTCCCCTTCTTCCCCTAGACTTCCCCTTTTTCCCCTAGACTTCCCCTTCCCTCTATACTTCCTCTTCTTCCCCTAGACTTCCCCTTCTTCCCCTAGACTTCCCCTTCTTCCCCTAGACTTCCCATAGACTTCCCCTTTCCTCTATACTAACCCTTCTTCCCCTAGACTTCCACTAGACTTCCCCTTCCCTCTATACTTCCCCTTCTTCCCCTAGACTTCCCCTAGACTTCCCCTTCGCTCTATACTTCCCCTTCTTTCCCTAGACTTCCCCTAGACTTCCCCTTCCCTCTATACTTCCCCTTCTTCCCCTGGACTTCCCCTTTCCTCTATACTTCCCCTTCTCCCCTAGACTTCCCCTAGACTTCCCCTTCCCTCTATACTTCCCCTTCTTCCCCTAGACTTCCCCTAGACTTCCCCTTCTTCCCCTAGACTTCCCCTTTTTCCCCTAGACTTCCCCTTCCCTCTATACTTCCCCTTCTTCCATTAGACTTCCCCTTCCCTCTATACTTCCCCTGTTTCCCCTAGACTTCCCCTAGAATTCCCCTTCTTCCCCTAGACTTCCCCTAGACTTCCCCTTCCCTCTATACTTCCCCTTCTTCCCCTAGTCTACCCCTGGACTTCCCCTTCCCTCTATACTTCCCCTTCTTCCCCTAGACTTCCCCTTCTTCCCCTAGACTTCCCCTTCTTCCCCTAGACTAAGCTTTCTTCCCCTAGACTTCCCCTTCTTCCCCTAGACTTCCCTTCTTCCCCGAGACTTCCCCTATACTTCCCCTTCTTTCCCTAGACTTCCCCTACACTTTCCCTTCCCTCTATACTTCCCCTTCTTCCCCTAGACTTACCCCTCTTCTCCTAGACTTCCCCTTCTTCCCCTAGACTTCCCCTTCCCTCTATACTTCCCCTTCTTCCCCTAGACTTCCCCTAGACTTCCACTTCTTCCCCTAGACTTCCCTTCTTCCCCTAGACTTCCCCTTCCCTCTATACTTCCCCTTCTTCCCCTAGACTTCCCCTAGACTTCCCCTTCTTCCTCTAGACTTCCCCTTTTTCCCCTAGACTTCCCCGTCCCTCTATACTTCCTCTTCTTCCCCTAGACTTCCCCTTCTTCCCCTAGACTTCCCCTTCTTCTTCTAGACTTCCCCTAGACTTCCCCTTCCCGCTATACTTCCCCTTCTTCCCCTAGAATTCCCCTTCTTCCCCTAGACTTCCCCTTCCATCTATACTTCCCCTTCTTCCCCTAGACTTCTCCTAGACTTCCCCTTCCCTCTATACTGCCCCTTCTTCCCCTAGACTTCCCCTAGACTTCCCCTTGCCTCTATACTTCCCCTTCTTCCCCTAGACTTCCCCTAGACTTCCCCTTCCCTCTCTACTTCCCCTTCTTCCCCTAGACTTCCCCTTCTTCCCCTAGACTTCCCCTTCTTCCCCTAGACTTCCCCTTCTTCCCCTATACTTCCCCTTCCCTCTATACTTCCCCTTCTTCCCCTAGACTTCCCCTTCCCTCTATACATCCCCTTCTTCCCCTAGACTTCCCCTTCTTCCCCTAGACTTCCTCTTCTTCCCCTAGACTTCCCCTTCCCTCTATACTTCCCCTTCTTCCCCTAGACTTCCCCTTCTTCCCTTAGACTTCCCCTTCTTCCCCTAGCCTTTCTCTTCCCTCTATACTTCCCCTTCTTCCCCTAGACTTCCCCTTCTTCCCCTAGACTTCCCCTTCTTCCCCTAGACTTCCCCTTCCCTCTATACTTCCCCTTCTTCCCCTAGACTTCCCCTAGACTTCCCTTCCCTCTATACTTCCCCTTCTTCCCCTAGACTTCCCCTTCCCTCTATACTTCCCCTTCTTCCCCTAGACTTCCCCTTCCCTCTATACATCCCCTTCTTCCCCTAGACTTCCGCTTCTTCCCCTAGACTTCCTCTTCTTCCCCTAGACTTCCCCTTCCCTCTATACTTCTCCTTCTTCCCCTAGACTTCCCCTTCTTCCCTTAGACTTCCCCTTCTTCCCCTAGACTTCCACTTCTTCCCCTAGACTTCCCGTAGACTTCCCCTTGCCTCTATACTTCCCTTTCTTCCCCTAGACTTTCTCTTCCCTCTATACTTCCCCTTCTTCCCCTAGACTTCCCCTTCTTCCCCTAGACTTCCCCTTCCCTCTATACTTCCCCTTCTTCCCCTAGACTTCCCCTAGACTTCCCCTTCCCGCTATACTTCCCCTTCTTCCCCTAGAATTCCCCTTCTTCCCCTAGACTTCCCCTTCCATCTATACTTCCCCTTCTTCCCCTAGACTTCTCCTAGACTTCCCCTTCCCTCTATACTGCCCCTTCTTCCCCTAGACTTCCCCTAGACTTCCCCTTTCCTCTATACTTCCCCTTCTTCCCCTAGACTTCCACTAGACTTCCCCTTCCCTCTATACTTCCCCTTCTTCCCCTAGACTTCCCCTAGACTTCCCCTTCCCTCTATACTTCCCCTTCTTCCCCTAGACTTCCCCTAGACTTCCCCTTCCCTCTATACTTCCCCTTCTTCCCCTAGACTTCCCCTTCCCTCTATACTTCCCCTTCTTCCCCTAGACTTCCCCAGACTTCCCCTTCCCTCTATACTTCCCCTTCTTCCCCTAGTCTACCCCTGGACTTCCCCTTCCCTCTATACTTCCCCTTCTTCCCATAGACTTCCCCTTCTTCCCCTAGACTTCCCCTTCTTCCCCTAGACTAAGCTTTCTTCCCCTAGACTTCCCCTTCTTCCCCTATACTTCCCTTCTTCCCCGAGACTTCCCCTATGCTTCCCCTTCTTTCCCTAGACTTCCCCTACACTTTCCCTTCCCTCTATACTTCCCCTTCTTCCCCTAGACTTCCCCTTCTTCCCCTAGAGTTCCCCTTCTTCCCTTAGATTTCCCCTTCTTCCCCGAGATTTCCCCTAGACTTCCCCTTCCCTCTATACTTCCCCTTCTTCACCTAGACTTCCCCTTCTTCTCCTAGACTTCCCCTTCTTCCCCTAGACTTCCCCTTCCCTCTATACTTCCCCTTCTTCCCCTAGACTTCCCCTAGACTTCCACGTCTTCCCCTAGACTTCCCCTTCTTCCCCTATACTTCCCCTAGACTTCCCCTTTCCTCTATACTTCCCCTTCTTCCCCTAGACTTCCACTTCTTCCCCTAGACTTCCCCTTCTTCCCCTAGACGTCCCCTTCCCTCTATACTTCCCCTTCTTCCCCTAGACTTCCCCTTCTTCCCTTAGACTTCCCCTTCTTCCCCTAGACTTCCCCTTCTTCCCCTAGACTTCCCTTTCTTCCCCTAGACTAAGCTTTCTTCCCCTAGACTTCCCCTTCTTCCCCTATACTTCCCTTCTTCCCCGAGACTTCCCCTATGCTTCCCCTTGCCTCTATACTTCCCCTTCTTCCCCTAGACTTTCTCTTCCCTCTACACTTCCCCTTCTTCCCCTAGACTTCCCCTTCTTCCCCTAGACTTCCCCTTCTTCCCCTAGACTTCCCCTTCCCTCTATACTTCCCCTTCTTCCACTAGACTTCCCCTAGACTTCCCTTCCCTCTATACTTCCCCTTCTTCCCCTAGACTTCCCCTTCCCTCTATACTTCCCCTTCTTCCCCTAGACTTCCCCTTCCCTCTATACATCCCCTTCTTCCCCTAGACTTCCCCTTCTTCCCCTAGACTTCCTCTTCTTCCCCTAGACTTCCCCTTCCCTCTATACTTCCCCTTCTTCCCCTAGACTTCCCCTTCTTCCCTTAGACTTCCCCTTCTTCCCCTAGACTTCCACTTCTTCCCCTAGACTTCTCGTAGACTTCCCCTTGCCTCTATACTTCCCCTTCTTCCCCTAGACTTTCTCTTCCCTCTATACTTCCCCTTCTTCCCCTAGACTTCCCCTTCTTCCCCTAGACTTCCCCTTCCCTCTATAATTCCCCTTCTTCCCCTAGACTTCCCCTAGACTTCCCTTCCCTCTATACTTCCCCTTCTTCCCCTAGACTTCCCCTAGACTTCCCCTTCCCTCTCTACTTCCCCTTCTTCCCCTAGACTTCCCCTTCTTCCCTTTAGACTTCCCCTTCTTCCCCTAGACTTCCCCTTCTTCCCCTAGACTTCCCCTTCTTCCCCTAGACTTCCCCTTCTTCCCCTAGACTTCCCCTTCCCTCTATACTTCCCCTTCTTCCCCTAGACTTCCCCTAGACTTCCCTTTCCCTCTATACTTCCCTTTCTTCCCCTAGACTTCCCCTAGACTTCCCCTTCCCTCTATACTTCCCCTTCTTCCCCTAGACTTCCCCTTCCCTCTATACTTCCCCTTCTCCCCTAGACTTCCCTTAGACTTCCCCTTCCCTCTATACTTCCCCTTCGTCCCCTAGACTTCCCCTTCCCTCTATACTTCCCCTTCTTCCCCTAGACTTCCCCTAGACTTCCCCTTCTTCCCCTAGACTTCCCCTTTTTCCCCTAGACTTCCCCTTCCCTCTATACTTCCTCTTCTTCCCCTAGACTTCCCCTTCTTCCCCTAGACTTCCCCTTCTTCCCCTAGACTTCCCATAGACTTCCCCTTTCCTCTATACTAACCCTTCTTCTCCTAGACTTCCACTAGACTTCCCCTTCCCTCTATACTTCCCCTTCTTCCCCTAGACTTCCCCTAGACTTCCCCTTCCCTCTATACTTCCCCTTCTTTCCCTAGACTTCCCCTAGACTTCCCCTTCCCTCTATACTTCCCCTTCTTCCCCTGGACTTCCCCTTTCCTCTATACTTCCCCTTCTCCCCTAGACTTCCCCTAGACTTCCCCTTCCCTCTATACTTCCCCTTCTTCCCCTAGACTTCCCCTAGACTTCCCCTTCTTCCCCTAGACTTCCCCTTTTTCCCCTAGACTTCCCCTTCCCTCTATACTTCCTCTTCTTCCCCTAGACTTCCCCTTCTTCCCCTAGACTTCCACTTCTTCCCCTAGACTTTCCGTAGACTTCCCCTTCCCTCTATACCTTCCCTTCTTCCCCTTCTTCCCCTAGACTTCCCCTTCTTCCCTTAGACTTCCCCTAGACTTCCCCTTCCCTCTCTACTTCCCCTTCTTCCCCTAGACTTCCCCTTCTTCCCCTAGACTTCCCCTTCTTCCCCTAGACTTCCCCTTCCCTCTATACTTCCCCTTCTTCCATTAGACTTCCCCTTCCCTCTATACTTCCCCTGCTTCCCCTAGACTTCCCCTAGACTTCCCATAGACTTCCCCTTTCCTCTATACTAACCCTTCTTCCCCTAGACTTCCACTAGACTTCCCCTTCCCTCTCTACTTCCCCTTCTTCCCCTAGACTTCCCCTTCTTCCCCTAGACTTCCCCTTCTCCCCTAGACTTCCCCTAGACTTCCCCTTCCCTCTATACTTCCCCTTCTTCCCCTAGACTTCCCCTAGACTTCCCCTTCTTCCCCTAGACTTCCCCTTTTTCCCCTAGACTTCCCCTTCCCTCTATACTTCCTCTTCTTCCCCTAGACTTCCCCTTCTTCCCCTAGACTTCCACTTCTTCCCCTAGACTTTCCGTAGACTTCCCCTTCCCTCTATACCTTCCCTTCTTCCCCTTCTTCCCCTAGACTTCCCCTTCTTCCCTTAGACTTCCCCTAGACTTCCCCTTCCCTCTCTACTTCCCCTTCTTCCCCTAGACTTCCCCTTCTTCCCCTAGACTTCCCCTTCTTCCCCTAGACTTCCCCTTCCCTCTATACTTCCCCTTCTTCCCCTAGACTTCCCCTTCCCTCTATACTTCCCCTTCTTCCCCTAGACTTCCCCTTCTTCCCCTAGACTTCCTCTTCTTCCCCTAGACTTCCCCTTCCCTCTATACTTCCCCTTCTTCCCCTAGACTTCCCCTAGACTTCCCCTTCCCTCTCTACTTCCCCTTCTTCCCCTAGACTTCCCCTTCTTCCCCTAGACTTCCCCTTCTTCCCCTAGACTTTCCGTTCCCACTATACTTCCCCTTCTTCCATTAGACTTCCCCTTCCCTCTATACTTCCCCTGCTTCCCCTAGACTTCCCCTAGTCTTCCCCTTCTTCCCCTAGACTTCCCCTAGACTTCCGTTCCCTCTATACTTCCCCTTCTTCCCCTAGACTTCCCCTAGACTTCCCCTTCCCTCTCTACTTCCCCTTCTTCCCCTAGACTTCCCCTTCTTCCCCTAGACTTCCCCTTCTTCCCCTAGACTTTCCCTTCCCTCTATACTTCCCCTTCTTCCATTAGACTTCCCCTTCCCTCTATACTTCCCCTTCTTCCCCTAGACTTCCCCTTCTTCCCCTAGACTTCCTCTTCTTCCCCTAGACTTCCCCTTCCCTCTATACTTCCCCTTCTTCCCCTAGACTTCCCCTTCTTCCCTTAGACTTCCCCTTCTTCCCCTAGACTTCCCCTTCTTCCCTTAGACTTCCCCTTCTTCCCCTATACTTCCCCTTCCCTCTATACTTCCCCTGCTTCCCCTAGACTTCCCCTAGACGTCCCCTTCTTCCCCTAGACTTCCCCTAGACTTCCCTTCCCTCTATACTTCCCCTTCTTCCCCTAGACTTCCCCTAGACTTCCCCTTCCCTCTCTACTTCCCCTTCTTCCCCTAGACTTCCCCTTCTTCCCCTAGACTTCCCATTCCCTCTATACTTCCCCTTCTTCCATTAGACTTCCCCTTCCCTCTATACTTCCCCTGTTTCCCCTAGACTTCCCCTAGACTTCCCCTTCTTCCCCTAGACTTCCCCTAGACTTCCCCTTCCCTCTATACTTCCCCTTCTTCCCCTAGACTTCCCCTTCCCTCTATACTTCCCCTTCTTCCATTAGCCTTCCCCTCCCTCTATACTTCCCCTGCTTCCCCTAGACTTCCCCTAGTCTTCCCCTTCTTCCCCTAGACTTCCCCTAGACTTCCGTTCCCTCTATACTTCCCCTTCTTCCCCTAGACTTCCCCTAGACTTCCCCTTCCCTCTCTACTTCCCCTTCTTCCCCTAGACTTCCCCTTCTTCCCCTAGACTTCCCCTTCTCCCCTAGACTTCCCCTAGACTTCCCCTTCCCTCTATACTTCCCCTTCTTCCCCTAGACTTCCCCTAGACTTCCCCTTCTTCCCCTAGACTTCCCCTTTTTCCCCTAGACTTCCCCTTCCCTCTATACTTCCTCTTCTTCCCCTAGACTTCCCCTTCTTCCCCTAGACTTCCACTTCTTCCCCTAGACTTTCCGTAGACTTCCCCTTCCCTCTATACCTTCCCTTCTTCCCCTTCTTCCCCTAGACTTCCCCTTCTTCCCTTAGACTTCCCCTAGACTTCCCCTTCCCTCTCTACTTCCCCTTCTTCCCCTAGACTTCCCCTTCTTCCCCTAGACTTCCCCTTCTTCCCCTAGACTTCCCCTTCCCTCTATACTTCCCCTTCTTCCATTAGACTTCCCCTTCCCTCTATACTTCCCCTGCTTCCCCTAGACTTCCCCTAGACTTCCCCTTCTTCCCCTAGACTTCCCCTAGACTTCCCCTTCCCTCTATACTTCCCCTTCTTCCCCTAGACTTCCCCTTCCCTCTATACTTCCCCTTCTTCCCCTAGACTTCCCCTTCTTCCCCTAGACTTCCTCTTCTTCCCCTAGACTTCCCCTTCCCTCTATACTTCCCCTTCTTCCCCTAGACTTCCCCTAGACTTCCCCTTCCCTCTCTACTTCCCCTTCTTCCCCTAGACTTCCCCTTCTTCCCCTAGACTTCCCCTTCTTCCCCTAGACTTTCCGTTCCCACTATACTTCCCCTTCTTCCATTAGACTTCCCCTTCCCTCTATACTTCCCCTGCTTCCCCTAGACTTCCCCTAGTCTTCCCCTTCTTCCCCTAGACTTCCCCTAGACTTCCGTTCCCTCTATACTTCCCCTTCTTCCCCTAGACTTCCCCTAGACTTCCCCTTCCCTCTCTACTTCCCCTTCTTCCCCTAGACTTCCCCTTCTTCCCCTAGACTTCCCCTTCTTCCCCTAGACTTTCCCTTCCCTCTATACTTCCCCTTCTTCCATTAGACTTCCCCTTCCCTCTATACTTCCCCTTCTTCCCCTAGACTTCCCCTTCTTCCCCTAGACTTCCTCTTCTTCCCCTAGACTTCCCCT
Organism: Anniella stebbinsi; assembly: GCA_029215795.1. NCBI lineage: Eukaryota > Metazoa > Chordata > Lepidosauria > Squamata > Anniellidae > Anniella > Anniella stebbinsi. The sequence goes on from JARDYH010000017.1 coordinate 110,636, forward strand.
TCCCTCTATACTTCCCCTTCTTCCCCTAGACTTCCCCTTCTTCCCTTAGACTTCCCCTTCTTCCCCTAGACTTCCCCTTCTTCCCTTAGAGTTCCCCTTCTTCCTTTATACTTCCCCTTCCCTCTATACTTCCCCTGCTTCCCCTAGACTTCCCCTAGACGTCCCCTTCTTCCCCTAGACTTCCCCTAGACTTCCCTTCCCTCTATACTTCCCCTTCTTCCCCTAGACTTCCCCTAGACTTCCCCTTCCCTCTCTACTTCCCCTTCTTCCCCTAGACTTCCCCTTCTTCCCCTAGACTTCCCCTTCTTCCCCTAGACTTCCCCTTCCCTCTATACTTCCCCTTCTTCCATTAGACTTCCCCTTCCCTCTATACTTCCCCTGTTTCCCCTAGACTTCCCCTAGACTTCCCCTTCTTCCCCTAGACTTCCCCTAGACTTCCCCTTCCCTCTATACTTCCCCTTCTTCCCCTAGACTTCCCCTTCCCTCTATACTTCCCCTTCTTCCCCTAGACTTCCCCTTCTTCCCCTAGACTTCCTCTTCTTCCCCTAGACTTCCCCTAGACTTCCCCTTCCCTCTATACTTCCCCTTCTTCCCCTAGACTTCCCCTTCCCTCTATACTTCCCCTTCTTCCCCTAGACTTCCCCTAGACTTCCCCTTCCATCTATACTTCCCCTTCTTCCCCTAGTCTACCCCTGGACTTCCCCTTCCCTCTATACTTCCCCTTCTTCCCCTAGACTTCCCCTTCTTCCCCTAGACTTCCCCTTCTTCCCCTAGACTTCCCCTTCTTCCCCTAGACTAAGCTTTCTTCCCCTAGACTTCCCCTTCTTCCCCTAGACTTCCCTTCTTCCCCGAGACTTCCCCTATACTTCCCCTTCTTTCCCTAGACTTCCCCTACACTTTCCCTTCCGTCTATACTTCCCCTTCTTCCCCTAGACTTACCCTTCTTCTCCTAGACTTCCCCTTCTTCCCCTAGACTTCCCCTTCCCTCTATACTTCCCCTTCTTCGCCTAGACTTCCCTTCTTCCCCTAGACTTCCCCTTCCCTCTATACTTCCCCTTCTTCCCCTAGACTTCCCCTAGACTTCCCCTTCTTCCTCTAGACTTCCCCTTTTTCCCCTAGACTTCCCCGTCCCTCTATACTTCCTCTTCTTCCCCTAGACTTCCCCTTCTTCCCCTAGACTTCCCCTTCTTCTTCTAGACTTCCCCTAGACTTCCCCTTGCCTCTATACTTCCCCTTCTTCCCCTAGACTTCCCCTAGACTTCCCTTCCCTCTATACTTCCCCTTCTTCCCCTAGACTTCCCCTAGACTTCCCCTTCCCTCTCTACTTCCCCTTCTTCCCCTAGACTTCCCCTTCTTCCCCTAGACTTCCCCTTCTTCCCCTAGACTTCCCCTTCTTCCCCTATACTTCCCCTTCCCTCTATACTTCCCCTTCTTCCCCTAGACTTCCCCTTCCCTCTATACATCCCCTTCTTCCCCTAGACTTCCCCTTCTTCCCATAGACTTCCTCTTCTTCCCCTAGACTTCCCCTTCCCTCTATACTTCCCCTTCTTCCCCTAGACTTCCCCTTCTTCCCTTAGACTTCCCCTTCTTCCCCTAGCCTTTCTCTTCCCTCTATACTTCCCCTTCTTCCCCTAGACTTCCCCTTCTTCCCCTAGACTTCCCCTTCTTCCCCTAGACTTCCCCTTCCCTCTATACTTCCCCTTCTTCCCCTAGACTTCCCCTAGACTTCCCTTCCCTCTATACTTCCCCTTCTTCCCCTAGACTTCCCCTTCCCTCTATACTTCCCCTTCTTCCCCTAGACTTCCCCTTCCCTCTATACATCCCCTTCTTCCCCTAGACTTCCCCTTCTTCCCCTAGACTTCCTCTTCTTCCCCTAGACTTCCCCTTCCCTCTATACTTCTCCTTCTTCCCCTAGACTTCCCCTTCTTCCCTTAGACTTCCCCTTCTTCCCCTAGACTTCCACTTCTTCCCCTAGACTTCCCGTAGACTTCCCCTTGCCTCTATACTTCCCCTTCTTCCCCTAGACTTTCTCTTCCCTCTATACTTCCCCTTCTTCCCCTAGACTTCCCCTTCTTCCCCTAGACTTCCCCTTCCCTCTATACTTCCCCTTCTTCCCCTAGACTTCCCCTAGACTTCCCTTCCCTCTATACTTCCCCTTCTTCCCCTTCCCTCTCTACTTCCCCTTCTTCCCCTAGACTTCCCCTTCTTCCCCTAGACTTCCCCTTCTTCCCCTAGACTTCCCCTTCTTCCCCTAGACTTCCCCTTCCCTCTATACTTCCCCTTCTTCCCCTAGACTTCCCCTAGACTTCCCTTTCCCTCTATACTTCCCCTTCTTCCCCTAGACTTCCCCTAGACTTCCCCTTCCCTCTATACTTCCCCTTCTTCCCTAGACTTCCCCTTCCCTCTATACTTCCCCTTCTCCCCTAGACTTCCCCTAGACTTCCCCTTCCCTCTATACTTCCCCTTCGTCCCCTAGACTTCCCCTTCCCTCTATACTTCCCCTTCTTCCCCTAGACTTCCCCTAGACTTCCCCTTCTTCCCCTAGACTTCCCCTTTTTCCCCTAGACTTCCCCTTCCCTCTATACTTCCCCTTCTTCCCCTAGACTTCCCCTTCTTCCCCTAGACTTCCCCTTTGTCCCCTAGACTTCCCATAGACTTCCCCTTTCCTCTATACTAACCCTTCTTCCCCTAGACTTCCACTAGACTTCCCCTTCCCTCTAGACTTCCCCTAGACTTCCCCTTCCCTCTATACTTCCCCTTCTTCCCCTAGACTTCCCCTAGACTTCCCCTTCCCTCTATACTTCCCCTTCTCCCCTAGACTTCCCCTAGACTTCCCCTTCCCTCTATACTTCCCCTTCTTCCCCTAGACTTTCCGTAGACTTCCCCTTCCCTCTATACCTTCCCTTCTTCCCCTTCTTCCCCTAGACTTCCCCTTCTTCCCTTAGACTTCCCCTTTTTCCCCTAGACTTTCTCTTCCCTCTATACTTCCCTTTCTTCCCCTAGACTTCCCCTTCTTCCCCTAGACTTCCCCTTCCCTCTATACTTCCCCTTCTTCCCCTAGACTTCCCCTAGACTTCCCTTCCCTCTATACTTCCCCTTCTTCCCCTAGACTTCCCCTAGACTTCCCCTTCCCTCTCTACTTCCCCTTCTTCCCCTAGACTTCCCCTAGACTTCCCCTTCTTCCCCTAGACTTCCCTTTCTTCCCCTAGACTTCCCCTTCCCTCTATACTTCCCCTTCTTCCATTAGACTTCCCCTTCCCTCTATACTTCCCCTGCTTCCCCTAGACTTCCCCTAGACTTCCCCTTCTTCCCCTAGACTTCCCCTAGACTTCCCCTTCCCTCTATACTTCCCCTTCTTCCCCTAGACTTCCCCTTCCCTCTATACTTCCCCTTCTTCCCCTAGACTTCCCCTTCTTCCCCTAGACTTCCTCTTCTTCCCCTAGACTTCCCCTTCCCTCTATACTTCCCCTTCTTCCCCTAGACTTCCCCTAGACTTCCCCTTCCCTCTCTACTTCCCCTTCTTCCCCTAGACTTCCCCTTCTTCCCCTAGACTTCCCCTTCTTCCCCTAGACTTTCCCTTCCCTCTATACTTCCCCTTCTTCCATTAGACTTCCCCTTCCCTCTATACTTCCCCTGCTTCCCCTAGAGTTCCCCTAATCTTCCCCTTCTTCCCCTAGACTTCCCCTAGACTTCCCTTCCCTCTATACTTCCCCTTCTTCCCCTAGACTTCCCCTAGACTTCCCCTTCCCTCTCTACTTCCCCTTCTTCCCCTAGACTTCCCCTTCTTCCCCTAGACTTCCCCTTCTTCCCCTAGACTTTCCCTTCCCTCTATACTTCCCCTTCTTCCATTAGACTTCCCCTTCCCTCTATACTTCCCCTTCTTCCCCTAGACTTCCCCTTCTTCCCCTAGACTTCCTCTTCTTCCCCTAGACTTCCCCTTCTTCCCCTAGACTTCCTCTTCTTCCCCTAGACTTCCCCTTCCCTCTATACTTCTCCTTCTTCCCCTAGACTTCCCCTTCTTCCCTTAGACTTCCCCTTCTTCCCCTAGACTTCCACTTCTTCCCCTAGACTTCCCGTAGACTTCCCCTTGCCTCTATACTTCCCCTTCTTCCCCTAGACTTTCTCTTCCCTCTATACTTCCCCTTCTTTCCCTAGACTTCCCCTTCTTCCCCTAGACTTCCCCTTCCCTCTATACTTCCCCTTCTTCCCCTAGACTTCCCCTAGACTTCCCTTCCCTCTATACTTCCCCTTCTTCCCCTAGACTTCCCCTAGACTTCCCCTTCCCTCTCTACTTCCCCTTCTTCCCCTAGACTTCCCCTTCTTCCCCTAGACTACCCCTTCTTCCCCTAGACTTCCCCTTCTTCCCCTAGACTTCCCCTTCTTCCCCTAGACTTCCCCTTCCCTCTATACTTCCCCTTCTTCCCCTAGACTTCCCCTAGACTTCCCTTTCCCTCTATACTTCCCCTTCTTCCCCTAGACTTCCCCTAGACTTCCCCTTCCCTCTATACTTCCCCTTCTCCCCTAGACTTCCCCTAGACTTCCCCTTCCCTCTATACTTCCCCTTCGTCCCCTAGACTTCCCCTTCCCTCTATACTTCCCCTTCTTCCCCTAGACTTCCCATAGACTTCCCCTTCTTCCCCTAGACTTCCCCTTTTTCCCCTAGACTTCCCTTCCCTCTATACTTCCTCTTCTTCCCCTAGACTTCCCCTTCTTCCCCTAGACTTCCCCTTCGTCCCCTAGACTTCCCATAGACTTCCCCTTTCCTCTATACTAACCCTTCTTCCCCTAGACTTCCACTAGACTTCCCCTTCCCTCTATACTTCCCCTTCTTCCCCTAGACTTCCCCTAGACTTCCCCTTCCCTCTATACTTCCCCTTCTTCCCCTAGACTTCCCCTAGACTTCCCCTTCCCTCTATACTTCCCCTTCTTCCCCTGGACTTCCCCTTTCCTCTATACTTCCCCTTCTCCCCTAGACTTCCCCTAGACTTCCCCTTCCCTCTATACTTCCCCTTCTTCCCCTAGACTTTCCGTAGACTTCCCCTTCCCTCTATACCTTCCCTTCTTCCCCTTCTTCCCCTAGACTTCCCCTTCTTCCCTTAGACTTCCCCTTTTTCCCCTAGACTTTCTCTTCCCTCTATACTTCCCTTTCTTCCCCTAGACTTCCCCTTCTTCCCCTAGACTTCCCCTTCTTCCCCTATACTTCCCCTTCCCTCTATACTTCCCCTTCTTCCCCTAGACTTCCCCTTCTTCCCCTAGACTTCCCCTTCTTCCCCTAGACGTCCCCTTCTTCCCTTAGACTTCCCCTTCTTCCCCTAGACTTCCCCTTCTTCCCCTAGACTTCCCCTAGACTTCCCCTTGCCTCTGTACTTCCCCTTCTTCCCCTAGACTTTCTCTTCCCTCTATACTTCCCCTTCTTCCCCTAGACTTCCCCTTCTTCCCCTAGACTTCCCCTTCTTCCCCTATACTTCCCCTTCCCTCTATACTTCCCCTTCTTCCCCTAGACTTCCACTTCCCTCTATACATCCCCTTCTTCCCCTAGACTTCCCCTTCTTCCCCTAGACTTCCTCTTCTTCCCCTAGACTTCCCCTTCCCTCTATACTTCCCCTTTTTCCCCTAGACTTCCTCTTCTTCCCTTAGACTTCCCCTTCTTCCCCTAGCCTTTCTCTTCCCTCTATACTTCCCCTTCTTCCCCTAGACTTCCCCTTCTTCCCCTAGACTTCCCCTTCTTCCCCTAGACTTCCCCTTCCCTCTATACTTCCCCTTCTTCCCCTAGACTTCCCTTCCCTCTATACTTCCCCTTCTTCCCCTAGACTTCCCCTTCCCTCTATACTTCCCCTTCTTCCCCTAGACTTCCTCTTCTTCCCCTAGACTTCCCCTTCCCTCTATACTTCCCCTTCTTCCCCTAGACTTCCCCTTCTTCCCTTAGACTTCCCCTTCTTCCCCTAGCCTTTCTCCTCCCTCTATACTTCCCCTTCTTCCCCTAGACTTCCCCTTCTTCCCCTAGACTTCCCCTTCTTCCCCTAGACTTCCCCTTCCCTCTATACTTCCCCTTCTTCCCCTAGACTTCCCCTAGACTTCCCTTCCCTCTATACTTCCCCTTCTTCCCCTAGACTTCCCCTTCTTCCCCTAGACTTCCCCTTCTTCCCCTAGACATCCCCTTCTTCCCTTAGACTTCCCCTTCTTCCCCTAGACTTCCCCTTCTTCCCCTAGACTTCCCCTAGACTTCCCCTTGCCTCTATACTTCCCCTTCTTCCCCTAGACTTTCTCTTCCCTCTATACTTCCCCTTCTTCCCCTAGACTTCCCCTTCTTCCCCTAGACTTCCCCTTCTTCCCCTATACTTCCCCTTCCCTCTATACTTCCCCTTCTTCCCCTAGACTTCCCCTTCCCTCTATACATCCCCTTCTTCCCCTAGACTTCCCCTTCTTCCCCTAGACTTCCTCTTCTTCCCCTAGACTTCCCCTTCCCTCTATACTTCCCATTCTTACCCTAGACTTCCCCTTCTTCCCTTAGACTTCCCCTTCTTCCCCTCGCCTTTCTCTTCCCTCTATACTTCCCCTTCTTCCCCTAGACTTCCCCTTCTTCCCCTAGACTTCCCCTTCTTCCCCTAGACTTCCCCTTCCCTCTATACTTCCCCTTCTTCCCCTAGACTTCCCCTAGACTTCCCTTCCCTCTATACTTCCCCTTCTTCCCCTAGACTTCCCCTAGACTTCCCTTCCCTCTCTACTTCCCCTTCTTCCCCTAGACTTCCCCTTCTTCCCCTAGACTTCCCCTTCTTCCCCTAGACTTTCCCTTCCCTCTATACTTCCCCTTCTTCCATTAGACTTCCCCTTCCCTCTATACTTCCCCTTCTTCCCCTAGACTTCCCCTTCTTCCCCTAGACTTCCTCTTCTTCCCCTAGACTTCCCCTTCTTCCCCTAGACTTCCTCTTCTTCCCCTAGACTTCCCCTTCCCTCTATACTTCTCCTTCTTCCCCTAGACTTCCCCTTCTTCCCTTAGACTTCCCCTTCTTCCCCTAGACTTCCACTTCTTCCCCTAGACTTCCCGTAGACTTCCCCTTGCCTCTATACTTCCCCTTCTTCCCCTAGACTTTCTCTTCCCTCTATACTTCCCCTTCTTCCCCTAGACTTCCCCTTCTTCCCCTAGACTTCCCCTTCCCTCTATACTTCCCCTTCTTCCCCTAGACTTCCCCTAGACTTCCCTTCCCTCTATACTTCCCCTTCTTCCCCTAGACTTCCCCTAGACTTCCCCTTCCCTCTCTACTTCCCCTTCTTCCCCTAGACTTCCCCTTCTTCCCCTAGACTACCCCTTCTTCCCCTAGACTTCCCCTTCTTCCCCTAGACTTCCCCTTCTTCCCCTAGACTTCCCCTTCCCTCTATACTTCCCCTTCTTCCCCTAGACTTCCCCTAGACTTCCCTTTCCCTCTATACTTCCCCTTCTTCCCCTAGACTTCCCCTAGACTTCCCCTTCCCTCTATACTTCCCCTTCTCCCCTAGACTTCCCCTAGACTTCCCCTTCCCTCTATACTTCCCCTTCGTCCCCTAGACTTCCCCTTCCCTCTATACTTCCCCTTCTTCCCCTAGACTTCCCATAGACTTCCCCTTCTTCCCCTAGACTTCCCCTTTTTCCCCTAGACTTCCCCTTCCCTCTATACTTCCTCTTCTTCCCCTAGACTTCCCCTTCTTCCCCTAGACTTCCCCTTCGTCCCCTAGACTTCCCATAGACTTCCCCTTTCCTCTATACTAACCCTTCTTCCCCTAGACTTCCACTAGACTTCCCCTTCCCTCTATACTTCCCCTTCTTCCCCTAGACTTCCCCTAGACTTCCCCTTCCCTCTATACTTCCCCTTCTTCCCCTAGACTTCCCCTAGACTTCCCCTTCCCTCTATACTTCCCCTTCTTCCCCTGGACTTCCCCTTTCCTCTATACTTCCCCTTCTCCCCTAGACTTCCCCTAGACTTCCCCTTCCCTCTATACTTCCCCTTCTTCCCCTAGACTTTCCGTAGACTTCCCCTTCCCTCTATACCTTCCCTTCTTCCCCTTCTTCCCCTAGACTTCCCCTTCTTCCCTTAGACTTCCCCTTTTTCCCCTAGACTTTCTCTTCCCTCTATACTTCCCTTTCTTCCCCTAGACTTCCCCTTCTTCCCCTAGACTTCCCCTTCTTCCCCTATACTTCCCCTTCCCTCTATACTTCCCCTTCTTCCCCTAGACTTCCCCTTCTTCCCCTAGACTTCCCCTTCTTCCCCTAGACGTCCCCTTCTTCCCTTAGACTTCCCCTTCTTCCCCTAGACTTCCCCTTCTTCCCCTAGACTTCCCCTAGACTTCCCCTTGCCTCTGTACTTCCCCTTCTTCCCCTAGACTTTCTCTTCCCTCTATACTTCCCCTTCTTCCCCTAGACTTCCCCTTCTTCCCCTAGACTTCCCCTTCTTCCCCTATACTTCCCCTTCCCTCTATACTTCCCCTTCTTCCCCTAGACTTCCACTTCCCTCTATACATCCCCTTCTTCCCCTAGACTTCCCCTTCTTCCCCTAGACTTCCTCTTCTTCCCCTAGACTTCCCCTTCCCTCTATACTTCCCCTTTTTCCCCTAGACTTCCCCTTCTTCCCTTAGACTTCCCCTTCTTCCCCTAGCCTTTCTCTTCCCTCTATACTTCCCCTTCTTCCCCTAGACTTCCCCTTCTTCCCCTAGACTTCCCCTTCTTCCCCTAGACTTCCCCTTCCCTCTATACTTCCCCTTCTTCCCCTAGACTTCCCTTCCCTCTATACTTCCCCTTCTTCCCCTAGACTTCCCCTTCCCTCTATACTTCCCCTTCTTCCCCTAGACTTCCTCTTCTTCCCCTAGACTTCCCCTTCCCTCTATACTTCCCCTTCTTCCCCTAGACTTCCCCTTCTTCCCTTAGACTTCCCCTTCTTCCCCTAGCCTTTCTCCTCCCTCTATACTTCCCCTTCTTCCCCTAGACTTCCCCTTCTTCCCCTAGACTTCCCCTTCCCTCTATACTTCCCCTTCTTCCCCTAGACTTCCCCTTCTTCCCCTAGACTTCCTCTTCTTCCCCTAGACTTCCCCTAGACTTCCCCTTCCCTCTATACTTCCCCTTCTTCCCCTAGACTTCCCCTTCCCTCTATACTTCCCCTTCTTCCCCTAGACTTCCCCTAGACTTCCCCTTCCATCTATACTTCCCCTTCTTCCCCTAGTCTACCCCTGGACTTCCCCTTCCCTCTATACTTCCCCTTCTTCCCCTAGACTTCCCCTTCTTCCCCTAGACTTCCCCTTCTTCCCCTAGACTTCCCCTTCTTCCCCTAGACTAAGCTTTCTTCCCCTAGACTTCCCCTTCTTCCCCTAGACTTCCCTTCTTCCCCGAGACTTCCCCTATACTTCCCCTTCTTTCCCTAGACTTCCCCTACACTTTCCCTTCCCTCTATACTTCCCCTTCTTCCCCTAGACTTACCCTTCTTCTCCTAGACTTCCCCTTCTTCCCCTAGACTTCCCCTTCCCTCTATACTTCCCCTTCTTCGCCTAGACTTCCCTTCTTCCCCTAGACTTCCCCTTCCCTCTATACTTCCCCTTCTTCCCCTAGACTTCCCCTAGACTTCCCCTTCTTCCTCTAGACTTCCCCTTTTTCCCCTAGACTTCCCCGTCCCTCTATACTTCCTCTTCTTCCCCTAGACTTCCCCTTCTTCCCCTAGACTTCCCCTTCTTCTTCTAGACTTCCCCTAGACTTCCCCTTGCCTCTATACTTCCCCTTCTTCCCCTAGACTTCCCCTAGACTTCCCTTCCCTCTATACTTCCCCTTCTTCCCCTAGACTTCCCCTAGACTTCCCCTTCCCTCTCTACTTCCCCTTCTTCCCCTAGACTTCCCCTTCTTCCCCTAGACTTCCCCTTCTTCCCCTAGACTTCCCCTTCTTCCCCTATACTTCCCCTTCCCTCTATACTTCCCCTTCTTCCCCTAGACTTCCCCTTCCCTCTATACATCCCCTTCTTCCCCTAGACTTCCCCTTCTTCCCATAGACTTCCTCTTCTTCCCCTAGACTTCCCCTTCCCTCTATACTTCCCCTTCTTCCCCTAGACTTCCCCTTCTTCCCTTAGACTTCCCCTTCTTCCCCTAGCCTTTCTCTTCCCTCTATACTTCCCCTTCTTCCCCTAGACTTCCCCTTCTTCCCCTAGACTTCCCCTTCTTCCCCTAGACTTCCCCTTCCCTCTATACTTCCCCTTCTTCCCCTAGACTTCCCCTAGACTTCCCTTCCCTCTATACTTCCCCTTCTTCCCCTAGACTTCCCCTTCCCTCTATACTTCCCCTTCTTCCCCTAGACTTCCCCTTCCCTCTATACATCCCCTTCTTCCCCTAGACTTCCCCTTCTTCCCCTAGACTTCCTCTTCTTCCCCTAGACTTCCCCTTCCCTCTATACTTCTCCTTCTTCCCCTAGACTTCCCCTTCTTCCCTTAGACTTCCCCTTCTTCCCCTAGACTTCCACTTCTTCCCCTAGACTTCCCGTAGACTTCCCCTTGCCTCTATACTTCCCCTTCTTCCCCTAGACTTTCTCTTCCCTCTATACTTCCCCTTCTTCCCCTAGACTTCCCCTTCTTCCCCTAGACTTCCCCTTCCCTCTATACTTCCCCTTCTTCCCCTAGACTTCCCCTAGACTTCCCTTCCCTCTATACTTCCCCTTCTTCCCCTTCCCTCTCTACTTCCCCTTCTTCCCCTAGACTTCCCCTTCTTCCCCTAGACTTCCCCTTCTTCCCCTAGACTTCCCCTTCTTCCCCTAGACTTCCCCTTCCCTCTATACTTCCCCTTCTTCCCCTAGACTTCCCCTAGACTTCCCTTTCCCTCTATACTTCCCCTTCTTCCCCTAGACTTCCCCTAGACTTCCCCTTCCCTCTATACTTCCCCTTCTTCCCTAGACTTCCCCTTCCCTCTATACTTCCCCTTCTCCCCTAGACTTCCCCTAGACTTCCCCTTCCCTCTATACTTCCCCTTCGTCCCCTAGACTTCCCCTTCCCTCTATACTTCCCCTTCTTCCCCTAGACTTCCCCTAGACTTCCCCTTCTTCCCCTAGACTTCCCCTTTTTCCCCTAGACTTCCCCTTCCCTCTATACTTCCCCTTCTTCCCCTAGACTTCCCCTTCTTCCCCTAGACTTCCCCTTTGTCCCCTAGACTTCCCATAGACTTCCCCTTTCCTCTATACTAACCCTTCTTCCCCTAGACTTCCACTAGACTTCCCCTTCCCTCTAGACTTCCCCTAGACTTCCCCTTCCCTCTATACTTCCCCTTCTTCCCCTAGACTTCCCCTAGACTTCCCCTTCCCTCTATACTTCCCCTTCTCCCCTAGACTTCCCCTAGACTTCCCCTTCCCTCTATACTTCCCCTTCTTCCCCTAGACTTTCCGTAGACTTCCCCTTCCCTCTATACCTTCCCTTCTTCCCCTTCTTCCCCTAGACTTCCCCTTCTTCCCTTAGACTTCCCCTTTTTCCCCTAGACTTTCTCTTCCCTCTATACTTCCCTTTCTTCCCCTAGACTTCCCCTTCTTCCCCTAGACTTCCCCTTCCCTCTATACTTCCCCTTCTTCCCCTAGACTTCCCCTAGACTTCCCTTCCCTCTATACTTCCCCTTCTTCCCCTAGACTTCCCCTAGACTTCCCCTTCCCTCTCTACTTCCCCTTCTTCCCCTAGACTTCCCCTAGACTTCCCCTTCTTCCCCTAGACTTCCCTTTCTTCCCCTAGACTTCCCCTTCCCTCTATACTTCCCCTTCTTCCATTAGACTTCCCCTTCCCTCTATACTTCCCCTGCTTCCCCTAGACTTCCCCTAGACTTCCCCTTCTTCCCCTAGACTTCCCCTAGACTTCCCCTTCCCTCTATACTTCCCCTTCTTCCCCTAGACTTCCCCTTCCCTCTATACTTCCCCTTCTTCCCCTAGACTTCCCCTTCTTCCCCTAGACTTCCTCTTCTTCCCCTAGACTTCCCCTTCCCTCTATACTTCCCCTTCTTCCCCTAGACTTCCCCTAGACTTCCCCTTCCCTCTCTACTTCCCCTTCTTCCCCTAGACTTCCCCTTCTTCCCCTAGACTTCCCCTTCTTCCCCTAGACTTTCCTTTCCCTCTATACTTCCCCTTCTTCCATTAGACTTCCCCTTCCCTCTATACTTCCCCTGCTTCCCCTAGAGTTCCCCTAATCTTCCCCTTCTTCCCCTAGACTTCCCCTAGACTTCCCTTCCCTCTATACTTCCCCTTCTTCCCCTAGACTTCCCCTAGACTTCCCCTTCCCTCTCTACTTCCCCTTCTTCCCCTAGACTTCCCCTTCTTCCCCTAGACTTCCCCTTCTTCCCCTAGACTTTCCCTTCCCTCTATACTTCCCCTTCTTCCATTAGACTTCCCCTTCCCTCTATACTTCCCCTTCTTCCCCTAGACTTCCCCTTCTTCCCCTAGACTTCCTCTTCTTCCCCTAGACTTCCCCTTCTTCCCCTAGACTTCCTCTTCTTCCCCTAGACTTCCCCTTCCCTCTATACTTCTCCTTCTTCCCCTAGACTTCCCCTTCTTCCCTTAGACTTCCCCTTCTTCCCCTAGACTTCCACTTCTTCCCCTAGACTTCCCGTAGACTTCCCCTTGCCTCTATACTTCCCCTTCTTCCCCTAGACTTTCTCTTCCCTCTATACTTCCCCTTCTTCCCCTAGACTTCCCCTTCTTCCCCTAGACTTCCCCTTCCCTCTATACTTCCCCTTCTTCCCCTAGACTTCCCCTAGACTTCCCTTCCCTCTATACTTCCCCTTCTTCCCCTAGACTTCCCCTAGACTTCCCCTTCCCTCTCTACTTCCCCTTCTTCCCCTAGACTTCCCCTTCTTCCCCTAGACTACCCCTTCTTCCCCTAGACTTCCCCTTCTTCCCCTAGACTTCCCCTTCTTCCCCTAGACTTCCCCTTCCCTCTATACTTCCCCTTCTTCCCCTAGACTTCCCCTAGACTTCCCTTTCCCTCTATACTTCCCCTTCTTCCCCTAGACTTCCCCTAGACTTCCCCTTCCCTCTCTACTTCCCCTTCTTCCCCTAGACTTCCCCTTCTTCCCCTAGACTACCCCTTCTTCCCCTAGACTTCCCCTTCTTCCCCTAGACTTCCCCTTCTTCCCCTAGACTTCCCCTTCCCTCTATACTTCCCCTTCTTCCCCTAGACTTCCCCTAGACTTCCCCTTCCCTCTCTACTTCCCCTTCTTCCCCTAGACTTCCCCTTCTTCCCCTAGACTTCCCCTTCTTCCCCTAGACTTTCCCTTCCCTCTATACTTCCCCTTCTTCCATTAGACTTCCCCTTCCCTCTATACTTCCCCTGCTTCCCCTAGAGTTCCCCTAATCTTCCCCTTCTTCCCCTAGACTTCCCCTAGACTTCCCTTCCCTCTATACTTCCCCTTCTTCCCCTAGACTTCCCCTAGACTTCCCCTTCCCTCTCTACTTCCCCTTCTTCCCCTAGACTTCCCCTTCTTCCCCTAGACTTCCCCTTCTTCCCCTAGACTTTCCCTTCCCTCTATACTTCCCCTTCTTCCATTAGACTTCCCCTTCCCTCTATACTTCCCCTTCTTCCCCTAGACTTCCCCTTCTTCCCCTAGACTTCCTCTTCTTCCCCTAGACTTCCCCTTCTTCCCCTAGACTTCCTCTTCTTCCCCTAGACTTCCCCTTCCCTCTATACTTCTCCTTCTTCCCCTAGACTTCCCCTTCTTCCCTTAGACTTCCCCTTCTTCCCCTAGACTTCCACTTCTTCCCCTAGACTTCCTGTAGACTTCCCCTTGCCTCTATACTTCCCCTTCTTCCCCTAGACTTTCTCTTCCCTCTATACTTCCCCTTCTTTCCCTAGACTTCCCCTTCTTCCCCTAGACTTCCCCTTCCCTCTATACTTCCCCTTCTTCCCCTAGACTTCCCCTAGACTTCCCTTCCCTCTATACTTCCCCTTCTTCCCCTAGACTTCCCCTAGACTTCCCCTTCCCTCTCTACTTCCCCTTCTTCCCCTAGACTTCCCCTTCTTCCCCTAGACTACCCCTTCTTCCCCTAGACTTCCCCTTCTTCCCCTAGACTTCCCCTTCTTCCCCTAGACTTCCCCTTCCCTCTATACTTCCCCTTCTTCCCCTAGACTTCCCCTAGACTTCCCTTTCCCTCTATACTTCCCCTTCTTCCCCTAGACTTCCCCTAGACTTCCCCTTCCCTCTATACTTCCCCTTCTCCCCTAGACTTCCCCTAGACTTCCCCTTCCCTCTATACTTCCCCTTCGTCCCCTAGACTTCCCCTTCCCTCTATACTTCCCCTTCTTCCCCTAGACTTCCCATAGACTTCCCCTTCTTCCCCTAGACTTCCCCTTTTTCCCCTAGACTTCCCTTCCCTCTATACTTCCTCTTCTTCCCCTAGACTTCCCCTTCTTCCCCTAGACTTCCCCTTCGTCCCCTAGACTTCCCATAGACTTCCCCTTTCCTCTATACTAACCCTTCTTCCCCTAGACTTCCACTAGACTTCCCCTTCCCTCTATACTTCCCCTTCTTCCCCTAGACTTCCCCTAGACTTCCCCTTCCCTCTATACTTCCCCTTCTTCCCCTAGACTTCCCCTAGACTTCCCCTTCCCTCTATACTTCCCCTTCTTCCCCTGGACTTCCCCTTTCCTCTATACTTCCCCTTCTCCCCTAGACTTCCCCTAGACTTCCCCTTCCCTCTATACTTCCCCTTCTTCCCCTAGACTTTCCGTAGACTTCCCCTTCCCTCTATACCTTCCCTTCTTCCCCTTCTTCCCCTAGACTTCCCCTTCTTCCCTTAGACTTCCCCTTTTTCCCCTAGACTTTCTCTTCCCTCTATACTTCCCTTTCTTCCCCTAGACTTCCCCTTCTTCCCCTAGACTTCCCCTTCTTCCCCTATACTTCCCCTTCCCTCTATACTTCCCCTTCTTCCCCTAGACTTCCCCTTCTTCCCCTAGACTTCCCCTTCTTCCCCTAGACGTCCCCTTCTTCCCTTAGACTTCCCCTTCTTCCCCTAGACTTCCCCTTCTTCCCCTAGACTTCCCCTAGACTTCCCCTTGCCTCTGTACTTCCCCTTCTTCCCCTAGACTTTCTCTTCCCTCTATACTTCCCCTTCTTCCCCTAGACTTCCCCTTCTTCCCCTAGACTTCCCCTTCTTCCCCTATACTTCCCCTTCCCTCTATACTTCCCCTTCTTCCCCTAGACTTCCACTTCCCTCTATACATCCCCTTCTTCCCCTAGACTTCCCCTTCTTCCCCTAGACTTCCTCTTCTTCCCCTAGACTTCCCCTTCCCTCTATACTTCCCCTTTTTCCCCTAGACTTCCTCTTCTTCCCTTAGACTTCCCCTTCTTCCCCTAGCCTTTCTCTTCCCTCTATACTTCCCCTTCTTCCCCTAGACTTCCCCTTCTTCCCCTAGACTTCCCCTTCTTCCCCTAGACTTCCCCTTCCCTCTATACTTCCCCTTCTTCCCCTAGACTTCCCTTCCCTCTATACTTCCCCTTCTTCCCCTAGACTTCCCCTTCCCTCTATACTTCCCCTTCTTCCCCTAGACTTCCTCTTCTTCCCCTAGACTTCCCCTTCCCTCTATACTTCCCCTTCTTCCCCTAGACTTCCCCTTCTTCCCTTAGACTTCCCCTTCTTCCCCTAGCCTTTCTCCTCCCTCTATACTTCCCCTTCTTCCCCTAGACTTCCCCTTCTTCCCCTAGACTTCCCCTTCTTCCCCTAGACTTCCCCTTCCCTCTATACTTCCCCTTCTTCCCCTAGACTTCCCCTAGACTTCCCTTCCCTCTATACTTCCCCTTCTTCCCCTAGACTTCCCCTTCTTCCCCTAGACTTCCCCTTCTTCCCCTAGACGTCCCCTTCTTCCCTTAGACTTCCCCTTCTTCCCCTAGACTTCCCCTTCTTCCCCTAGACTTCCCCTAGACTTCCCCTTGCCTCTATACTTCCCCTTCTTCCCCTAGACTTCCCCTTCTTCCCCTAGACTTCCCCTTCTTCCCCTATACTTCCCCTTCCCTCTATACTTCCCCTTCTTCCCCTAGACTTCCCCTTCCCTCTATACATCCCCTTCTTCCCCTAGACTTCCCCTTCTTCCCCTAGACTTCCTCTTCTTCCCCTAGACTTCCCCTTCCCTCTATACTTCCCATTCTTACCCTAGACTTCCCCTTCTTCCCTTAGACTTCCCCTTCTTCCCCTCGCCTTTCTCTTCCCTCTATACTTCCCCTTCTTCCCCTAGACTTCCCCTTCTTCCCCTAGACTTCCCCTTCTTCCCCTAGACTTCCCCTTCCCTCTATACTTCCCCTTCTTCCCCTAGACTTCCCCTAGACTTCCCTTCCCTCTATACTTCCCCTTCTTCCCCTAGACTTCCCCTAGACTTCCCTTCCCTCTCTACTTCCCCTTCTTCCCCTAGACTTCCCCTTCTTCCCCTAGACTTCCCCTTCTTCCCCTAGACTTTCCCTTCCCTCTATACTTCCCCTTCTTCCATTAGACTTCCCCTTCCCTCTATACTTCCCCTTCTTCCCCTAGACTTCCCCTTCTTCCCCTAGACTTCCTCTTCTTCCCCTAGACTTCCCCTTCTTCCCCTAGACTTCCTCTTCTTCCCCTAGACTTCCCCTTCCCTCTATACTTCTCCTTCTTCCCCTAGACTTCCCCTTCTTCCCTTAGACTTCCCCTTCTTCCCCTAGACTTCCACTTCTTCCCCTAGACTTCCCGTAGACTTCCCCTTGCCTCTATACTTCCCCTTCTTCCCCTAGACTTTCTCTTCCCTCTATACTTCCCCTTCTTCCCCTAGACTTCCCCTTCTTCCCCTAGACTTCCCCTTCCCTCTATACTTCCCCTTCTTCCCCTAGACTTCCCCTAGACTTCCCTTCCCTCTATACTTCCCCTTCTTCCCCTAGACTTCCCCTAGACTTCCCCTTCCCTCTCTACTTCCCCTTCTTCCCCTAGACTTCCCCTTCTTCCCCTAGACTACCCCTTCTTCCCCTAGACTTCCCCTTCTTCCCCTAGACTTCCCCTTCTTCCCCTAGACTTCCCCTTCCCTCTATACTTCCCCTTCTTCCCCTAGACTTCCCCTAGACTTCCCTTTCCCTCTATACTTCCCCTTCTTCCCCTAGACTTCCCCTAGACTTCCCCTTCCCTCTATACTTCCCCTTCTCCCCTAGACTTCCCCTAGACTTCCCCTTCCCTCTATACTTCCCCTTCGTCCCCTAGACTTCCCCTTCCCTCTATACTTCCCCTTCTTCCCCTAGACTTCCCATAGACTTCCCCTTCTTCCCCTAGACTTCCCCTTTTTCCCCTAGACTTCCCCTTCCCTCTATACTTCCTCTTCTTCCCCTAGACTTCCCCTTCTTCCCCTAGACTTCCCCTTCGTCCCCTAGACTTCCCATAGACTTCCCCTTTCCTCTATACTAACCCTTCTTCCCCTAGACTTCCACTAGACTTCCCCTTCCCTCTATACTTCCCCTTCTTCCCCTAGACTTCCCCTAGACTTCCCCTTCCCTCTATACTTCCCCTTCTTCCCCTAGACTTCCCCTAGACTTCCCCTTCCCTCTATACTTCCCCTTCTTCCCCTGGACTTCCCCTTTCCTCTATACTTCCCCTTCTCCCCTAGACTTCCCCTAGACTTCCCCTTCCCTCTATACTTCCCCTTCTTCCCCTAGATTTTCCGTAGACTTCCCCTTCCCTCTATACCTTCCCTTCTTCCCCTTCTTCCCCTAGACTTCCCCTTCTTCCCTTAGACTTCCCCTTTTTCCCCTAGACTTTCTCTTCCCTCTATACTTCCCTTTCTTCCCCTAGACTTCCCCTTCTTCCCCTAGACTTCCCCTTCTTCCCCTATACTTCCCCTTCCCTCTATACTTCCCCTTCTTCCCCTAGACTTCCCCTTCTTCCCCTAGACTTCCCCTTCTTCCCCTAGACGTCCCCTTCTTCCCTTAGACTTCCCCTTCTTCCCCTAGACTTCCCCTTCTTCCCCTAGACTTCCCCTAGACTTCCCCTTGCCTCTGTACTTCCCCTTCTTCCCCTAGACTTTCTCTTCCCTCTATACTTCCCCTTCTTCCCCTAGACTTCCCCTTCTTCCCCTAGACTTCCCCTTCTTCCCCTATACTTCCCCTTCCCTCTATACTTCCCCTTCTTCCCCTAGACTTCCACTTCCCTCTATACATCCCCTTCTTCCCCTAGACTTCCCCTTCTTCCCCTAGACTTCCTCTTCTTCCCCTAGACTTCCCCTTCCCTCTATACTTCCCCTTTTTCCCCTAGACTTCCCCTTCTTCCCTTAGACTTCCCCTTCTTCCCCTAGCCTTTCTCTTCCCTCTATACTTCCCCTTCTTCCCCTAGACTTCCCCTTCTTCCCCTAGACTTCCCCTTCTTCCCCTAGACTTCCCCTTCCCTCTATACTTCCCCTTCTTCCCCTAGACTTCCCTTCCCTCTATACTTCCCCTTCTTCCCCTAGACTTCCCCTTCCCTCTATACTTCCCCTTCTTCCCCTAGACTTCCTCTTCTTCCCCTAGACTTCCCCTTCCCTCTATACTTCCCCTTCTTCCCCTAGACTTCCCCTTCTTCCCTTAGACTTCCCCTTCTTCCCCTAGCCTTTCTCCTCCCTCTATACTTCCCCTTCTTCCCCTAGACTTCCCCTTCTTCCCCTAGACTTCCCCTTCCCTCTATACTTCCCCTTCTTCCCCTAGACTTCCCCTTCTTCCCCTAGACTTCCTCTTCTTCCCCTAGACTTCCCCTAGACTTCCCCTTCCCTCTATACTTCCCCTTCTTCCCCTAGACTTCCCCTTCCCTCTATACTTCCCCTTCTTCCCCTAGACTTCCCCTAGACTTCCCCTTCCATCTATACTTCCCCTTCTTCCCCTAGTCTACCCCTGGACTTCCCCTTCCCTCTATACTTCCCCTTCTTCCCCTAGACTTCCCCTTCTTCCCCTAGACTTCCCCTTCTTCCCCTAGACTTCCCCTTCTTCCCCTAGACTAAGCTTTCTTCCCCTAGACTTCCCCTTCTTCCCCTAGACTTCCCTTCTTCCCCGAGACTTCCCCTATACTTCCCCTTCTTTCCCTAGACTTCCCCTACACTTTCCCTTCCCTCTATACTTCCCCTTCTTCCCCTAGACTTACCCTTCTTCTCCTAGACTTCCCCTTCTTCCCCTAGACTTCCCCTTCCCTCTATACTTCCCCTTCTTCGCCTAGACTTCCCTTCTTCCCCTAGACTTCCCCTTCCCTCTATACTTCCCCTTCTTCCCCTAGACTTCCCCTAGACTTCCCCTTCTTCCTCTAGACTTCCCCTTTTTCCCCTAGACTTCCCCGTCCCTCTATACTTCCTCTTCTTCCCCTAGACTTCCCCTTCTTCCCCTAGACTTCCCCTTCTTCTTCTAGACTTCCCCTAGACTTCCCCTTGCCTCTATACTTCCCCTTCTTCCCCTAGACTTCCCCTAGACTTCCCTTCCCTCTATACTTCCCCTTCTTCCCCTAGACTTCCCCTAGACTTCCCCTTCCCTCTCTACTTCCCCTTCTTCCCCTAGACTTCCCCTTCTTCCCCTAGACTTCCCCTTCTTCCCCTAGACTTCCCCTTCTTCCCCTATACTTCCCCTTCCCTCTATACTTCCCCTTCTTCCCCTAGACTTCCCCTTCCCTCTATACATCCCCTTCTTCCCCTAGACTTCCCCTTCTTCCCATAGACTTCCTCTTCTTCCCCTAGACTTCCCCTTCCCTCTATACTTCCCCTTCTTCCCCTAGACTTCCCCTTCTTCCCTTAGACTTCCCCTTCTTCCCCTAGCCTTTCTCTTCCCTCTATACTTCCCCTTCTTCCCCTAGACTTCCCCTTCTTCCCCTAGACTTCCCCTTCTTCCCCTAGACTTCCCCTTCCCTCTATACTTCCCCTTCTTCCCCTAGACTTCCCCTAGACTTCCCTTCCCTCTATACTTCCCCTTCTTCCCCTAGACTTCCCCTTCCCTCTATACTTCCCCTTCTTCCCCTAGACTTCCCCTTCCCTCTATACATCCCCTTCTTCCCCTAGACTTCCCCTTCTTCCCCTAGACTTCCTCTTCTTCCCCTAGACTTCCCCTTCCCTCTATACTTCTCCTTCTTCCCCTAGACTTCCCCTTCTTCCCTTAGACTTCCCCTTCTTCCCCTAGACTTCCACTTCTTCCCCTAGACTTCCCGTAGACTTCCCCTTGCCTCTATACTTCCCCTTCTTCCCCTAGACTTTCTCTTCCCTCTATACTTCCCCTTCTTCCCCTAGACTTCCCCTTCTTCCCCTAGACTTCCCCTTCCCTCTATACTTCCCCTTCTTCCCCTAGACTTCCCCTAGACTTCCCTTCCCTCTATACTTCCCCTTCTTCCCCTTCCCTCTCTACTTCCCCTTCTTCCCCTAGACTTCCCCTTCTTCCCCTAGACTTCCCCTTCTTCCCCTAGACTGCCCCTTCTTCCCCTAGACTTCCCCTTCCCTCTATACTTCCCCTTCTTCCCCTAGACTTCCCCTAGACTTCCCTTTCCCTCTATACTTCCCCTTCTTCCCCTAGACTTCCCCTAGACTTCCCCTTCCCTCTATACTTCCCCTTCTTCCCTAGACTTCCCCTTCCCTCTATACTTCCCCTTCTCCCCTAGACTTCCCCTAGACTTCCCCTTCCCTCTATACTTCCCCTTCGTCCCCTAGACTTCCCCTTCCCTCTATACTTCCCCTTCTTCCCCTAGACTTCCCCTAGACTTCCCCTTCTTCCCCTAGACTTCCCCTTTTTCCCCTAGACTTCCCCTTCCCTCTATACTTCCCCTTCTTCCCCTAGACTTCCCCTTCTTCCCCTAGACTTCCCCTTTGTCCCCTAGACTTCCCATAGACTTCCCCTTTCCTCTATACTAACCCTTCTTCCCCTAGACTTCCACTAGACTTCCCCTTCCCTCTAGACTTCCCCTAGACTTCCCCTTCCCTCTATACTTCCCCTTCTTCCCCTAGACTTCCCCTAGACTTCCCCTTCCCTCTATACTTCCCCTTCTCCCCTAGACTTCCCCTAGACTTCCCCTTCCCTCTATACTTCCCCTTCTTCCCCTAGACTTTCCGTAGACTTCCCCTTCCCTCTATACCTTCCCTTCTTCCCCTTCTTCCCCTAGACTTCCCCTTCTTCCCTTAGACTTCCCCTTTTTCCCCTAGACTTTCTCTTCCCTCTATACTTCCCTTTCTTCCCCTAGACTTCCCCTTCTTCCCCTAGACTTCCCCTTCCCTCTATACTTCCCCTTCTTCCCCTAGACTTCCCCTAGACTTCCCTTCCCTCTATACTTCCCCTTCTTCCCCTAGACTTCCCCTAGACTTCCCCTTCCCTCTCTACTTCCCCTTCTTCCCCTAGACTTCCCCTAGACTTCCCCTTCTTCCCCTAGACTTCCCTTTCTTCCCCTAGACTTCCCCTTCCCTCTATACTTCCCCTTCTTCCATTAGACTTCCCCTTCCCTCTATACTTCCCCTGCTTCCCCTAGACTTCCCCTAGACTTCCCCTTCTTCCCCTAGACTTCCCCTAGACTTCCCCTTCCCTCTATACTTCCCCTTCTTCCCCTAGACTTCCCCTTCCCTCTATACTTCCCCTTCTTCCCCTAGACTTCCCCTTCTTCCCCTAGACTTCCTCTTCTTCCCCTAGACTTCCCCTTCCCTCTATACTTCCCCTTCTTCCCCTAGACTTCCCCTAGACTTCCCCTTCCCTCTCTACTTCCCCTTCTTCCCCTAGACTTCCCCTTCTTCCCCTAGACTTCCCCTTCTTCCCCTAGACTTTCCTTTCCCTCTATACTTCCCCTTCTTCCATTAGACTTCCCCTTCCCTCTATACTTCCCCTGCTTCCCCTAGAGTTCCCCTAATCTTCCCCTTCTTCCCCTAGACTTCCCCTAGACTTCCCTTCCCTCTATACTTCCCCTTCTTCCCCTAGACTTCCCCTAGACTTCCCCTTCCCTCTCTACTTCCCCTTCTTCCCCTAGACTTCCCCTTCTTCCCCTAGACTTCCCCTTCTTCCCCTAGACTTTCCCTTCCCTCTATACTTCCCCTTCTTCCATTAGACTTCCCCTTCCCTCTATACTTCCCCTTCTTCCCCTAGACTTCCCCTTCTTCCCCTAGACTTCCTCTTCTTCCCCTAGACTTCCCCTTCTTCCCCTAGACTTCCTCTTCTTCCCCTAGACTTCCCCTTCCCTCTATACTTCTCCTTCTTCCCCTAGACTTCCCCTTCTTCCCTTAGACTTCCCCTTCTTCCCCTAGACTTCCACTTCTTCCCCTAGACTTCCCGTAGACTTCCCCTTGCCTCTATACTTCCCCTTCTTCCCCTAGACTTTCTCTTCCCTCTATACTTCCCCTTCTTCCCCTAGACTTCCCCTTCTTCCCCTAGACTTCCCCTTCCCTCTATACTTCCCCTTCTTCCCCTAGACTTCCCCTAGACTTCCCTTCCCTCTATACTTCCCCTTCTTCCCCTAGACTTCCCCTAGACTTCCCCTTCCCTCTCTACTTCCCCTTCTTCCCCTAGACTTCCCCTTCTTCCCCTAGACTACCCCTTCTTCCCCTAGACTTCCCCTTCTTCCCCTAGACTTCCCCTTCTTCCCCTAGACTTCCCCTTCCCTCTATACTTCCCCTTCTTCCCCTAGACTTCCCCTAGACTTCCCTTTCCCTCTATACTTCCCCTTCTTCCCCTAGACTTCCCCTAGACTTCCCCTTCCCTCTATACTTCCCCTTCTCCCCTAGACTTCCCCTAGACTTCCCCTTCCCTCTATACTTCCCCTTCGTCCCCTAGACTTCCCCTTCCCTCTATACTTCCCCTTCTTCCCCTAGACTTCCCATAGACTTCCCCTTCTTCCCCTAGACTTCCCCTTTTTCCCCTAGACTTCCCCTTCCCTCTATACTTCCTCTTCTTCCCCTAGACTTCCCCTTCTTCCCCTAGACTTCCCCTTCGTCCCCTAGACTTCCCATAGACTTCCCCTTTCCTCTATACTAACCCTTCTTCCCCTAGACTTCCACTAGACTTCCCCTTCCCTCTATACTTCCCCTTCTTCCCCTAGACTTCCCCTAGACTTCCCCTTCCCTCTATACTTCCCCTTCTTCCCCTAGACTTCCCCTAGACTTCCCCTTCCCTCTATACTTCCCCTTCTTCCCCTGGACTTCCCCTTTCCTCTATACTTCCCCTTCTCCCCTAGACTTCCCCTAGACTTCCCCTTCCCTCTATACTTCCCCTTCTTCCCCTAGACTTTCCGTAGACTTCCCCTTCCCTCTATACCTTCCCTTCTTCCCCTTCTTCCCCTAGACTTCCCCTTCTTCCCTTAGACTTCCCCTTTTTCCCCTAGACTTTCTCTTCCCTCTATACTTCCCTTTCTTCCCCTAGACTTCCCCTTCTTCCCCTAGACTTCCCCTTCTTCCCCTATACTTCCCCTTCCCTCTATACTTCCCCTTCTTCCCCTAGACTTCCCCTTCTTCCCCTAGACTTCCCCTTCTTCCCCTAGACGTCCCCTTCTTCCCTTAGACTTCCCCTTCTTCCCCTAGACTTCCCCTTCTTCCCCTAGACTTCCCCTAGACTTCCCCTTGCCTCTGTACTTCCCCTTCTTCCCCTAGACTTTCTCTTCCCTCTATACTTCCCCTTCTTCCCCTAGACTTCCCCTTCTTCCCCTAGACTTCCCCTTCTTCCCCTATACTTCCCCTTCCCTCTATACTTCCCCTTCTTCCCCTAGACTTCCACTTCCCTCTATACATCCCCTTCTTCCCCTAGACTTCCCCTTCTTCCCCTAGACTTCCTCTTCTTCCCCTAGACTTCCCCTTCCCTCTATACTTCCCCTTTTTCCCCTAGACTTCCCCTTCTTCCCTTAGACTTCCCCTTCTTCCCCTAGCCTTTCTCTTCCCTCTATACTTCCCCTTCTTCCCCTAGACTTCCCCTTCTTCCCCTAGACTTCTCCTTCTTCCCCTAGACTTCCCCTTCCCTCTATACTTCCCCTTCTTCCCCTAGACTTCCCTTCCCTCTATACTTCCCCTTCTTCCCCTAGACTTCCCCTTCCCTCTATACTTCCCCTTCTTCCCCTAGACTTCCTCTTCTTCCCCTAGACTTCCCCTTCCCTCTATACTTCCCCTTCTTCCCCTAGACTTCCCCTTCTTCCCTTAGACTTCCCCTTCTTCCCCTAGCCTTTCTCCTCCCTCTATACTTCCCCTTCTTCCCCTAGACTTCCCCTTCTTCCCCTAGACTTCCCCTTCTTCCCCTAGACTTCCCCTTCCCTCTATACTTCCCCTTCTTCCCCTAGACTTCCCCTAGACTTCCCCTAGACTTCCCCTTCTTCCCCTAGACGTCCCCTTCTTCCCTTAGACTTCCCCTTCTTCCCCTAGACTTCCCCTTCTTCCCCTAGACTTCCCCTAGACTTCCCCTTGCCTCTATACTTCCCCTTCTTCCCCTAGACTTTCTCTTCCCTCTATACTTCCCCTTCTTCCCCTAGACTTCCCCTTCTTCCCCTAGACTTATTTATTTATTTATTTATTTATTACATTTGTATACCGCCCCATAGACTTCCCCTTCTTCCCCTATACTTCCCCTTCCCTCTATACTTCCCCTTCTTCCCCTAGACTTTCTCTTCCCTCTATACTTCCCCCTTCTTCCCTAGACTTCCCCTTCTTCCCCTAGACTTCCCCTTCCCTCTATACTTCCCCTTCTTCCCCTAGACTTCCCCTAGACTTCCCTTCCCTCTATACTTCCCCTTCTTCCCCTAGACTTCCCCTAGACTTCCCCTTCCCTCTCTACTTCCCCTTCTTCCCCTAGACTTCCCCTTCTTCCCCTAGACTACCCCTTCTTCCCCTAGACTTCCCCTTCTTCCCCTAGACTTCCCCTTCTTCCCCTAGACTTCCCCTTCCCTCTATACTTCCCCTTCTTCCCCTAGACTTCCCCTAGACTTCCCTTTCCCTCTATACTTCCCCTTCTTCCCCTAGACTTCCCCTAGACTTCCCCTTCCCTCTATACTTCCCCTTCTCCCCTAGACTTCCCCTAGACTTCCCCTTCCCTCTATACTTCCCCTTCGTCCCCTAGACTTCCCCTTCCCTCTATACTTCCCCTTCTTCCCCTAGACTTCCCATAGACTTCCCCTTCTTCCCCTAGACTTCCCCTTTTTCCCCTAGACTTCCCCTTCCCTCTATACTTCCTCTTCTTCCCCTAGACTTCCCCTTCTTCCCCTAGACTTCCCCTTCGTCCCCTAGACTTCCCATAGACTTCCCCTTTCCTCTATACTAACCCTTCTTCCCCTAGACTTCCACTAGACTTCCCCTTCCCTCTATACTTCCCCTTCTTCCCCTAGACTTCCCCTAGACTTCCCCTTCCCTCTATACTTCCCCTTCTTCCCCTAGACTTCCCCTAGACTTCCCCTTCCCTCTATACTTCCCCTTCTTCCCCTGGACTTCCCCTTTCCTCTATACTTCCCCTTCTCCCCTAGACTTCCCCTAGACTTCCCCTTCCCTCTATACTTCCCCTTCTTCCCCTAGACTTTCCGTAGACTTCCCCTTCCCTCTATACCTTCCCTTCTTCCCCTTCTTCCCCTAGACTTCCCCTTCTTCCCTTAGACTTCCCCTTTTTCCCCTAGACTTTCTCTTCCCTCTATACTTCCCTTTCTTCCCCTAGACTTCCCCTTCTTCCCCTAGACTTCCCCTTCTTCCCCTATACTTCCCCTTCCCTCTATACTTCCCCTTCTTCCCCTAGACTTCCCCTTCTTCCCCTAGACTTCCCCTTCTTCCCCTAGACGTCCCCTTCTTCCCTTAGACTTCCCCTTCTTCCCCTAGACTTCCCCTTCTTCCCCTAGACTTCCCCTAGACTTCCCCTTGCCTCTGTACTTCCCCTTCTTCCCCTAGACTTTCTCTTCCCTCTATACTTCCCCTTCTTCCCCTAGACTTCCCCTTCTTCCCCTAGACTTCCCCTTCTTCCCCTATACTTCCCCTTCCCTCTATACTTCCCCTTCTTCCCCTAGACTTCCACTTCCCTCTATACATCCCCTTCTTCCCCTAGACTTCCCCTTCTTCCCCTAGACTTCCTCTTCTTCCCCTAGACTTCCCCTTCCCTCTATACTTCCCCTTTTTCCCCTAGACTTCCCCTTCTTCCCTTAGACTTCCCCTTCTTCCCCTAGCCTTTCTCTTCCCTCTATACTTCCCCTTCTTCCCCTAGACTTCCCCTTCTTCCCCTAGACTTCCCCTTCTTCCCCTAGACTTCCCCTTCCCTCTATACTTCCCCTTCTTCCCCTAGACTTCCCTTCCCTCTATACTTCCCCTTCTTCCCCTAGACTTCCCCTTCCCTCTATACTTCCCCTTCTTCCCCTAGACTTCCTCTTCTTCCCCTAGACTTCCCCTTCCCTCTATACTTCCCCTTCTTCCCCTAGACTTCCCCTTCTTCCCTTAGACTTCCCCTTCTTCCCCTAGCCTTTCTCCTCCCTCTATACTTCCCCTTCTTCCCCTAGACTTCCCCTTCTTCCCCTAGACTTCCCCTTCTTCCCCTAGACTTCCCCTTCCCTCTATACTTCCCCTTCTTCCCCTAGACTTCCCCTAGACTTCCCTTCCCTCTATACTTCCCCTTCTTCCCCTAGACTTCCCCTTCTTCCCCTAGACTTCCCCTTCTTCCCCTAGACGTCCCCTTCTTCCCTTAGACTTCCCCTTCTTCCCCTAGACTTCCCCTTCTTCCCCTAGACTTCCCCTAGACTTCCCCTTGCCTCTATACTTCCCCTTCTTCCCCTAGACTTTCTCTTCCCTCTATACTTCCCCTTCTTCCCCTAGACTTCCCCTTCTTCCCCTAGACTTCCCCTTCTTCCCCTATACTTCCCCTTCCCTCTATACTTCCCCTTCTTCCCCTAGACTTCCCCTTCCCTCTATACATCCCCTTCTTCCCCTAGACTTCCCCTTCTTCCCCTAGACTTCCTCTTCTTCCCCTAGACTTCCCCTTCCCTCTATACTTCCCATTCTTACCCTAGACTTCCCCTTCTTCCCTTAGACTTCCCCTTCTTCCCCTCGCCTTTCTCTTCCCTCTATACTTCCCCTTCTTCCCCTAGACTTCCCCTTCTTCCCCTAGACTTCCCCTTCTTCCCCTAGACTTCCCCTTCCCTCTATACTTCCCCTTCTTCCCCTAGACTTCCCCTAGACTTCCCTTCCCTCTATACTTCCCCTTCTTCCCCTAGACTTCCCCTAGACTTCCCTTCCCTCTATACTTCCCCTTCTTCCCCTAGACTTCCCCTTCCCTCTATACTTCTCCTTCTTTCCCTAGACTTCCCCTTCTTCCCTTAGACTTCCCCTTCTTCCCCTAGACTTCCACTTCTTCCCCTAGACCTCCCGTAGACTTCCCCTTGCCTCTATACTTCCCCTTCTTCCCCTAGACTTTCTCTTCCCTCTATACTTCCCCTTCTTCCCCTAGACTTCCCCTTCTTCCCCTAGACTTCCCCTTCCCTCTATACTTCCCCTTCTTCCCCTAGACTTCCCCTAGACTTCCCCTTCCCGCTATACTTCCCCTTCTTCCCCTAGAATTCCCCTTCTTCCCCTAGACTTCCCCTTCCATCTATACTTCCCCTTCTTCCCCTAGACTTCTCCTAGACTTCCCCTTCCCTCTATACTGCCCCTTCTTCCCCTAGACTTCCCCTAGACTTCCCCTTTCCTCTATACTTCCCCTTCTTCCCCTAGACTTCCACTAGACTTCCCCTTCCCTCTATACTTCCCCTTCTTCCCCTAGACTTCCCCTAGACTTCCCCTTCCCTCTATACTTCCCCTTCTTCCCCTAGACTTCCCCTAGACTTCCCCTTCCCTCTATACTTCCCCTTCTTCCCCTAGACTTCCCCTTCCCTCTATACTTCCCCTTCTTCCCCTAGACTTCCCCTAGACTTCCCCTTCCCTCTATACTTCCCCTTCTTCCCCTAGTCTACCCCTGGACTTCCCCTTCCCTCTATACTTCCCCTTCTTCCCATAGACTTCCCCTTCTTCCCCTAGACTTCCCCTTCTTCCCCTAGACTAAGCTTTCTTCCCCTAGACTTCCCCTTCTTCCCCTATACTTCCCTTCTTCCCCGAGACTTCCCCTATGCTTCCCCTTCTTTCCCTAGACTTCCCCTACACTTTCCCTTCCCTCTATACTTCCCCTTCTTCCCCTAGACTTCCCCTTCTTCCCCTAGAGTTCCCCTTCTTCCCTTAGATTTCCCCTTCTTCCCCGAGACTTCCCCTAGACTTCCCCTTCCCTCTATACTTCCCCTTCTTCCCCTAGACTTCCCCTTCTTCTCCTAGACTTCCCCTTCTTCCCCTAGACTTCCCCTTCCCTCTATACTTCCCCTTCTTCCCCTAGACTTCCCCTAGACTTCCATGTCTTCCCCTAGACTTCTCCTTCTTCCCCTATACTTCCCCTAGACTTCCCCTTTCCTCTATACTTCCCCTTCTTCCCTTAGACTTCCCCTTCTTCCCCTAGCCTTTCTCCTCCCTCTATACTTCCCCTTCTTCCCCTAGACTTCCCCTTCTTCCCCTAGACTTCCCCTTCTTCCCCTAGACTTCCCCTTCCCTCTATACTTCCCCTTCTTCCCCTAGACTTCCCCTAGACTTCCCTTCCCTCTATACTTCCCCTTCTTCCCCTAGACTTCCCCTTCTTCCCCTAGACTTCCCCTTCTTCCCCTAGACGTCCCCTTCTTCCCTTAGACTTCCCCTTCTTCCCCTAGACTTCCCCTTCTTCCCCTAGACTTCCCCTAGACTTCCCCTTGCCTCTATACTTCCCCTTCTTCCCCTAGACTTTCTCTTCCCTCTATACTTCCCCTTCTTCCCCTAGACTTCCCCTTCTTCCCCTAGACTTCCCCTTCTTCCCCTATACTTCCCCTTCCCTCTATACTTCCCCTTCTTCCCCTAGACTTCCCCTTCCCTCTATACATCCCCTTCTTCCCCTAGACTTCCCCTTCTTCCCCTAGACTTCCTCTTCTTCCCCTAGACTTCCCCTTCCCTCTATACTTCCCATTCTTACCCTAGACTTCCCCTTCTTCCCTTAGACTTCCCCTTCTTCCCCTCGCCTTTCTCTTCCCTCTATACTTCCCCTTCTTCCCCTAGACTTCCCCTTCTTCCCCTAGACTTCCCCTTCTTCCCCTAGACTTCCCCTTCCCTCTATACTTCCCCTTCTTCCCCTAGACTTCCCCTAGACTTCCCTTCCCTCTATACTTCCCCTTCTTCCCCTAGACTTCCCCTAGACTTCCCTTCCCTCTATACTTCCCCTTCTTCCCCTAGACTTCCCCTTCCCTCTATACTTCTCCTTCTTTCCCTAGACTTCCCCTTCTTCCCTTAGACTTCCCCTTCTTCCCCTAGACTTCCACTTCTTCCCCTAGACCTCCCGTAGACTTCCCCTTGCCTCTATACTTCCCCTTCTTCCCCTAGACTTTCTCTTCCCTCTATACTTCCCCTTCTTCCCCTAGACTTCCCCTTCTTCCCCTAGACTTCCCCTTCCCTCTATACTTCCCCTTCTTCCCCTAGACTTCCCCTAGACTTCCCCTTCCCGCTATACTTCCCCTTCTTCCCCTAGAATTCCCCTTCTTCCCCTAGACTTCCCCTTCCATCTATACTTCCCCTTCTTCCCCTAGACTTCTCCTAGACTTCCCCTTCCCTCTATACTGCCCCTTCTTCCCCTAGACTTCCCCTAGACTTCCCCTTTCCTCTATACTTCCCCTTCTTCCCCTAGACTTCCACTAGACTTCCCCTTCCCTCTATACTTCCCCTTCTTCCCCTAGACTTCCCCTAGACTTCCCCTTCCCTCTATACTTCCCCTTCTTCCCCTAGACTTCCCCTAGACTTCCCCTTCCCTCTATACTTCCCCTTCTTCCCCTAGACTTCCCCTTCCCTCTATACTTCCCCTTCTTCCCCTAGACTTCCCCTAGACTTCCCCTTCCCTCTATACTTCCCCTTCTTCCCCTAGTCTACCCCTGGACTTCCCCTTCCCTCTATACTTCCCCTTCTTCCCATAGACTTCCCCTTCTTCCCCTAGACTTCCCCTTCTTCCCCTAGACTAAGCTTTCTTCCCCTAGACTTCCCCTTCTTCCCCTATACTTCCCTTCTTCCCCGAGACTTCCCCTATGCTTCCCCTTCTTTCCCTAGACTTCCCCTACACTTTCCCTTCCCTCTATACTTCCCCTTCTTCCCCTAGACTTCCCCTTCTTCCCCTAGAGTTCCCCTTCTTCCCTTAGATTTCCCCTTCTTCCCCGAGACTTCCCCTAGACTTCCCCTTCCCTCTATACTTCCCCTTCTTCCCCTAGACTTCCCCTTCTTCTCCTAGACTTCCCCTTCTTCCCCTAGACTTCCCCTTCCCTCTATACTTCCCCTTCTTCCCCTAGACTTCCCCTAGACTTCCATGTCTTCCCCTAGACTTCTCCTTCTTCCCCTATACTTCCCCTAGACTTCCCCTTTCCTCTATACTTCCCCTTCTTCCCCTAGACTTCCCCTTCCCTCTATACTTCCCTCCTTCCCCTAGACTTCCCCTTCCCTCTATACATCCCCTTCTTCCCCTAGACTTCCCCTTTTTCCCCTAGACTTCCTCTTCTTCCCCTAGACTTCCCCTTCCCTCTATACTTCCCCTTCTTCCCCTAGACTTCCCCTTCTTCCCTTAGACTTCCCCTTCTTCCCCTAGACTTCCCCTTCTTCCCCTAGACTTCCTCTTCTTCCCCTAGACTTCCCCTTCCCTCTATACTTCCCCTTCTTCCCCTAGACTTCCCCTTCTTCCCCTAGACTTCCTCTTCTTCCCCTAGACTTCCCCTTCCCTCTATACTTCCCCTTCTTCCCCTAGACTTCCCCTTCCCTCTATACTTCTCCTTCTTCCCCTAGACTTCCCCTTCTTCCCTTAGACTTCCCCTTCTTCCCCTAGACTTCCACTTCTTCCCCTAGACTTCCCGTAGACTTCCCCTTGCCTCTATACTTCCCCTTCTTCCCCTAGACTTTCTCTTCCCTCTATACTTCCCCTTCTTCCCCTAGACTTCCCCTTCTTCCCCTAGACTTCCCCTTCCCTCTATACTTCCCCTTCTTCCCCTAGACTTCCCCTAGACTTCCCCTTCCCGCTATACTTCCCCTTCTTCCCCTAGAATTCCCCTTCTTCCCCTAGACTTCCCCTTCCATCTATACTTCCCCTTCTTCCCCTAGACTTCTCCTAGACTTCCCCTTCCCTCTATACTGCCCCTTCTTCCCCTAGACTTCCCCTAGACTTCCCCTTTCCTCTATACTTCCCCTTCTTCCCCTAGACTTCCACTAGACTTCCCCTTCCCTCTATACTTCCCCTTCTTCCCCTAGACTTCCCCTAGACTTCCCCTTCCCTCTATACTTCCCCTTCTTCCCCTAGACTTCCCCTAGACTTCCCCTTCCCTCTATACTTCCCCTTCTTCCCCTAGACTTCCCCTTCCCTCTATACTTCCCCTTCTTCCCCTAGACTTCCCCTAGACTTCCCCTTCCCTCTATACTTCCCCTTCTTCCCCTAGTCTACCCCTGGACTTCCCCTTCCCTCTATACTTCCCCTTCTTCCCATAGACTTCCCCTTCTTCCCCTAGACTTCCCCTTCTTCCCCTAGACTAAGCTTTCTTCCCCTAGACTTCCCCTTCTTCCCCTATACTTCCCTTCTTCCCCGAGACTTCCCCTATGCTTCCCCTTCTTTCCCAAGACTTCCCCTACACTTTCCCTTCCCTCTATACTTCCCCTTCTTCCCCTAGACTTCCCCTTCTTCCCCTAGAGTTTCCCTTCTTCCCTTAGATTTCCCCTTCTTCCCCGAGACTTCCCCTAGACTTCCCCTTCCCTCTATACTTCCCCTTCTTCCCCTAGACTTCCCCTTCTTCTCCTAGACTTCCCCTTCTTCCCCTAGACTTCCCCTTCCCTCTATACTTCCCCTTCTTCCCCTAGACTTCCCCTAGACTTCCACGTCTTCCCCTAGACTTCCCCTTCTTCCCCTATACTTCCCCTAGACTTCCCCTTTCCTCTATACTTCCCCTTCTTCCCCTAGACTTCCACTTCTTCCCCTAGACTTCCCCTTCTTCCCCTAGACGTCCCCTTTCCTCTATACCTCCCCTTCTTCCCCTAGACTTCCCCTTCTTCCCTTAGACTTCCCCTTCTTCCCCTAGACTTCCCCTTCTTCCCCTAGACTTCCCCTTCTTCCCCTAGACTTCCCCTAGACTTCCCCTTGCCTCTATACTTCCCCTTCTTCCCCTAGACTTTCTCTTCCCTCTACACTTCCCCTTCTTCCCCTAGACTTCCCCTTCTTCCCCTAGACTTCCCCTTCTTCCCCTAGACTTCCCCTTCCCTCTATACTTCCCCTTCTTCCACTAGACTTCCCCTAGACTTCCCTTCCCTCTATACTTCCCCTTCTTCCCCTAGACTTCCCCTTCCCTCTATACTTCCCTCCTTCCCCTAGACTTCCCCTTCCCTCTATACATTCCCTTCTTCCCCTAGACTTCCCCTTCTTCCCCTAGACTTCCTCTTCTTCCCCTAGACTTCCCCTTCCCTCTATACTTCCCCTTCTTCCCCTAGACTTCCCCTTCTTCCCTTCGACTTCCCCTTCTTCCCCTAGACTTCCACTTCTTCCCCTAGACTTCCCGTAGACTTCCCCTTGCCTCTATACTTCCCCTTCTTCCCCTAGACTTTCTCTTCCCTCTATACTTCCCCTTCTTCCCCTAGACTTCCCCTTCTTCCCCTAGACTTCCCCTTCCCTCTATAATTCCCCTTCTTCCCCTAGACTTCCCCTAGACTTCCCTTCCCTCTATACTTCCCCTTCTTCCCCTAGACTTCCCCTAGACTTCCCCTTCCCTCTCTACTTCCCCTTCTTCCCCTAGACTTCCCCTTCTTCCCCTAGACTTCCCCTTCTTCCCCTAGACTTCCCCTTCTTCCCCTAGACTTCCCCTTCTTCCCCTAGACTTCCCCTTCTTCCCCTAGACTTCCCCTTCCCTCTATACTTCCCCTTCTTCCCCTAGACTTCCCCTAGACTTCCCTTTCCCTCTATACTTCCCTTTCTCCCCTAGACTTCCCCTAGACTTCCCCTTCCCTCTATACTTCCCCTTCTTCCCCTAGACTTCCCCTTCCCTCTATACTTCCCCTTCTCCCCTAGACTTCCCTTAGACTTCCCCTTCCCTCTATACTTCCCCTTCGTCCCCTAGACTTCCCCTTCCCTCTATACTTCCCCTTCTTCCCCTAGACTTCCCCTAGACTTCCCCTTCTTCCCCTAGACTTCCCCTTTTTCCCCTAGACTTCCCCTTCCCTCTATACTTCCTCTTCTTCCCCTAGACTTCCCCTTCTTCCCCTAGACTTCCCCTTCTTCCCCTAGACTTCCCATAGACTTCCCCTTTCCTCTATACTAACCCTTCTTCCCCTAGACTTCCACTAGACTTCCCCTTCCCTCTATACTTCCCCTTCTTCCCCTAGACTTCCCCTAGACTTCCCCTTCCCTCTATACTTCCCCTTCTTCCCCTAGACTTCCCCTAGACTTCCCCTTCTTCCCCTAGACTTCCCCTTTTTCCCCTAGACTTCCCCTTCCCTCTATACTTCCTCTTCTTCCCCTAGACTTCCCCTTCTTCCCCTAGACTTCCACTTCTTCCCCTAGACTTTCCGTAGACTTCCCCTTCCCTCTATACCTTCCCTTCTTCCCCTACTTCCCCTAGACTTCCCCTTCTTCCCTTAGACTTCCCCTAGACTTCCCCTTCCCTCTCTACTTCCCCTTCTTCCCCTAGACTTCCCCTTCTTCCCCTAGACTTCCCCTTCTTCCCCTAGACTTCCCCTTCCCTCTATACTTCCCCTTCTTCCATTAGACTTCCCCTTCCCTCTATACTTCCCCTTCTTCCCCTAGACTTCCCCTTCCCTCTATACTTCCCCTTCTTCCCCTAGACTTCCCCTAGACTTCCCCTTCCCTCTATACTTCCCCTTCTTCCCCTAGTCAACCCCTGGACTTCCCCTTCCCTCTATACTTCCCCTTCTTCCCATAGACTTCCCCTTCTTCCCCTAGACTTCCCCTTCTTCCCCTAGACTAAGCTTTCTTCCCCTAGACTTCCCCTTCTTCCCCTATACTTCCCTTCTTCCCCGAGACTTCCCCTATGCTTCCCCTTCTTTCCCTAGACTTCCCCTACACTTTCCCTTCCCTCTATACTTCCCCTTCTTCCCCTAGACTTCCCCTTCTTCCCCTAGAGTTCCCCTTCTTCCCTTAGATTTCCCCTTCTTCCCCGAGACTTCCCCTAGACTTCCCCTTCCCTCTATACTTCCCCTTCTTCCCCTAGACTTCCCCTTCTTCTCCTAGACTTCCCCTTCTTCCCCTAGACTTCCCCTTCCCTCTATACTTCCCCTTCTTCCCCTAGACTTCCCCTAGACTTCCACGTCTTCCCCTAGACTTCCCCTTCTTCCCCTATACTTCCCCTAGACTTCCCCTTTCCTCTATACTTCCCCTTCTTCGCCTAGACTTCCACTTCTTCCCCTAGACTTCCCCTTCTTCCCCTAGACGTCCCCTTCCCTCTATACTTCCCCTTCTTCCCCTAGACTTCCCCTTCTTCCCTTAGACTTCCCCTTCTTCCCCTAGACTTCCCCTTCTTCCCCTAGACTTCCCCTTCTTCCCCTAGACTTCCCCTAGACTTCCCCTTGCCTCTATACTTCCCCTTCTTCCCCTAGACTTTTTCTTCCCTCTACACTTCCCCTTCTTCCCCTAGACTTCCCCTTCTTCCCCTAGACTTCCCCTTCTTCCCCTAGACTTCCCCTTCCCTCTATACTTCCCCTTCTTCCACTAGACTTCCCCTAGACTTCCCTTCCCTCTATACTTCCCCTTCTTCCCCTAGACTTCCCCTTCCCTCTATACTTCCCTCCTTCCCCTAGACTTCCCCTTCCCTCTATACATCCCCTTCTTCCCCTAGACTTCCCCTTCTTCCCCTAGACTTCCTCTTCTTCCCCTAGACTTCCCCTTCCCTCTATACTTCCCCTTCTTCCCCTAGACTTCCCCTTCTTCCCTTAGACTTCCCCTTCTTCCCCTAGACTTCCCCATCTTCCCCTAGACTTCCTCTTCTTCCCCTAGACTTCCCCTTCCCTCTATACTTCCCCTTCTTCCCCTAGACTTCCCCTTCTTCCCCTAGACTTCCTCTTCTTCCCCTAGACTTCCCCTTCCCTCTATACTTCCCCTTCTTCCCCTAGACTTCCCCTTCCCTCTATACTTCTCCTTCTTCCCCTAGACTTCCCCTTCTTCCCTTAGACTTCCCCTTCTTCCCCTAGACTTCCACTTCTTCCCCTAGACTTCCCGTAGACTTCCCCTTGCCTCTATACTTCCCCTTCTTCCCCTAGACTTTCTCTTCCCTCTATACTTCCCCTTCTTCCCCTAGACTTCCCCTTCTTCCCCTAGACTTCCCCTTCCCTCTATACTTCCCCTTCTTCCCCTAGACTTCCCCTAGACTTCCCCTTCCCGCTATACTTCCCCTTCTTCCCCTAGAATTCCCCTTCTTCCCCTAGACTTCCCCTTCCATCTATACTTCCCCTTCTTCCCCTAGACTTCTCCTAGACTTCCCCTTCCCTCTATACTGCCCCTTCTTCCCCTAGACTTCCCCTAGACTTCCCCTTTCCTCTATACTTCCCCTTCTTCCCCTAGACTTCCACTAGACTTCCCCTTCCCTGTATACTTCCCCTTCTTCCCCTAGACTTCCCCTAGACTTCCCCTTCCCTCTATACTTCCCCTTCTTCCCCTAGACTTCCCCTAGACTTCCCCTTCCCTCTATACTTCCCCTTCTTCCCCTAGACTTCCCCTTCCCTCTATACTTCCCCTTCTTCCCCTAGACTTCCCCTAGACTTCCCCTTCCCTCTATACTTCCCCTTCTTCCCCTAGTCTACCCCTCTACTTCCCCTTCCCTCTATACTTCCCCTTCTTCCCATAGACTTCCCCTTCTTCCCCTAGACTTCCCCTTCTTCCCCTAGACTAAGCTTTCTTCCCCTAGACTTCCCCTTCTTCCCCTATACTTCCCTTCTTCCCCGAGACTTCCCCTATGCTTCCCCTTCTTTCCCTAGACTTCCCCTACACTTTCCCTTCCCTCTATACTTCCCCTTCTTCCCCTAGACTTCCCCTTCTTCCCCTAGAGTTCCCCTTCTTCCCTTAGATTTCCCCTGCTTCCCCGAGACTTCCCCTAGACTTCCCCTTCCCTCTATACTTCCCCTTCTTCCCCTAGACTTCCCCTTCTTCTCCTAGACTTCCCCTTCTTCCCCTAGACTTCCCCTTCCCTCTATACTTCCCCTTCTTCCCCTAGACTTCCCCTAGACTTCCACGTCTTCCCCTAGACTTCCCCTTCTTCCCCTATACTTCCCCTAGACTTCCCCTTTCCTCTATACTTCCCCTTCTTCCCTTAGACTTCCACTTCTTCCCCTAGACTTCCCCTTCTTCCCCTAGACGTCCCCTTCCCTCTATACCTCCCCTTCTTCCCCTAGACTTCCCCTTCTTCCCTTAGACTTCCCCTTCTTCCCCTAGACTTCCCCTTCTTCCCCTAGACTTCCCCTTCTTCCCCTAGACTTCCCCTAGACTTCCCCTTGCCTCTATACTTCCCCTTCTTCCCCTAGACTTTCTCTTCCCTCTACACTTCCCCTTCTTCCCCTAGACTTCCCCTTCTTCCCCTAGACTTCCCCTTCTTCCCCTAGACTTCCCCTTCCCTCTATACTTCCCCTTCTTCCACTAGACTTCCCCTAGACTTCCCTTCCCTCTATACTTCCCCTTCTTCCCCTAGACTTCCCCTTCCCTCTATACTTCCCTCCTTCCCCTAGACTTCCCCTTCCCTCTATACATCCCCTTCTTCCCCTAGACTTCCCCTTCTTCCCCTAGACTTCCTCTTCTTCCCCTAGACTTCCCCTTCCCTCTATACTTCCCCTTCTTCCCCTAGACTTCCCCTTCTTCCCTTAGACTTCCCCTTCTTCCCCTAGACTTCCACTTCTTCCCCTAGACTTCCCGTAGACTTCCCCTTGCCTCTATACTTCCCCTTCTTCCCCTAGACTTTCTCTTCCCTCTATACTTCCCCTTCTTCCCCTAGACTTCCCCTTCTTCCCCTAGACTTCCCCTTCCCTCTATAATTCCCCTTCTTCCCCTAGACTTCCCGTAGACTTCCCTTCCCTCTATACTTCCCCTTCTTCCCCTAGACTTCCCCTAGACTTCCCCTTCCCTCTCTACTTCCCCTTCTTCCCCTAGACTTCCCCTTCTTCCCCTAGACTTCCCCTTCTTCCCCTAGACTTCCCCTTCTTCCCCTAGACTTCCCCTTCTTCCCCTAGACTTCCCCTTCTTCCCCTAGACTTCCCCTTCCCTCTATACTTCCCCTTCTTCCCCTAGACTTCCCCTAGACTTCCCTTTCCCTCTATACTTCCCTTTCTTCCCCTAGACTTCCCCTAGACTTCCCCTTCCCTCTATACTTCCCCTTCTTCCCCTAGACTTCCCCTTCCCTCTATACTTCCCCTTCTCCCCTAGACTTCCCTTAGACTTCCCCTTCCCTCTATACTTCCCCTTCGTCCCCTAGACTTCCCCTTCCCTCTATACTTCCCCTTCTTCCCCTAGACTTCCCCTAGACTTCCCCTTCTTCCCCTAGACTTCCCCTTTTTCCCCTAGACTTCCCCTTCCCTCTATACTTCCTCTTCTTCCCCTAGACTTCCCCTTCTTCCCCTAGACTTCCCCTTCTTCCCCTAGACTTCCCATAGACTTCCCCTTTCCTCTATACTAACCCTTCTTCCCCTAGACTTCCACTAGACTTCCCCTTCCCTCTATACTTCCCCTTCTTCCCCTAGACTTCCCCTTCCCTCTATACTTCCCCTTCTTTCCCTAGACTTCCCCTAGACTTCCCCTTCCCTCTATACTTCCCCTTCTTCCCCTGGACTTCCCCTTTCCTCTATACTTCCCCTTCTCCCCTAGACTTCCCCTAGACTTCCCCTTCCCTCTATACTTCCCCTTCTTCCCCTAGACTTCCCCTAGACTTCCCCTTCTTCCCCTAGACTTCCCCTTTTTCCCCTAGACTTCCCCTTCCCTCTATACTTCCTCTTCTTCCCCTAGACTTCCCCTTCTTCCCCTAGACTTCCACTTCTTCCCCTAGACTTTCCGTAGACTTCCCCTTCCCTCTATACCTTCCCTTCTTCCCCTTCTTCCCCTAGACTTCCCCTTCTTCCCTTAGACTTCCCCTAGACTTCCCCTTCCCTCTCTACCTCCCCTTCTTCCCCTAGACTTCCCCTTCTTCCCCTAGACTTCCCCTTCTTCCCCTAGACTTCCCCTTCCCTCTATACTTCCCCTTCTTCCATTAGACTTCCCCTTCCCTCTATACTTCCCCTGCTTCCCCTAGACTTCCCCTAGACTTCCCCTTCTTCCCCTAGACTTCCCCTAGACTTCCCCTTCCCTCTATACTTCCCCTTCTTCCCCTAGACTTCCCCTTCCCTCTATACTTCCCCTTCTTCCCCTAGACTTCCCCTTCTTCCCCTAGACTTCCTCTTCTTCCCCTAGACTTCCCCTTCCCTCTATACTTCCCCTTCTTCCCCTAGACTTCCCCTAGACTTCCCCTTCCCTCTCTACTTCCCCTTCTTCCCCTAGACTTCCCCTTCTTCCCCTAGACTTCCCCTTCTTCCCCTAGACTTTCCGTTCCCACTATACTTCCCCTTCTTCCATTAGACTTCCCCTTCCCTCTCTACTTCCCCTTCTTCCCCTAGACTTCCCCTTCTTCCCCTAGACTTCCCCTTCTTCCCCTAGACTTTCCCTTCCCTCTATACTTCCCCTTCTTCCATTAGACTTCCCCTTCCCTCTATACTTCCCCTTCTTCCCCTAGACTTCCCCTTCTTCCCCTAGACTTCCTCTTCTTCCCCTAGACTTCCCCTTCCCTCTATACTTCCCCTTCTTCCCCTAGACTTCCCCTTCTTCCCTTAGACTTCCCCTTCTTCCCCTAGACTTCCCCTTCTTCCCTTAGACTTCCCCTTCTTCCCCTATACTTCCCCTTCCCTCTATACTTCCCCTGCTTCCCCTAGACTTCCCCTAGACGTCCCCTTCTTCCCCTAGACTTCCCCTAGACTTCCCTTCCCTCTATACTTCCCCTTCTTCCCCTAGACTTCCCCTAGACTTCCCCTTCCCTCTCTACTTCCCCTTCTTCCCCTCGACTTCCCCTTCCCTCTATACTTCCCTTTCTTCCATTAGACTTCCCCTTCCCTCTATACTTCCCCTGTTTCCCCTAGACTTCCCCTAGACTTCCCCTTCTTCCCCTAGACTTCCCCTAGACTTCCCCTTCCCTCTATACTTCCCCTTCTTCCCCTAGACTTCCCCTTCCCTCTATACTTCCCCTTCTTCCCCTAGACTTCCCCTTCTTCCCCTAGACTTCCTCTTCTTCCCCTAGACTTCCCCTAGACTTCCCCTTCCCTCTATACTTCCCCTTCTTCCCCTAGACTTCCCCTTCCCTCTATACTTTCCCTTCTTCCCCTAGACTTCCCCTAGACTTCCCCTTCCCTCTATACTTCCCCTTCTTCCCCTAGTCTACCCCTGGACTTCCCCTTCCCTCTATACTTCCCCTTCTTCCCCTAGACTTCCCCTTCTTCCCCTAGACTTCCCCTTCTTCCCCTAGACTAAGCTTTCTTCCCCTAGACTTCCCCTTCTTCCCCTAGACTTCCCTTCTTCCCCGAGACTTTCCCTATACTTCCCCTTCTTTCCCTAGACTTCCCCTACACTTTCCCTTCCCTCTATACTTCCCCTTCTTCCCCTAGACTTACCCTTCTTCTCCTAGACTTCCCCTTCTTCCCCTAGACTTCCCCTTCCCTCTATACTTCCCCTTCTTCCCCTAGACTTCCCTTCTTCCCCTAGACTTCCCCTAGACTTCCCCTTCCCTCTATACTTCCCCTTCTTCCCCTAGACTTCCCCTTCCCTCTATACTTCCCCTTCTCCCCTAGACTTCCCTTAGACTTCCCCTTCCCTCTATACTTCCCCTTCGTCCCCTAGACTTCCCCTTCCCTCTATACTTCCCCTTCTTCCCCTAGACTTCCCCTAGACTTCCCCTTCTTCCCCTAGACTTCCCCTTTTTCCCCTAGACTTCCCCTTCCCTCTATACTTCCTCTTCTTCCCCTAGACTTCCCCTTCTTCCCCTAGACTTCCCCTTCTTCCCCTAGACTTCCCATAGACTTCCCCTTTCCTCTATACTAACCCTTCTTCCCCTAGACTTCCACTAGACTTCCCCTTCCCTCTATACTTCCCCTTCTTCCCCTAGACTTCCCCTAGACTTCCCCTTCCCTCTATACTTCCCCTTCTTTCCCTAGACTTCCCCTAGACTTCCCCTTCCCTCTATACTTCCCCTTCTTCCCCTGGACTTCCCCTTTCCTCTATACTTCCCCTTCTCCCCTAGACTTCCCCTAGACTTCCCCTTCCCTCTATACTTCCCCTTCTTCCCCTAGACTTCCCCTAGACTTCCCCTTCTTCCCCTAGACTTTCCGTTCCCACTATACTTCCCCTTCTTCCATTAGACTTCCCCTTCCCTCTATACTTCCCCTGCTTCCCCTAGACTTCCCCTAGTCTTCCCCTTCTTCCCCTAGACTTCCCCTAGACTTCCGTTCCCTCTATACTTCCCCTTCTTCCCCTAGACTTCCCCTAGACTTCCCCTTCCCTCTCTACTTCCCCTTCTTCCCCTAGACTTCCCCTTCTTCCCTTAGACTTCCCCTTCTTCCCCTAGACTTTCCCTTCCCTCTATACTTCCCCTTCTTCCATTAGACTTCCCCTTCCCTCTATACTTCCCCTTCTTCCCCTAGACTTCCCCTTCTTCCCCTAGACTTCCTCTTCTTCCCCTAGACTTCCCCTTCCCTCTATGCTTCCCCTTCTTCCCCTAGACTTCCCCTTCTTCCCTTAGACTTCCCCTTCTTCCCCTAGACTTCCCCTTCTTCCCTTAGACTTCCCCTTCTTCCCCTATACTTCCCCTTCCCTCTATACTTCCCCTGCTTCCCCTAGACTTCCCCTAGACGTCCCCTTCTTCCCCTAGACTTCCCCTAGACTTCCCTTCCCTCTATACTTCCCCTTCTTCCCCTAGACTTCCCCTAGACTTCCCCTTCCCTCTCTACTTCCCCTTCTTCCCCTAGACTTCCCCTTCTTCCCCTAGACTTCCCCTTCTTCCCCTAGACTTCCCCTTCCCTCTATACTTCCCCTTCTTCCATTAGACTTCCCCTTCCCTCTATACTTCCCCTGTTTCCCCTAGACTTCCCCTAGACTTCCCCTTCTTCCCCTAGACTTCCCCTAGACTTCCCCTTCCCTCTATACTTCCCCTTCTTCCCCTAGACTTCCCCTTCCCTCTATACTTCCCCTTCTTCCCCTAGACTTCCCCTTCTTCCCCTAGACTTCCCCTAGACTTCCCCTTCCCTCTATACTTCCCCTTCTTCCCCTAGACTTCCCCTTCCCTCTATACTTTCCCTTCTTCCCCTAGACTTCCCCTAGACTTCCCCTTCCCTCTATACTTCCCCTTCTTCCCCTAGTCTACCCCTGGACTTCCCCTTCCCTCTATACTTCCCCTTCTTCCCCTAGACTTCCCCTTCTTCCCCTAGACTTCCCCTTCTTCCCCTAGACTAAGCTTTCTTCCCCTAGACTTCCCCTTCTTCCCCTAGACTTCCCTTCTTCCCCGAGACTTCCCCTATACTTCCCCTTCTTTCCCTAGACTTCCCCTACACTTTCCCTTCCTTCTATACTTCCCCTTCTTCCCCTAGACTTACCCTTCTTCTCCTAGACTTCCCCTTCTTCCCCTATACTTCCCCTTCCCTCTATACTTCCCCTTCTTCCCCTAGACTTCCCTTCTTCCCCTAGACTTCCCCTAGACTTCCCCTTCCCTCTATACTTCCCCTTCTTCCCCTAGACTTCCCCTTCCCTCTATACTTCCCCTTCTCCCCTAGACTTCCCTTAGACTTCCCCTTCCCTCTATACTTCCCCTTCGTCCCCTAGACTTCCCCTTCCCTCTATACTTCCCCTTCTTCCCCTAGACTTCCCCTAGACTTCCCCTTCTTCCCCTAGACTTCCCCTTTTTCCCCTAGACTTCCCCTTCCCTCTATACTTCCTCTTCTTCCCCTAGACTTCCCCTTCTTCCCCTAGACTTCCCCTTCTTCCCCTAGACTTCCCATAGACTTCCCCTTTCCTCTATACTAACCCTTCTTCCCCTAGACTTCCACTAGACTTCCCCTTCCCTCTATACTTCCCCTTCTTCCCCTAGACTTCCCCTAGACTTCCCCTTCCCTCTATACTTCCCCTTCTTTCCCTAGACTTCCCCTAGACTTCCCCTTCCCTCTATACTTCCCCTTCTTCCCCTGGACTTCCCCTTTCCTCTATACTTCCCCTTCTCCCCTAGACTTCCCCTAGACTTCCCCTTCCCTCTATACTTCCCCTTCTTCCCCTAGACTTCCCCTAGACTTCCCCTTCTTCCCCTAGACTTCCCCTTTTTCCCCTAGACTTCCCCTTCCCTCTATACTTCCTCTTCTTCCCCTAGACTTCCCCTTCTTCCCCTAGACTTCCACTTCTTCCCCTAGACTTTCCGTAGACTTCCCCTTCCCTCTATACCTTCCCTTCTTCCCCTTCTTCCCCTAGACTTCCCCTTCTTCCCTTAGACTTCCCCTAGACTTCCCCTTCCCTCTCTACTTCCCCTTCTTCCCCTAGACTTCCCCTTCTTCCCCTAGACTTCCCCTTCTTCCCCTAGACTTCCCCTTCCCTCTATACTTCCCCTTCTTCCATTAGACTTCCCCTTCCCTCTATACTTCCCCTGCTTCCCCTAG
The DNA here is from genome assembly GCA_029215795.1 of Anniella stebbinsi. Taxonomy (NCBI): domain Eukaryota; kingdom Metazoa; phylum Chordata; class Lepidosauria; order Squamata; family Anniellidae; genus Anniella; species Anniella stebbinsi. The sequence continues at coordinate 153,266 of JARDYH010000017.1, forward strand.
ACTTCCCCTAGACTTCCCCTTCTTCCCCTAGACTTCCCCTAGACTTCCCCTTCCCTCTATACTTCCCCTTCTTCCCCTAGACTTCCCCTTCCCTCTATACTTCCCCTTCTTCCCCTAGACTTCCCCTTCTTCCCCTAGACTTCCTCTTCTTCCCCTAGACTTCCCCTTCCCTCTATACTTCCCCTTCTTCCCCTAGACTTCCCCTAGACTTCCCCTTCCCTCTCTACTTCCCCTTCTTCCCCTAGACTTCCCCTTCTTCCCCTAGACTTCCCCTTCTTCCCCTAGACTTTCCGTTCCCACTATACTTCCCCTTCTTCCATTAGACTTCCCCTTCCCTCTATACTTCCCCTGCTTCCCCTAGACTTCCCCTAGTCTTCCCCTTCTTCCCCTAGACTTCCCCTAGACTTCCGTTCCCTCTATACTTCCCCTTTTTCCCCTAGACTTCCCCTAGACTTCCCCTTTCCTCTCTACTTCCCCTTCTTCCCCTAGACTTCCCCTTCTTCCCCTAGACTTCCCCTTCTTCCCCTAGACTTTCCTTTCCCTCTATACTTCCCCTTCTTCCATTAGACTTCCCCTTCCCTCTATACTTCCCCTTCTTCCCCTAGACTTCCCCTAGACTTCCCCTTCCCTCTCTACTTCCCCTTCTTCCCCTAGACTTCCCCTTCTTCCCCTAGACTACCCCTTCTTCCCCTAGACTTCCCCTTCTTCCCCTAGACTTCCCCTTCTTCCCCTAGACTTCCCCTTCCCTCTATACTTCCCCTTCTTCCCCTAGACTTCCCCTAGACTTTCCTTTCCCTCTATACTTCCCCTTCTTCCCCTAGACTTCCCCTAGACTTCCCCTTCCCTCTATACTTCCCCTTCTTCCCTAGACTTCCCCTTCCCTCTATACTTCCCCTTCTCCCCTAAACTTCCCCTTCCCTCTATACTTCCCCTTCGTCCCCTAGACTTCCCCTTCCCTCTATACTTCCCCTTCTTCCCCTAGACTTCCCCTAGACTTCCCCTTCCCTCTCTACTTCCCCTTCTTCCCCTAGACTTCCCCTTCTTCCCCTAGACTTCCCCTTCTTCCCCTAGACTTTCCCTTCCCTCTATACTTCCCCTTCTTCCATTAGACTTCCCCTTCCCTCTATACTTCCCCTGCTTCCCCTAGACTTCCCCTAATCTTCCCCTTCTTCCCCTAGACTTCCCCTAGACTTCCCTTCCCTCTATACTTCCCCTTCTTCCCCTAGACTTCCCCTAGACTTCCCCTTCCCTCTCTACTTCCCCTTCTTCCCCTAGACTTCCCCTTCTTCCCCTAGACTTCCCCTTCTTCCCCTAGACTTTCCCTTCCCTCTATACTTCCCCTTCTTCCATTAGACTTCCCCTTCCCTCTATACTTCCCCTTCTTCCCCTAGACTTCCCCTTCTTCCCCTAGACTTCCTCTTCTTCCCCTAGACTTCCCCTTCTTCCCCTAGACTTCCACTTCTTCCCCTAGACTTCCCCTTCCCTCTATACTTCTCCTTCTTCCCCTAGACTTCCCCTTCTTCCCTTAGACTTCCCCTTCTTCCCCTAGACTTCCACTTCTTCCCCTAGACTTCCCGTAGACTTCCCCTTGCCTCTATACTTCCCCTTCTTCCCCTAGACTTTCTCTTCCCTCTATACTTCCCCTTCTTCCCCTAGACTTCCCCTTCTTCCCCTAGACTTCCCCTTCCCTCTATACTTCCCCTTCTTCCCCTAGACTTCCCCTAGACTTCCCCTTCCCTCTCTACTTCCCCTTCTTCCCCTAGACTTCCCCTTCTTCCCCTAGACTTCCCCTTCTTCCCCTAGACTTCCCCTAGACTTCCCCTTCCCTCTCTACTTCCCCTTCTTCCCCTAGACTTCCCCTTCTTCCCCTAGACTACCCCTTCTTCCCCTAGACTTCCCCTTCTTCCCCTAGACTTCCCCTTCTTCCCCTAGACTTCCCCTTCCCTCTATACTTCCCCTTCTTCCCCTAGACTTCCCGTAGACTTCCCCTTGCCTCTATACTTCCCCTTCTTCCCCTAGACTTTCTCTTCCCTCTATACTTCCCCTTCTTCCCCTAGACTTCCCCTTCTTCCCCTAGACTTCCCCTTCCCTCTATACTTCCCCTTCTTCCCCTAGACTTCCCCTAGACTTCCCTTCCCTCTATACTTCCCCTTCTTCCCCTAGACTTCCCCTAGACTTCCCCTTCTTCCCCTAGACTTCCCCTTTTTCCCCTAGACTTCCCCTTCCCTCTATACTTCCTCTTCTTCCCCTAGACTTCCCCTTCCCTCTATACTTCCCCTTCTTCCCTAGACTTCCCCTTCCCTCTATACTTCCCCTTCTCCCCTAGACTTCCCCTTCCCTCTATACTTCCCCTTCGTCCCCTAGACTTCCCCTTCCCTCTATACTTCCCCTTCTTCCCCTAGACTTCCCCTAGACTTCCCCTTCTTCCCCTAGACTTCCCCTTTTTCCCCTAGACTTCCCCTTCCCTCTATACTTCCTCTTCTTCCCCTAGACTTCCCCTTCTTCCCCTAGACTTCCCCTTCGTCCCCTAGACTTCCCATAGACTTCCCCTTTCCTCTATACTAACCCTTCTTCCCCTAGACTTCCACTAGACTTCCCCTTCCCTCTATACTTCCCCTTCTTCCCCTAGACTTCCCCTAGACTTCCCCTTCCCTCTATACTTCCCCTTCTTCCCCTAGACTTCCCCTAGACTTCCCCTTCCCTCTCTACTTCCCCTTCTTCCCCTGGACTTCCCCTTTCCTCTATACTTCCCCTTCTCCCCTAGACTTCCCCTAGACTTCCCCTTCCCTCTATACTTCCCCTTCTTCCCCTAGACTTTCCGTAGACTTCCCCTTCCCTCTATACCTTCCCTTCTTCCCCTTCTTCCCCTAGACTTCCCCTTCTTCCCTTAGACTTCCCCTTTTTCCCCTAGACTTTCTCTTCCCTCTATACTTCCCTTTCTTCCCCTAGACTTCCCCTTCTTCCATTAGACTTCCCCTTCCCTCTATACTTCCCCTTCTTCCCCTAGACTTCCCCTAGACTTCCCCTTCCCTCTCTACTTCCCCTTCTTCCCCTAGACTTCCCCTTCTTCCCCTAGACTTCCCCTTCTTCCCCTATACTTCCCCTTCCCTCTATACTTCCCCTTCTTCCCCTAGACTTCCCCTTCTTCCCCTAGACTTCCCCTTCTTCCCCCAGACGTCCCCTTCTTCCCTTAGACTTCCCCTTCTTCCCCTAGACTTCCCCTTCTTCCCCTAGACTTCCCCTAGACTTCCCCTTGCCTCTATACTTCCCCTTCTTCCCCTAGACTTTCTCTTCCCTCTATACTTCCCCTTCTTCCCCTAGACTTCCCCTTCTTCCCCTAGACTTCCCCTTCTTCCCCTATACTTCCCCTTCCCTCTATACTTCCCCTTCTTCCCCTAGACTTCCACTTCCCTCTATACATCCCCTTCTTCCCCTAGACTTCCCCTTCTTCCCCTAGACTTCCTCTTCTTCCCCTAGACTTCCACTTCCCTCTATACATCCCCTTCTTCCCCTAGACTTCCCCTTCTTCCCCTAGACTTCCCCTTCTTCCCCTAGACTTCCCCTTCTTCCCCTAGACTTTCCTTTCCCTCTATACTTCCCCTTCTTCCATTAGACTTCCCCTTCCCTCTATACTTCCCCTTCTTCCCCTAGACTTCCCCTAGACTTCCCCTTCCCTCTCTACTTCCCCTTCTTCCCCTAGACTTCCCCTTCTTCCCCTAGACTACCCCTTCTTCCCCTAGACTTCCCCTTCTTCCCCTAGACTTCCCCTTCTTCCCCTAGACTTCCCCTTCCCTCTATACTTCCCCTTCTTCCCCTAGACTTCCCCTAGACTTTCCTTTCCCTCTATACTTCCCCTTCTTCCCCTAGACTTCCCCTAGACTTCCCCTTCCCTCTATACTTCCCCTTCTTCCCTAGACTTCCCCTTCCCTCTATACTTCCCCTTCTCCCCTAAACTTCCCCTTCCCTCTATACTTCCCCTTCGTCCCCTAGACTTCCCCTTCCCTCTATACTTCCCCTTCTTCCCCTAGACTTCCCCTAGACTTCCCCTTCCCTCTCTACTTCCCCTTCTTCCCCTAGACTTCCCCTTCTTCCCCTAGACTTCCCCTTCTTCCCCTAGACTTTCCCTTCCCTCTATACTTCCCCTTCTTCCATTAGACTTCCCCTTCCCTCTATACTTCCCCTGCTTCCCCTAGACTTCCCCTAATCTTCCCCTTCTTCCCCTAGACTTCCCCTAGACTTCCCTTCCCTCTATACTTCCCCTTCTTCCCCTAGACTTCCCCTAGACTTCCCCTTCCCTCTCTACTTCCCCTTCTTCCCCTGGACTTCCCCTTTCCTCTATACTTCCCCTTCTCCCCCTAGACTTTCCCTTCCCTCTATACTTCCCCTTCTTCCATTAGACTTCCCCTTCCCTCTATACTTCCCCTTCTTCCCCTAGACTTCCCCTTCTTCCCCTAGACTTCCTCTTCTTCCCCTAGACTTCCCCTTCTTCCCCTAGACTTCCCCTTCTTCCCCTAGACTTCCCCTAGACTTCCCCTTCCCTCTATACTTCCCCTTCTTCCCCTAGACTTCCCCTAGACTTCCCTTCCCTCTATACTTCCCCTTCTTCCCCTAGACTTCCCCTTCTTCCCCTAGACTTCCCCTTCTTCCCCTAGACGTCCCCTTCTTCCCTTAGACTTCCCCTTCTTCCCCTAGACTTCCCCTTCTTCCCCTAGACTTCCCCTAGACTTCCCCTTGCCTCTATACTTCCCCTTCTTCCCCTAGACTTTCTCTTCCCTCTATACTTCCCCTTCTTCCCCTAGACTTCCCCTTCTTCCCCTAGACTTCCCCTTCTTCCCCTATACTTCCCCTTCCCTCTATACTTCCCCTTCTTCCCCTAGACTTCCCCTTCCCTCTATACATCCCCTTCTTCCCCTAGACTTCCCCTTCTTCCCCTAGACTTCCTCTTCTTCCCCTAGACTTCCCCTTCCCTCTATACTTCCCATTCTTACCCTAGACTTCCCCTTCTTCCCTTAGACTTCCCCTTCCTCCCCTAGCCTTTCTCTTCCCTCTATACTTCCCCTTCTTCCCCTAGACTTCCCCTTCTTCCCCTACACTTCCCCTTCTTCCCCTAGACTTCCCCTTCCCTCTATACTTCCCCTTCTTCCCCTAGACTTCCCCTAGACTTCCCTTCCCTCTATACTTCCCCTTCTTCCCCTAGACTTCCCCTTCCCTCTATACTTCCCCTTCTTCCCCTAGACTTCCCCTTCCCTCTATACATCCCCTTCTTCCCCTAGACTTCCCCTTCTTCCCCTAGACTTCCTCTTCTTCCCCTAGACTTCCCCTTCCCTCTATACTTCTCCTTCTTCCCCTAGACTTCCCCTTCTTCCCTTAGACTTCCCCTTCTTCCCCTAGACTTCCACTTCTTCCCCTAGACTTCCCATAGACTTCCCCTTGCCTCTATACTTCCCCTTCTTCCCCTAGACTTCCCCTTCTTCCCCTAGACTTCCCCTTCCCTCTATACTTCCCCTTCTTCCCCTAGACTTCCCCTAGACTTCCCTTCCCTCTATACTTCCCCTTCTTCCCCTAGACTTCCCCTAGACTTCCCCTTCCCTCTCTACTTCCCCTTCTTCCCCTAGACTTCCCCTTCTTCCCCTAGACTTCCCCTTCTTCCCCTAGACTTCCCCTTCTTCCCCTAGACTTCCCCTTCCCTCTATACTTCCCCTTCTTCCCCTAGACTTCCCCTAGACTTCCCTTTCCCTCTATACTTCCCCTTCTTCCCCTAGACTTCCCCTAGACTTCCCCTTCCCTCTATACTTCCCCTTCTTCCCTAGACTTCCCCTTCCCTCTATACTTCCCCTTCTCCCCTAGACTTCCCCTAGACTTCCCCTTCCCTCTATACTTCCCCTTCGTCCCCTAGACTTCCCCTTCCCTCTATACTTCCCCTTCTTCCCCTAGACTTCCCCTAGACTTCCCCTTCTTCCACTAGACTTCCCCTTTTTCCCCTAGACTTCCCCTTCCCTCTATACTTCCTCTTCTTCCCCTAGACTTCCCCTTCTTCCCCTAGACTTCCCCTTCGTCCCCTAGACTTCCCATAGACTTCCCCTTTCCTCTATACTAACCCTTCTTCCCCTAGACTTCCACTAGACTTCCCCTTCCCTCTATACTTCCCCTTCTTCCCCTAGACTTCCCCTTCCCTCTATACTTCCCCTTCTTCCCCTAGACTTCCCCTAGACTTCCCCTTCCCTCTATACTTCCCCTTCTTCCCCTGGACTTCCCCTTTCCTCTATACTTCCCCTTCTCCCCTAGACTTCCCCTAGACTTCCCCTTCCCTCTATACTTCCCCTTCTTCCCCTAGACTTTCCGTAGACTTCCCCTTCCCTCTATACCTTCCCTTCTTCCCCTTCTTCCCCTAGACTTCCCCTTCTTCCCTTAGACTTCCCCTTTTTCCCCTAGACTTTCTCTTCCCTCTATACTTCCCTTTCTTCCCCTAGACTTCCCCTTCTTCCCCTAGACTTCCCCTTCTTCCCCTAGACTTCCCCTTCCCTCTATACTTCCCCTTCTTCCCCTAGACTTCCCCTAGACTTCCCTTCCCTCTATACTTCCCCTTCTTCCCCTAGACTTCCCCTAGACTTCCCCTTCCCTCTCTACTTCCCCTTCTTCCCCTAGACTTCCCCTAGACTTCCCCTTCCCTCTCTACTTCCCCTTCTTCCCCTAGACTTCCCCTTCTTCCCCTAGACTTCCCTTTCTTCCCCTAGACTTCCCCTTCCCTCTATACTTCCCCTTCTTCCATTAGACTTCCCCTTCCCTCTATACTTCCCCTGCTTCCCCTAGACTTCCCCTAGACTTCCCCTTCTTCCCCTAGACTTCCCCTAGACTTCCCCTTCCCTCTATACTTCCCCTTCTTCCCCTAGACTTCACCTTCCCTCTATACTTCCCCTTCTTCCCCTAGACTTCCCCTTCTTCCCCTAGACTTCCTCTTCTTCCCCTAGACTTCCCATTCCCTCTATACTTCCCCTTCTTCCCCTAGACTTCCCCTAGACTTCCCCTTCCCTCTCTACTTCCCCTTCTTCCCCTAGACTTCCCCTTCTTCCCCTAGACTTCCCCTTCTTCCCCTAGACTTTCCCTTCCCTCTATACTTCCCCTTCTTCCATTAGACTTCCCCTTCCCTCTATACTTCCCCTGCTTCCCCTAGACTTCCCCTAATCTTCCCCTTCTTCCCCTAGACTTCCCCTAGACTTCCCTTCCCTCTATACTTCCCCTTCTTCCCCTAGACTTCCCCTAGACTTCCCCTTCCCTCTCTACTTCCCCTTCTTCCCCTAGACTTCCCCTTCTTCCCCTAGACTTCCCCTTCTTCCCTTAGACTTTCCCTTCCCTCTATACTTCCCCTTCTTCCATTAGACTTCCCCTTCCCTCTATACTTCCCCTTCTTCCCCTAGACTTCCCCTTCTTCCCCTAGACTTCCTCTTCTTCCCCTAGACTTCCCCTTCTTCCCCTATACTTCCCCTTCCCTCTATACTTCCCCTTCTTCCCCTAGACTTCCCCTTCCCTCTATACATCCCCTTCTTCCCCTAGACTTCCCCTTCTTCCCCTAGACTTCCTCTTCTTCCCCTAGACTTCCCCTTCCCTCTATACTTCCGCTTCTTCCCCTAGACTTCCCCTTCTTCCCTTAGACTTCCCCTTCTTCCCCTAGCCTTTCTCTTCCCTCTATACTTCCCCTTCTTCCCCTAGACTTCCCCTTCTTCCCCTAGACTTCCCCTTCTTCCCCTAGACTTCCCCTTCCCTCTATACTTCCCCTTCTTCCCCTAGACTTCCCCTAGACTTCCCTTCCCTCTATACTTCCCCTTCTTCCCCTAGACTTCCCCTTCCCTCTATACTTCCCATTCTTCCCCTAGACTTCCCCTTCCCTCTATACATCCCCTTCTTCCCCTAGACTTCCCCTTCTTCCCCTAGACTTCCTCTTCTTCCCCTAGACTTCCCCTTCCCTCTATACTTCTCCTTCTTCCCCTAGACTTCCCCTTCTTCCCTTAGACTTCCCCTTCTTCCCCTAGACTTCCACTTCTTCCCCTAGACTTCCCGTAGACTTCCCCTTGCCTCTATACTTCCCCTTCTTCCCCTAGACTTTCTCTTCCCTCTATACTTCCCCTTCTTCCCCTAGACTTCCCCTTCTTCCCCTAGACTTCCCCTTCCCTCTATACTTCCCCTTCTTCCCCTAGACTTCCCCTAGACTTCCCTTCCCTCTATACTTCCCCTTCTTCCCCTAGACTTCCCCTAGACTTCCCCTTCCCTCTCTACTTCCCCTTCTTCCCCTAGACTTCCCCTTCTTCCCCTAGACTTCCCCTTCTTCCCCTAGACTTCCCCTTCTTCCCCTAGACTTCCCCTTCTTCCCCTAGACTTCCCCTTCCCTCTATACTTCCCCTTCTTCCCCTAGACTTCCCCTAGACTTCCCCTTCTTCCCTTAGACTTCCCCTTTTTCCCCTAGACTTTCTCTTCCCTCTATACTTCCCTTTCTTCCCCTAGACTTCCCCTTCTTCCCCTAGACTTCCCCTTCTTCCCCTAGACTTCCCCTTCCCTCTATACTTCCCCTTCTTCCCGTAGACTTCCCCTAGACTTCCCTTCCCTCTATACTTCCCCTTCTTCCCCTAGACTTCCCCTAGACTTCCCCTTCCCTCTCTACTTCCCCTTCTTCCCCTAGACTTCCCCTTCTTCCCCTAGACTTCCCTTTCTTCCCCTAGACTTCCCCTTCCCTCTATACTTCCCCTTCTTCCATTAGACTTCCCCTTCCCTCTATACTTCCCCTGCTTCCCCTAGACTTCCCCTAGACTTCCCCTTCTTCCCCTAGACTTCCCCTAGACTTCCCCTTCCCTCTATACTTCCCCTTCTTCCCCTAGACTTCCCCTTCCCTCTATACTTCCCCTTCTTCCCCTAGACTTCCCCTTCTTCCCCTAGACTTCCTCTTCTTCCCCTAGACTTCCCATTCCCTCTATACTTCCCCTTCTTCCCCTAGACTTCCCCTAGACTTCCCCTTCCCTCTCTACTTCCCCTTCTTCCCCTAGACTTCCCCTTCTTCCCCTAGACTTCCCCTTCTTCCCCTAGACTTTCCCTTCCCTCTATACTTCCCCTTCTTCCATTAGACTTCCCCTTCCCTCTATACTTCCCCTGCTTCCCCTAGACTTCCCCTAATCTTCCCCTTCTTCCCCTAGACTTCCCCTAGACTTCCCTTCCCTCTATACTTCCCCTTCTTCCCCTAGACTTCCCCTAGACTTCCCCTTCCCTCTCTACTTCCCCTTCTTCCCCTAGACTTCCCCTTCTTCCCCTAGACTTCCCCTTCTTCCCCTAGACTTTCCCTTCCCTCTATACTTCCCCTTCTTCCATTAGACTTCCCCTTCCCTCTATACTTCCCCTTCTTCCCCTAGACTTCCCCTTCTTCCCCTAGACTTCCTCTTCTTCCCCTAGACTTCCCCTTCTTCCCCTATACTTCCCCTTCCCTCTATACTTCCCCTTCTTCCCCTAGACTTCCCCTTCCCTCTATACATCCCCTTCTTCCCCTAGACTTCCCCTTCTTCCCCTAGACTTCCTCTTCTTCCCCTAGACTTCCCCTTCCCTCTATACTTCCGCTTCTTCCCCTAGACTTCCCCTTCTTCCCTTAGACTTCCCCTTCTTCCCCTAGCCTTTCTCTTCCCTCTATACTTCCCCTTCTTCCCCTAGACTTCCCCTTCTTCCCCTAGACTTCCCCTTCTTCCCCTAGACTTCCCCTTCCCTCTATACTTCCCCTTCTTCCCCTAGACTTCCCCTAGACTTCCCTTCCCTCTATACTTCCCCTTCTTCCCCTAGACTTCCCCTTCCCTCTATACTTCCCCTTCTTCCCCTAGACTTCCCCTTCCCTCTATACATCCCCTTCTTCCCCTAGACTTCCCCTTCTTCCCCTAGACTTCCTCTTCTTCCCCTAGACTTCCCCTTCCCTCTATACTTCTCCTTCTTCCCCTAGACTTCCCCTTCTTCCCTTAGACTTCCCCTTCTTCCCCTAGACTTCCACTTCTTCCCCTAGACTTCCCGTAGACTTCCCCTTGCCTCTATACTTCCCCTTCTTCCCCTAGACTTTCTCTTCCCTCTATACTTCCCCTTCTTCCCCTAGACTTCCCCTTCTTCCCCTAGACTTCCCCTTCCCTCTATACTTCCCCTTCTTCCCCTAGACTTCCCCTAGACTTCCCCTTCCCTCTCTACTTCCCCTTCTTCCCCTAGACTTCCCCTTCTTCCCCTAGACTTCCCCTTCTTCCCCTAGACTTTCCCTTCCCTCTATACTTCCCCTTCTTCCATTAGACTTCCCCTTCCCTCTATACTTCCCCTGCTTCCCCTAGACTTCCCCTAATCTTCCCCTTCTTCCCCTAGACTTCCCCTAGACTTCCCTTCCCTCTATACTTCCCCTTCTTCCCCTAGACTTCCCCTAGACTTCCCCTTCCCTCTCTACTTCCCCTTCTTCCCCTAGACTTCCCCTTCTTCCCCTAGACTTCCCCTTCTTCCCCTAGACTTTCCCTTCCCTCTATACTTCCCCTTCTTCCATTAGACTTCCCCTTCCCTCTATACTTCCCCTTCTTCCCCTAGACTTCCCCTTCTTCCCCTAGACTTCCTCTTCTTCCCCTAGACTTCCCCTTCTTCCCCTATACTTCCCCTTCCCTCTATACTTCCCCTTCTTCCCCTAGACTTCCCCTTCCCTCTATACATCCCCTTCTTCCCCTAGACTTCCCCTTCTTCCCCTAGACTTCCTCTTCTTCCCCTAGACTTCCCCTTCCCTCTATACTTCCGCTTCTTCCCCTAGACTTCCCCTTCTTCCCTTAGACTTCCCCTTCTTCCCCTAGCCTTTCTCTTCCCTCTATACTTCCCCTTCTTCCCCTAGACTTCCCCTTCTTCCCCTAGACTTCCCCTTCTTCCCCTAGACTTCCCCTTCCCTCTATACTTCCCCTTCTTCCCCTAGACTTCCCCTAGACTTCCCTTCCCTCTATACTTCCCCTTCTTCCCCTAGACTTCCCCTTCCCTCTATACTTCCCCTTCTTCCCCTAGACTTCCCCTTCCCTCTATACATCCCCTTCTTCCCCTAGACTTCCCCTTCTTCCCCTAGACTTCCTCTTCTTCCCCTAGACTTCCCCTTCCCTCTATACTTCTCCTTCTTCCCCTAGACTTCCCCTTCTTCCCTTAGACTTCCCCTTCTTCCCCTAGACTTCCACTTCTTCCCCTAGACTTCCCGTAGACTTCCCCTTGCCTCTATACTTCCCCTTCTTCCCCTAGACTTTCTCTTCCCTCTATACTTCCCCTTCTTCCCCTAGACTTCCCCTTCTTCCCCTAGACTTCCCCTTCCCTCTATACTTCCCCTTCTTCCCCTAGACTTCCCCTAGACTTCCCTTCCCTCTATACTTCCCCTTCTTCCCCTAGACTTCCCCTAGACTTCCCCTTCCCTCTCTACTTCCCCTTCTTCCCCTAGACTTCCCCTTCTTCCCCTAGACTTCCCCTTCTTCCCCTAGACTTCCCCTTCTTCCCCTAGACTTCCCCTTCTTCCCCTAGACTTCCCCTTCCCTCTATACTTCCCCTTCTTCCCCTAGACTTCCCCTAGACTTCCCTTTCCCTCTATACTTCCCCTTCTTCCCCTAGACTTCCCCTAGACTTCCCCTTCCCTCTATACTTCCCCTTCTTCCCTAGACTTCCCCTTCCCTCTATACTTCCCCTTCTCCCCTAGACTTCCCCTAGACTTCCCCTTCTTCCCCTAGACTTCCCCTTTTTCCCCTAGACTTCCCCTTCCCTCTATACTTCCTCTTCTTCCCCTAGACTTCCCCTTCTTCCCCTAGACTTCCCCTTCGTCCCCTAGACTTCCCATAGACTTCCCCTTTCCTCTATACTAACCCTTCTTCCCCAAGACTTCCACTAGACTTCCCCTTCCCTCTATACTTCCCCTTCTTCCCCTAGACTTCCCCTAGACTTCCCCTTCCCTCTATACTTCCCCTTCTTCCCCTAGACTTCCCCTAGACTTCCCCTTCCCTCTATACTTCCCCTTCTTCCCCTGGACTTCCCCTTTCCTCTATACTTCCCCTTCTCCCCTAGACTTCCCCTAGACTTCCCCTTCCCTCTATACTTCCCCTTCTTCCCCTAGACTTTCCGTAGACTTCCCCTTCCCTCTATACCTTCCCTTCTTCCCCTTCTTCCCCTAGACTTCCCCTTCTTCCCTTAGACTTCCCCTTTTTCCCCTAGACTTTCTCTTCCCTCTATACTTCCCTTTCTTCCCCTAGACTTCCCCTTCTTCCCCTAGACTTCCCCTTCTTCCCCTAGACTTCCCCTTCCCTCTATACTTCCCCTTCTTCCCCTAGACTTCCCCTAGACTTCCCTTCCCTCTATACTTCCCCTTCTTCCCCTAGACTTCCCCTAGACTTCCCCTTCCCTCTCTACTTCCCCTTCTTCCCCTAGACTTCCCCTAGACTTCCCCTTCCCTCTCTACTTCCCCTTCTTCCCCTAGACTTCCCCTTCTTCCCCTAGACTTCCCTTTCTTCCCCTAGACTTCCCCTTCCCTCTATACTTCCCCTTCTTCCATTAGACTTCCCCTTCCCTCTATACTTCCCCTTCTTCCCCTAGACTTCCCCTAGACTTCCCCTTCCCTCTATACTTCCCCTTCTTCCCCTAGACTTCCCCTTCCCTCTATACTTCCCCTTCTTCCCCTAGACTTCCCCTTCTTCCCCTAGACTTCCCCTTCTTCCCCTAGACTTCCCCTTCTTCCCCTAGACTTCCCCTTCCCTCTATACATCCCCTTCTTCCCCTAGACTTCCCCTTCTTCCCCTAGACTTCCTCTTCTTCCCCTAGACTTCCCCTTCCCTCTATACTTCTCCTTCTTCCCCTAGACTTCCCCTTCTTCCCTTAGACTTCCCCTTCTTCCCCTAGACTTCCACTTCTTCCCCTAGACTTCCCGTAGACTTCCCCTTGCCTCTATACTTCCCCTTCTTCCCCTAGACTTTCTCTTCCCTCTATACTTCCCCTTCTTCCCCTAGACTTCCCCTTCTTCCCCTAGACTTCCCCTTCCCTCTATACTTCCCCTTCTTCCCCTAGACTTCCCCTAGACTTCCCTTCCCTCTATACTTCCCCTTCTTCCCCTAGACTTCCCCTAGACTTCCCCTTCCCTCTCTACTTCCCCTTCTTCCCCTAGACTTCCCCTTCTTCCCCTAGACTTCCCCTTCTTCCCCTAGACTTCCCCTTCTTCCCCTAGACTTCCCCTTCTTCCCCTAGACTTCCCCTTCCCTCTATACTTCCCCTTCTTCCCCTAGACTTCCCCTAGACTTCCCTTTCCCTCTATACTTCCCCTTCTTCCCCTAGACTTCCCCTAGACTTCCCCTTCCCTCTATACTTCCCCTTCTTCCCTAGACTTCCCCTTCCCTCTATACTTCCCCTTCTCCCCTAGACTTCCCCTAGACTTCCCCTTCCCTCTATAATTCCCCTTCTTCCCCTAGACTTCCCCTTCTTCCCCTAGACTTCCCCTTCTTCCCCTAGACTTCCCCTTCTTCCCCTAGACTTCCCCTTCCCTCTATACTTCCCCTTCTTCCCCTAGACTTCCCCTAGACTGCCCTTTCCCTCTATACTTCCCCTTCTTCCCCTAGACTTCCAATAGACTTCCCCTTCTTCCCCTAGACTTCCCCTTCCCTCTATACTTCCCCTTCTTCCCCTAGACTTCCCCTAGACTTCCCTTCCCTCTATACTTCCCCTTCTTCCCCTAGACTTCCCCTAGACTTCCCCTTCCCTCTCTACTTCCCCTTCTTCCCCTAGACTTCCCCTTCTTCCCCTAGACTTCCCCTTCTTCCCCTAGACTTCCCCTTCTTCCCCTAGACTTCCCCTTCTTCCCCTAGACTTCCCCTTCCCTCTATACTTCCCCTTCTTCCCCTAGACTTCCTCTAGACTTCCCCTTCCCTCTATACTTCCCCTTCTTCCCTAGACTTCCCCTTCCCTCTATACTTCCCCTTCTCCCCTAGACTTCCCCTAGACTTCCCCTTCCCTCTATACTTCCCCTTCGTCCCCTAGACTTCCCCTTCCCTCTATACTTCCCCTTCTTCCCCTAGACTTCCCCTAGACTTCCCCTTCTTCCCCTAGACTTCCCCTTTTTCCCCTAGACTTCCCCTTCCCTCTATACTTCCTCTTCTTCCCCTAGACTTCCCCTTCTTCCCCTAGACTTCCCCTTCGTCCCCTAGACTTCCCATAGACTTCCCCTTTCCTCTATACTAACCCTTCTTCCCCTAGACTTCCACTAGACTTCCCCTTCCCTCTATACTTCCCCTTCTTCCCCTAGACTTCCCCTAGACTTCCCCTTCCCTCTATACTTCCCCTTCTTCCCCTAGACTTCCCCTAGACTTCCCCTTCCCTCTATACTTCCCCTTCTTCCCCTGGACTTCCCCTTTCCTCTATACTTCCCCTTCTCCCCTAGACTTCCCCTAGACTTCCCCTTCCCTCTATACTTCCCCTTCTTCCCCTAGACTTTCCGTAGACTTCCCCTTCCCTCTATACCTTCCTTTCTTCCCCTTCTTCCCCTAGACTTCCCCTTCTTCCCTTAGACTTCCCCTTTTTCCCCTAGACTTTCTCTTCCCTCTATACTTCCCTTTCTTCCCCTAGACTTCCCCTTCTTCCCCTAGACTTCCCCTTCTTCCCCTAGACTTCCCCTTCCCTCTATACTTCCCCTTCTTCCCCTAGACTTCCCCTAGACTTCCCTTCCCTCTATACTTCCCCTTCTTCCCCTAGACTTCCCCTAGACTTCCCCTTCCCTCTCTACTTCCCCTTCTTCCCCTAGACTTCCCCTAGACTTCCCCTTCCCTCTCTACTTCCCCTTCTTCCCCTAGACTTCCCCTTCTTCCCCTAGACTTCCCTTTCTTCCCCTAGACTTCCCCTTCCCTCTATACTTCCCCTTCTTCCATTAGACTTCCCCTTCCCTCTATACTTCCCCTGCTTCCCCTAGACTTCCCCTAGACTTCCCCTTCTTCCCCTAGACTTCCCCTAGACTTCCCCTTCCCTCTATACTTCCCCTTCTTCCCCTAGACTTCCCCTTCCCTCTATACTTCCCCTTCTTCCCCTAGACTTCCCCTTCTTCCCCTAGACTTCCTCTTCTTCCCCTAGACTTCCCCTTCCCTCTATACTTCCCCTTCTTCCCCTAGACTTCCCCTAGACTTCCCCTTCCCTCTCTACTTCCCCTTCTTCCCCTAGACTTCCCCTTCTTCCCCTAGACTTCCCCTTCTTCCCCTAGACTTTCCCTTCCCTCTATACTTCCCCTTCTTCCATTAGACTTCCCCTTCCCTCTATACTTCCCCTGCTTCCCCTAGACTTCCCCTAATCTTCCCCTTCTTCCCCTAGACTTCCCCTAGACTTCCCTTCCCTCTATACTTCCCCTTCTTCCCCTAGACTTCCCCTAGACTTCCCCTTCCCTCTCTACTTCCCCTTCTTCCCCTAGACTTCCCCTTCTTCCCCTAGACTTCCCCTTCTTCCCCTAGACTTTCCCTTCCCTCTATACTTCCCCTTCTTCCATTAGACTTCCCCTTCCCTCTATACTTCCCCTTCTTCCCCTAGACTTCCCCTTCTTCCCCTAGACTTCCTCTTCTTCCCCTAGACTTCCCCTTCTTCCCCTATACTTCCCCTTCCCTCTATACTTCCCCTTCTTCCCCTAGACTTCCCCTTCCCTCTATACATCCCCTTCTTCCCCTAGACTTCCCCTACTTCCCCTAGACTTCCTCTTCTTCCCCTAGACTTCCCCTTCCCTCTATACTTCCGCTTCTTCCCCTAGACTTCCCCTTCTTCCCTTAGACTTCCCCTTCTTCCCCTAGCCTTTCTCTTCCGTCTATACTTCCCCTTCTTCCCCTAGACTTCCCCTTCTTCCCCTAGACTTCCCCTTCTTCCCCTAGACTTCCCCTTCCCTCTATACTTCCCCTTCTTCCCCTAGACTCCCCCTAGACTTCCCTTCCCTCTATACTTCCCCTTCTTCCCCTAGACTTCCCCTTCCTTCTATACTTCCCCTTCTTCCCCTAGACTTCCCCTTCCCTCTACACATCCCCTTCTTCCCCTAGACTTCCCCTTCTTCCCCTAGACTTCCTCTTCTTCCCCTAGACTTCCCCTTCCCTCTATACTTCTCCTTCTTCCCCTAGACTTCCCCTTCTTCCCTTAGACTTCCCCTTCTTCCCCTAGACTTCCACTTCTTCCCCTAGACTTCCCGTAGACTTCCCCTTGCCTCTATACTTCCCATTCTTCCCCTAGACTTTCTCTTCCCTCTATACTTCCCCTTCTTCCCCTAGACTTCCCCTTCTTCCCCTAGACTTCCCCTTCCCTCTATACTTCCCCTTCTTCCCCTAGACTTCCCCTACACTTCCCTTCCCTCTATACTTCCCCTTCTTCCCCTAGACTTCCCCTAGACTTCCCCTTCCCTCTCTACTTCCCCTTCTTCCCCTAGACTTCCCCTTCTTCCCCTAGACTTCCCCTTCTTCCCCTAGACTTCCCCTTCTTCCCCTAGACTTCCCCTTCTTCCCCTAGACTTCCCCTTCCCTCTATACTTCCCCTTCTTCCCCTAGACTTCCCCTAGACTTCCCTTTCCCTCTATACTTCCCCTTCTTCCCCTAGACTTCCCCTAGACTTCCCCTTCCCTCTATACTTCCCCTTCTTCCCTAGACTTCCCCTTCCCTCTATACTTCCCCTTCTCCCCTAGACTTCCCCTAGACTTCCCCTTCTTCCCCTAGACTTCCCCTTTTTCCCCTAGACTTCCCCTTCCCTCTATACTTCCTCTTCTTCCCCTAGACTTCCCCTTCTTCCCCTAGACTTCCCCTTCGTCCCCTAGACTTCCCATAGACTTCCCCTTTCCTCTATACTAACCCTTCTTCCCCTAGACTTCCACTAGACTTCCCCTTCCCTCTATACTTCCCCTTCTTCCCCTAGACTTCCCCTAGACTTCCCCTTCCCTCTATACTTCCCCTTCTTCCCCTAGACTTCCCCTAGACTTCCCCTTCCCTCTATACTTCCCCTTCTTCCCCTGGACTTCCCCTTTCCTCTATACTTCCCGTTCTCCCCTAGACTTCCCCTAGACTTCCCCTTCCCTCTATACTTCCCCTTCTTCCCCTAGACTTTCCGTAGACTTCCCCTTCCCTCTATACCTTCCCTTCTTCCCCTTCTTCCCCTAGACTTCCCCTTCTTCCCTTAGACTTCCCCTTTTTCCCCTAGACTTTCTCTTCCCTCTATACTTCCCTTTCTTCCCCTAGACTTCCCCTTCTTCCCCTAGACTTCCCCTTCTTCCCCTAGACTTCCCCTTCCCTCTATACTTCCCCTTCTTCCCCTAGACTTCCCCTAGACTTCCCTTCCCTCTATACTTCCCCTTCTTCCCCTAGACTTCCCCTAGACTTCCCCTTCCCTCTATACTTCCCCTTCTTCCCCTAGACTTCCCCTAGACTTCCCCTTCCCTCTCTACTTCCCCTTCTTCCCCTAGACTTCCCCTTCTTCCCCTAGACTTCCCTTTCTTCCCCTAGACTTCCCCTTCCCTCTATACTTCCCCTTCTTCCATTAGACTTCCCCTTCCCTCTATACTTCCCCTGCTTCCCCTAGACTTCCCCTAGACTTCCCCTTCTTCCCCTAGACTTCCCCTAGACTTCCCCTTCCCTCTATACTTCCCCTTCTTCCCCTAGACTTCCCCTTCCCTCTATACTTCCCCTTCTTCCCCTAGACTTCCCCTTCTTCCCCTAGACTTCCCCTTCTTCCCCTAGACTTCCCCTTCTTCCCCTAGACTTCCCCTTCCCTCTATACTTCCCCTTCTTCCCCTAGACTTCCCCTAGACTTCCCTTCCCTCTATACTTCCCCTTCTTCCCCTAGACTTCCCCTTCCCTCTATACTTCCCCTTCTTCCCCTAGACTTCCCCTTCCCTCTATACATCCCCTTCTTCCCCTAGACTTCCCCTTCTTCCCCTAGACTTCCTCTTCTTCCCCTAGACTTCCCCTTCCCTCTATACTTCTCCTTCTTCCCCTAGACTTCCCCTTCTTCCCTTAGACTTCCCCTTCTTCCCCTAGACTTCCACTTCTTCCCCTAGACTTCCCGTAGACTTCCCCTTGCCTCTATACTTCCCCTTCTTCCCCTAGACTTTCTCTTCCCTCTATACTTCCCCTTCTTCCCCTAGACTTCCCCTTCTTCCCCTAGACTTCCCCTTCCCTCTATACTTCCCCTTCTTCCCCTAGACTTCCCCTAGACTTCCCTTCCCTCTATACTTCCCCTTCTTCCCCTAGACTTCCCCTAGACTTCCCCTTCCCTCTCTACTTCCCCTTCTTCCCCTAGACTTCCCCTTCTTCCCCTAGACTTCCCCTTCTTCCCCTAGACTTCCCCTTCTTCCCCTAGACTTCCCCTTCTTCCCCTAGACTTCCCCTTCCCTCTATACTTCCCCTTCTTCCCCTAGACTTCCCCTAGACTTCCCTTTCCCTCTATACTTCCCCTTCTTCCCCTAGACTTCCCCTAGACATCCCCTTCCCTCTATACTTCCCCTTCTTCCCTAGACTTCCCCTTCCCTCTATACTTCCCCTTCTCCCCTAGACTTCCCCTAGACTTCCCCTTCCCTCTATACTTCCCCTTCGTCCCCTAGACTTCCCCTTCTTCCCCTAGACTTCCCCTTCTTCCCCTAGACTTCCCCTTCTTCCCCTAGACTTCCCCTTCTTCCCCTAGACTTTCCGTAGACTTCCCCTTCCCTCTATACCTTCCCTTCTTCCCCTTCTTCCCCTAGACTTCCCCTTCTTCCCTTAGACTTCCCCTTTTTCCCCTAGACTTTCACTTCCCTCTATACTTCCCTTTCTTCCCCTAGACTTCCCCTTCTTCCCCTAGACTTCCCCTTCTTCCCCTAGACTTCCCCTTCCCTCTATACTTCCCCTTCTTCCCCTAGACTTCCCCTAGACTTCCCTTCCCTCTATACTTCCCCTTCTTCTCCTAGACTTCCCCTAGACTTCCCCTTCCCTCTCTACTTCCCCTTCTTCCCCTAGACTTCCCCTAGACTTCCCCTTCCCTCTCTACTTCCCTTCTTCCCCTAGACTTCCCCTTCTTCCCCTAGACTTCCCTTTCTTCCCCTAGACTTCCCCTTCCCTCTATACTTCCCCTTCTTCCATTAGACTTCCCCTTCCCTCTATACTTCCCCTTCTTCCCCTAGACTTCCCCTAGACTTCCCCTTCCCTCTATACTTCCCCTTCTTCCCCTAGACTTCCCCTTCCCTCTATACTTCCCCTTCTTCCCCTAGACTTCCCCTTCTTCCCCTAGACTTCCCCTTCTTCCCCTAGACTTCCCCTTCTTCCCCTAGACTTCCCCTTCCCTCTATACATCCCCTTCTTCCCCTAGACTTCCCCTTCTTCCCCTAGACTTCCTCTTCTTCCCCTAGACTTCCCCTTCCCTCTATACTTCTCCTTCTTCCCCTAGACTTCCCCTTCTTCCCTTAGACTTCCCCTTCTTCCCCTAGACTTCCACTTCTTCCCCTAGACTTCCCGTAGACTTCCCCTTGCCTCTATACTTCCCCTTCTTCCCCTAGACTTTCTCTTCCCTCTATACTTCCCCTTCTTCCCCTAGACTTCCCCTTCTTCCCCTAGACTTCCCCTTCCCTCTATACTTCCCCTTCTTCCCCTAGACTTCCCCTAGACTTCCCTTCCCTCTATACTTCCCCTTCTTCCCCTAGACTTCCCCTAGACTTCCCCTTCCCTCTCTACTTCCCCTTCTTCCCCTAGACTTCCCCTTCTTCCCCTAGACTTCCCCTTCTTCCCCTAGACTTCCCCTTCTTCCCCTAGACTTCCCCTTCTTCCCCTAGACTTCCCCTTCCCTCTATACTTCCCCTTCTTCCCCTAGACTTCCCCTAGACTTCCCTTTCCCTCTATACTTCCCCTTCTTCCCCTAGACTTCCCCTAGACTTCCCCTTCCCTCTATACTTCCCCTTCTTCCCTAGACTTCCCCTTCCCTCTATACTTCCCCTTCTCCCCTAGACTTCCCCTAGACTTCCCCTTCCCTCTATACTTCCCCTTCTTCCCCTAGACTTCCCCTTCTTCCCCTAGACTTCCCCTTCTTCCCCTAGACTTCCCCTTCTTCCCCTAGACTTCCCCTTCCCTCTATACTTCCCCTTCTTCCCCTAGACTTCCCCTAGACTTCCCTTTCCCTCTATACTTCCCCTTCTTCCCCTAGACTTCCAATAGACTTCCCCTTCTTCCCCTAGACTTCCCCTTCCCTCTATACTTCCCCTTCTTCCCCTAGACTTCCCCTAGACTTCCCTTCCCTCTATACTTCCCCTTCTTCCCCTAGACTTCCCCTAGACTTCCCCTTCCCTCTCTACTTCCCCTTCTTCCCCTAGACTTCCCCTTCTTCCCCTAGACTTCCCCTTCTTCCCCTAGACTTCCCCTTCTTCCCCTAGACTTCCCCTTCTTCCCCTAGACTTCCCCTTCCCTCTATACTTCCCCTTCTTCCCCTAGACTTCCCCTAGACTTCCCTTTCCCTCTATACTTCCCCTTCTTCCCCTAGACTTCCCCTAGACTTCCCCTTCCCTCTATACTTCCCCTTCTTCCCTAGACTTCCCCTTCCCTCTATACTTCCCCTTCTCCCCTAGACTTCCCCTAGACTTCCCCTTCCCTCTATACTTCCCCTTCGTCCCCTAGACTTCCCCTTCCCTCTATACTTCCCCTTCTTCCCCTAGACTTCCCCTAGACTTCCCCTTCTTCCCCTAGACTTCCCCTTTTTCCCCTAGACTTCCCCTTCCCTCTATACTTCCTCTTCTTCCCCTAGACTTCCCCTTCTTCCCCTAGACTTCCCCTTCGTCCCCTAGACTTCCCATAGACTTCCCCTTTCCTCTATACTAACCCTTCTTCCCCTAGACTTCCACTAGACTTCCCCTTCCCTCTATACTTCCCCTTCTTCCCCTAGACTTCCCCTATACTTCCCCTTCCCTCTATACTTCCCCTTCTTCCCCTAGACTTCCCCTAGACTTCCCCTTCCCTCTATACTTCCCCTTCTTCCCCTGGACTTCCCCTTTCCTCTATACTTCCCCTTCTCCCCTAGACTTCCCCTAGACTTCCCCTTCCCTCTATACTTCCCCTTCTTCCCCTAGACTTTCCGTAGACTTCCCCTTCCCTCTATACCTTCCTTTCTTCCCCTTCTTCCCCTAGACTTCCCCTTCTTCCCTTAGACTTCCCCTTTTTCCCCTAGACTTTCTCTTCCCTCTATACTTCCCTTTCTTCCCCTAGACTTCCCCTTCTTCCCCTAGACTTCCCCTTCTTCCCCTAGACTTCCCCTTCCCTCTATACTTCCCCTTCTTCCCCTAGACTTCCCCTAGACTTCCCTTCCCTCTATACTTCCCCTTCTTCCCCTAGACTTCCCCTAGACTTCCCCTTCCCTCTCTACTTCCCCTTCTTCCCCTAGACTTCCCCTAGACTTCCCCTTCCCTCTCTACTTCCCCTTCTTCCCCTAGACTTCCCCTTCTTCCCCTAGACTTCCCTTTCTTCCCCTAGACTTCCCCTTCCCTCTATACTTCCCCTTCTTCCATTAGACTTCCCCTTCCCTCTATACTTCCCCTGCTTCCCCTAGACTTCCCCTAGACTTCCCCTTCTTCCCCTAGACTTCCCCTAGACTTCCCCTTCCCTCTATACTTCCCCTTCTTCCCCTAGACTTCCCCTTCCCTCTATACTTCCCCTTCTTCCCCTAGACTTCCCCTTCTTCCCCTAGACTTCCTCTTCTTCCCCTAGACTTCCCCTTCCCTCTATACTTCCCCTTCTTCCCCTAGACTTCCCCTAGACTTCCCCTTCCCTCTCTACTTCCCCTTCTTCCCCTAGACTTCCCCTTCTTCCCCTAGACTTCCCCTTCTTCCCCTAGACTTTCCCTTCCCTCTATACTTCCCCTTCTTCCATTAGACTTCCCCTTCCCTCTATACTTCCCCTGCTTCCCCTAGACTTCCCCTAATCTTCCCCTTCTTCCCCTAGACTTCCCCTACACTTCCCTTCCCTCTATACTTCCCCTTCTTCCCCTAGACTTCCCCTAGACTTCCCCTTCCTTCTCTACTTCCCCTTCTTCCCCTAGACTTCCCCTTCTTCCCCTAGACTTCCCCTTCTTCCCCTAGACTTTCCCTTCCCTCTATACTTCCCCTTCTTCCATTAGACTTCCCCTTCCCTCTATACTTCCCCTTCTTCCCCTAGACTTCCCCTTCTTCCCCTAGACTTCCTCTTCTTCCCCTAGACTTCCCCTTCTTCCCCTATACTTCCCCTTCCCTCTATACTTCCCCTTCTTCCCCTAGACTTCCCCTTCCCTCTATACATCCCCTTCTTCCCCTAGACTTCCCCTTCTTCCCCTAGACTTCCTCTTCTTCCCCTAGACTTCCCCTTCCCTCTATACTTCCGCTTCTTCCCCTAGACTTCCCCTTCTTCCCTTAGACTTCCCCTTCTTCCCCTAGCCTTTCTCTTCCGTCTATACTTCCCCTTCTTCCCCTAGACTTCCCCTTCTTCCCCTAGACTTCCCCTTCTTCCCCTAGACTTCCCCTTCCCTCTATACTTCCCCTTCTTCCCCTAGACTTCCCCTAGACTTCCCTTCCCTCTATACTTCCCCTTCTTCCCCTAGACTTCCCCTTCCCTCTATACTTCCCCTTCTTCCCCTAGACTTCCCCTTCCCTCTATACATCCCCTTCTTCCCCTAGACTTCCCCTTCTTCCCCTAGACTTCCTCTTCTTCCCCTAGACTTCCCCTTCCCTCTATACTTCTCCTTCTTCCCCTAGACTTCCCCTTCTTCCCTTAGACTTCCCCTTCTTCCCCTAGACTTCCACTTCTTCCCCTAGACTTCCCGTAGACTTCCCCTTGCCTCTATACTTCCCATTCTTCCCCTAGACTTTCTCTTCCCTCTATACTTCCCCTTCTTCCCCTAGACTTCCCCTTCTTCCCCTAGACTTCCCCTTCCCTCTATACTTCCCCTTCTTCCCCTAGACTTCCCCTAGACTTCCCTTCCCTCTATACTTCCCCTTCTTCCCCTAGACTTCCCCTAGACTTCCCCTTCCCTCTCTACTTCCCCTTCTTCCCCTAGACTTCCCCTTCTTCCCCTAGACTTCCCCTTCTTCCCCTAGACTTCCCCTTCTTCCCCTAGACTTCCCCTTCTTCCCCTAGACTTCCCCTTCCCTCTATACTTCCCCTTCTTCCCCTAGACTTCCCCTAGACTTCCCTTTCCCTCTATACTTCCCCTTCTTCCCCTAGACTTCCCCTAGACTTCCCCTTCCCTCTATACTTCCCCTTCTTCCCTAGACTTCCCCTTCCCTCTATACTTCCCCTTCTCCCCTAGACTTCCCCTAGACTTCCCCTTCTTCCCCTAGACTTCCCCTTTTTCCCCTAGACTTCCCCTTCCCTCTATACTTCCTCTTCTTCCCCTAGACTTCCCCTTCTTCCCCTAGACTTCCCCTTCGTCCCCTAGACTTCCCATAGACTTCCCCTTTCCTCTATACTAACCCTTCTTCCCCTAGACTTCCACTAGACTTCCCCTTCCCTCTATACTTCCCCTTCTTCCCCTAGACTTCCCCTAGACTTCCCCTTCCCTCTATACTTCCCCTTCTTCCCCTAGACTTCCCCTAGACTTCCCCTTCCCTCTATACTTCCCCTTCTTCCCCTGGACTTCCCCTTTCCTCTATACTTCCCCTTCTCCCCTAGACTTCCCCTAGACTTCCCCTTCCCTCTATACTTCCCCTGCTTCCCCTAGACTTCCCCTAGACTTCCCCTTCTTCCCCTAGACTTCCCCTAGACTTCCCCTTCCCTCTATACTTCCCCTTCTTCCCCTAGACTTCACCTTCCCTCTATACTTCCCCTTCTTCCCCTAGACTTCCCCTTCTTCCCCTAGACTTCCCCTTCTTCCCCTAGACTTCCCCTTCTTCCCCTAGACTTCCCCTTCCCTCTATACTTCCCCTTCTTCCCCTAGACTTCCCCTAGACTTCCCTTCCCTCTATACTTCCCCTTCTTCCCCTAGACTTCCCCTTCCCTCTATACTTCCCCTTCTTCCCCTAGACTTCCCCTTCCCTCTATACATCCCCTTCTTCCCCTAGACTTCCCCTTCTTCCCCTAGACTTCCTCTTCTTCCCCTAGACTTCCCCTTCCCTCTATACTTCTCCTTCTTCCCCTAGACTTCCCCTTCTTCCCTTAGACTTCCCCTTCTTCCCCTAGACTTCCACTTCTTCCCCTAGACTTCCCGTAGACTTCCCCTTGCCTCTATACTTCCCCTTCTTCCCCTAGACTTTCTCTTCCCTCTATACTTCCCCTTCTTCCCCTAGACTTCCCCTTCTTCCCCTAGACTTCCCCTTCCCTCTATACTTCCCCTTCTTCCCCTAGACTTCCCCTAGACTTCCCTTCCCTCTATACTTCCCCTTCTTCCCCTAGACTTCCCCTAGACTTCCCCTTCCCTCTCTACTTCCCCTTCTTCCCCTAGACTTCCCCTTCTTCCCCTAGACTTCCCCTTCTTCCCCTAGACTTCCCCTTCTTCCCCTAGACTTCCCCTTCTTCCCCTAGACTTCCCCTTCCCTCTATACTTCCCCTTCTTCCCCTAGACTTCCCCTAGACTTCCCTTTCCCTCTATACTTCCCCTTCTTCCCCTAGACTTCCCCTAGACATCCCCTTCCCTCTATACTTCCCCTTCTTCCCTAGACTTCCCCTTCCCTCTATACTTCCCCTTCTCCCCTAGACTTCCCCTAGACTTCCCCTTCCCTCTATACTTCCCCTTCGTCCCCTAGACTTCCCCTTCTTCCCCTAGACTTCCCCTTCTTCCCCTAGACTTCCCCTTCTTCCCCTAGACTTCCCCTTCTTCCCCTAGACTTTCCGTAGACTTCCCCTTCCCTCTATACCTTCCCTTCTTCCCCTTCTTCCCCTAGACTTCCCCTTCTTCCCTTAGACTTCCCCTTTTTCCCCTAGACTTTCACTTCCCTCTATACTTCCCTTTCTTCCCCTAGACTTCCCCTTCTTCCCCTAGACTTCCCCTTCTTCCCCTAGACTTCCCCTTCCCTCTATACTTCCCCTTCTTCCCCTAGACTTCCCCTAGACTTCCCTTCCCTCTATACTTCCCCTTCTTCTCCTAGACTTCCCCTAGACTTCCCCTTCCCTCTCTACTTCCCCTTCTTCCCCTAGACTTCCCCTAGACTTCCCCTTCCCTCTCTACTTCCCTTCTTCCCCTAGACTTCCCCTTCTTCCCCTAGACTTCCCTTTCTTCCCCTAGACTTCCCCTTCCCTCTATACTTCCCCTTCTTCCATTAGACTTCCCCTTCCCTCTATACTTCCCCTTCTTCCCCTAGACTTCCCCTAGACTTCCCCTTCCCTCTATACTTCCCCTTCTTCCCCTAGACTTCCCCTTCCCTCTATACTTCCCCTTCTTCCCCTAGACTTCCCCTTCTTCCCCTAGACTTCCCCTTCTTCCCCTAGACTTCCCCTTCTTCCCCTAGACTTCCCCTTCCCTCTATACATCCCCTTCTTCCCCTAGACTTCCCCTTCTTCCCCTAGACTTCCTCTTCTTCCCCTAGACTTCCCCTTCCCTCTATACTTCTCCTTCTTCCCCTAGACTTCCCCTTCTTCCCTTAGACTTCCCCTTCTTCCCCTAGACTTCCACTTCTTCCCCTAGACTTCCCGTAGACTTCCCCTTGCCTCTATACTTCCCCTTCTTCCCCTAGACTTTCTCTTCCCTCTATACTTCCCCTTCTTCCCCTAGACTTCCCCTTCTTCCCCTAGACTTCCCCTTCCCTCTATACTTCCCCTTCTTCCCCTAGACTTCCCCTAGACTTCCCTTCCCTCTATACTTCCCCTTCTTCCCCTAGACTTCCCCTAGACTTCCCCTTCCCTCTCTACTTCCCCTTC
Source organism: Anniella stebbinsi (assembly GCA_029215795.1). Lineage (NCBI taxonomy): Eukaryota > Metazoa > Chordata > Lepidosauria > Squamata > Anniellidae > Anniella > Anniella stebbinsi. Next base: position 179,086 of record JARDYH010000017.1, read on the forward strand.
TTCCCCTAGACTTCCCCTTCTTCCCCTAGACTTCCCCTTCTTCCCCTAGACTTCCCCTTCTTCCCCTAGACTTCCCCTTCTTCCCCTAGACTTCCCCTTCCCTCTATACTTCCCCTTCTTCCCCTAGACTTCCCCTAGACTTCCCTTTCCCTCTATACTTCCCCTTCTTCCCCTAGACTTCCCCTAGACTTCCCCTTCCCTCTATACTTCCCCTTCTTCCCTAGACTTCCCCTTCCCTCTATACTTCCCCTTCTCCCCTAGACTTCCCCTAGACTTCCCCTTCCCTCTATACTTCCCCTTCTTCCCCTAGACTTCCCCTTCTTCCCCTAGACTTCCCCTTCTTCCCCTAGACTTCCCCTTCTTCCCCTAGACTTCCCCTTCCCTCTATACTTCCCCTTCTTCCCCTAGACTTCCCCTAGACTTCCCTTTCCCTCTATACTTCCCCTTCTTCCCCTAGACTTCCAATAGACTTCCCCTTCTTCCCCTAGACTTCCCCTTCCCTCTATACTTCCCCTTCTTCCCCTAGACTTCCCCTAGACTTCCCTTCCCTCTATACTTCCCCTTCTTCCCCTAGACTTCCCCTAGACTTCCCCTTCCCTCTCTACTTCCCCTTCTTCCCCTAGACTTCCCCTTCTTCCCCTAGACTTCCCCTTCTTCCCCTAGACTTCCCCTTCTTCCCCTAGACTTCCCCTTCTTCCCCTAGACTTCCCCTTCCCTCTATACTTCCCCTTCTTCCCCTAGACTTCCCCTAGACTTCCCTTTCCCTCTATACTTCCCCTTCTTCCCCTAGACTTCCCCTAGACTTCCCCTTCCCTCTATACTTCCCCTTCTTCCCTAGACTTCCCCTTCCCTCTATACTTCCCCTTCTCCCCTAGACTTCCCCTAGACTTCCCCTTCCCTCTATACTTCCCCTTCGTCCCCTAGACTTCCCCTTCCCTCTATACTTCCCCTTCTTCCCCTAGACTTCCCCTAGACTTCCCCTTCTTCCCCTAGACTTCCCCTTTTTCCCCTAGACTTCCCCTTCCCTCTATACTTCCTCTTCTTCCCCTAGACTTCCCCTTCTTCCCCTAGACTTCCCCTTCGTCCCCTAGACTTCCCATAGACTTCCCCTTTCCTCTATACTAACCCTTCTTCCCCTAGACTTCCACTAGACTTCCCCTTCCCTCTATACTTCCCCTTCTTCCCCTAGACTTCCCCTATACTTCCCCTTCCCTCTATACTTCCCCTTCTTCCCCTAGACTTCCCCTAGACTTCCCCTTCCCTCTATACTTCCCCTTCTTCCCCTGGACTTCCCCTTTCCTCTATACTTCCCCTTCTCCCCTAGACTTCCCCTAGACTTCCCCTTCCCTCTATACTTCCCCTTCTTCCCCTAGACTTTCCGTAGACTTCCCCTTCCCTCTATACCTTCCTTTCTTCCCCTTCTTCCCCTAGACTTCCCCTTCTTCCCTTAGACTTCCCCTTTTTCCCCTAGACTTTCTCTTCCCTCTATACTTCCCTTTCTTCCCCTAGACTTCCCCTTCTTCCCCTAGACTTCCCCTTCTTCCCCTAGACTTCCCCTTCCCTCTATACTTCCCCTTCTTCCCCTAGACTTCCCCTAGACTTCCCTTCCCTCTATACTTCCCCTTCTTCCCCTAGACTTCCCCTAGACTTCCCCTTCCCTCTCTACTTCCCCTTCTTCCCCTAGACTTCCCCTAGACTTCCCCTTCCCTCTCTACTTCCCCTTCTTCCCCTAGACTTCCCCTTCTTCCCCTAGACTTCCCTTTCTTCCCCTAGACTTCCCCTTCCCTCTATACTTCCCCTTCTTCCATTAGACTTCCCCTTCCCTCTATACTTCCCCTGCTTCCCCTAGACTTCCCCTAGACTTCCCCTTCTTCCCCTAGACTTCCCCTAGACTTCCCCTTCCCTCTATACTTCCCCTTCTTCCCCTAGACTTCCCCTTCCCTCTATACTTCCCCTTCTTCCCCTAGACTTCCCCTTCTTCCCCTAGACTTCCTCTTCTTCCCCTAGACTTCCCCTTCCCTCTATACTTCCCCTTCTTCCCCTAGACTTCCCCTAGACTTCCCCTTCCCTCTCTACTTCCCCTTCTTCCCCTAGACTTCCCCTTCTTCCCCTAGACTTCCCCTTCTTCCCCTAGACTTTCCCTTCCCTCTATACTTCCCCTTCTTCCATTAGACTTCCCCTTCCCTCTATACTTCCCCTGCTTCCCCTAGACTTCCCCTAATCTTCCCCTTCTTCCCCTAGACTTCCCCTACACTTCCCTTCCCTCTATACTTCCCCTTCTTCCCCTAGACTTCCCCTAGACTTCCCCTTCCTTCTCTACTTCCCCTTCTTCCCCTAGACTTCCCCTTCTTCCCCTAGACTTCCCCTTCTTCCCCTAGACTTTCCCTTCCCTCTATACTTCCCCTTCTTCCATTAGACTTCCCCTTCCCTCTATACTTCCCCTTCTTCCCCTAGACTTCCCCTTCTTCCCCTAGACTTCCTCTTCTTCCCCTAGACTTCCCCTTCTTCCCCTATACTTCCCCTTCCCTCTATACTTCCCCTTCTTCCCCTAGACTTCCCCTTCCCTCTATACATCCCCTTCTTCCCCTAGACTTCCCCTTCTTCCCCTAGACTTCCTCTTCTTCCCCTAGACTTCCCCTTCCCTCTATACTTCCGCTTCTTCCCCTAGACTTCCCCTTCTTCCCTTAGACTTCCCCTTCTTCCCCTAGCCTTTCTCTTCCGTCTATACTTCCCCTTCTTCCCCTAGACTTCCCCTTCTTCCCCTAGACTTCCCCTTCTTCCCCTAGACTTCCCCTTCCCTCTATACTTCCCCTTCTTCCCCTAGACTTCCCCTAGACTTCCCTTCCCTCTATACTTCCCCTTCTTCCCCTAGACTTCCCCTTCCCTCTATACTTCCCCTTCTTCCCCTAGACTTCCCCTTCCCTCTATACATCCCCTTCTTCCCCTAGACTTCCCCTTCTTCCCCTAGACTTCCTCTTCTTCCCCTAGACTTCCCCTTCCCTCTATACTTCTCCTTCTTCCCCTAGACTTCCCCTTCTTCCCTTAGACTTCCCCTTCTTCCCCTAGACTTCCACTTCTTCCCCTAGACTTCCCGTAGACTTCCCCTTGCCTCTATACTTCCCATTCTTCCCCTAGACTTTCTCTTCCCTCTATACTTCCCCTTCTTCCCCTAGACTTCCCCTTCTTCCCCTAGACTTCCCCTTCCCTCTATACTTCCCCTTCTTCCCCTAGACTTCCCCTAGACTTCCCTTCCCTCTATACTTCCCCTTCTTCCCCTAGACTTCCCCTAGACTTCCCCTTCCCTCTCTACTTCCCCTTCTTCCCCTAGACTTCCCCTTCTTCCCCTAGACTTCCCCTTCTTCCCCTAGACTTCCCCTTCTTCCCCTAGACTTCCCCTTCTTCCCCTAGACTTCCCCTTCCCTCTATACTTCCCCTTCTTCCCCTAGACTTCCCCTAGACTTCCCTTTCCCTCTATACTTCCCCTTCTTCCCCTAGACTTCCCCTAGACTTCCCCTTCCCTCTATACTTCCCCTTCTTCCCTAGACTTCCCCTTCCCTCTATACTTCCCCTTCTCCCCTAGACTTCCCCTAGACTTCCCCTTCTTCCCCTAGACTTCCCCTTTTTCCCCTAGACTTCCCCTTCCCTCTATACTTCCTCTTCTTCCCCTAGACTTCCCCTTCTTCCCCTAGACTTCCCCTTCGTCCCCTAGACTTCCCATAGACTTCCCCTTTCCTCTATACTAACCCTTCTTCCCCTAGACTTCCACTAGACTTCCCCTTCCCTCTATACTTCCCCTTCTTCCCCTAGACTTCCCCTAGACTTCCCCTTCCCTCTATACTTCCCCTTCTTCCCCTAGACTTCCCCTAGACTTCCCCTTCCCTCTATACTTCCCCTTCTTCCCCTGGACTTCCCCTTTCCTCTATACTTCCCCTTCTCCCCTAGACTTCCCCTAGACTTCCCCTTCCCTCTATACTTCCCCTTCTTCCCCTAGACTTTCCGTAGACTTCCCCTTCCCTCTATACCTTCCCTTCTTCCCCTTCTTCCCCTAGACTTCCCCTTCTTCCCTTAGACTTCCCCTTTTTCCCCTAGACTTTCTCTTCCCTCTATACTTCCCCTTCTTCCCCTAGACTTCCCCTTCTTCCCCTAGACTTCCCCTTCCCTCTATACTTCCCCTTCTTCCCCTAGACTTCCCCTAGACTTCCCTTCCCTCTATACTTCCCCTTCTTCCCCTAGACTTCCCCTAGACTTCCCCTTCCCTCTATACTTCCCCTTCTTCCCCTAGACTTCCCCTAGACTTCCCCTTCCCTCTCTACTTCCCCTTCTTCCCCTAGACTTCCCCTTCTTCCCCTAGACTTCCCTTTCTTCCCCTAGACTTCCCCTTCCCTCTATACTTCCCCTTCTTCCATTAGACTTCCCCTTCCCTCTATACTTCCCCTGCTTCCCCTAGACTTCCCCTAGACTTCCCCTTCTTCCCCTAGACTTCCCCTAGACTTCCACTTCCCTCTATACTTCCCCTTCTTCCCCTAGACTTCCCCTTCCCTCTATACTTCCCCTTCTTCCCCTAGACTTCCCCTTCTTCCCCTAGACTTCCCCTTCTTCCCCTAGACTTCCCCTTCTTCCCCTAGACTTCCCCTTCCCTCTATACTTCCCCTTCTTCCCCTAGACTTCCCCTAGACTTCCCTTCCCTCTATACTTCCCCTTCTTCCCCTAGACTTCCCCTTCCCTCTATACTTCCCCTTCTTCCCCTAGACTTCCCCTTCCCTCTATACATCCCCTTCTTCCCCTAGACTTCCCCTTCTTCCCCTAGACTTCCTCTTCTTCCCCTAGACTTCCCCTTCCCTCTATACTTCTCCTTCTTCCCCTAGACTTCCCCTTCTTCCCTTAGACTTCCCCTTCTTCCCCTAGACTTCCACTTCTTCCCCTAGACTTCCCGTAGACTTCCCCTTGCCTCTATACTTCCCCTTCTTCCCCTAGACTTTCTCTTCCCTCTATACTTCCCCTTCTTCCCCTAGACTTCCCCTTCTTCCCCTAGACTTCCCCTTCCCTCTATACTTCCCCTTCTTCCCCTAGACTTCCCCTAGACTTCCCTTCCCTCTATACTTCCCCTTCTTCCCCTAGACTTCCCCTAGACTTCCCCTTCCCTCTCTACTTCCCCTTCTTCCCCTAGACTTCCCCTTCTTCCCCTAGACTTCCCCTTCTTCCCCTAGACTTCCCCTTCTTCCCCTAGACTTCCCCTTCTTCCCCTAGACTTCCCCTTCCCTCTATACTTCCCCTTCTTCCCCTAGACTTCCCCTAGACTTCCCTTTCCCTCTATACTTCCCCTTCTTCCCCTAGACTTCCCCTAGACATCCCCTTCCCTCTATACTTCCCCTTCTTCCCTAGACTTCCCCTTCCCTCTATACTTCCCCTTCTCCCCTAGACTTCCCCTAGACTTCCCCTTCCCTCTATACTTCCCCTTCGTCCCCTAGACTTCCCCTTCTTCCCCTAGACTTCCCCTTCTTCCCCTAGACTTCCCCTTCTTCCCCTAGACTTCCCCTTCCCTCTATACTTCCCCTTCTTCCCCTAGACTTCCCCTAGACTTCCCTTTCCCTCTATACTTCCCCTTCTTCCCCTAGACTTCCCCTAGACTTCCCCTTCTTCCCCTAGACTTCCCCTTCCCTCTATACTTCCCCTTCTTCCCCTAGACTTCCCCTAGACTTCCCTTCCCTCTATACTTCCCCTTCTTCCCCTAGACTTCCCCTAGACTTCCCCTTCCCTCTCTACTTCCCCTTCTTCCCCTAGACTTCCCCTTCTTCCCCTAGACTTCCCCTTCTTCCCCTAGACTTCCCCTTCTTCCCCTAGACTTCCCCTTCTTCCCCTAGACTTCCCCTTCCCTCTATACTTCCCCTTCTTCCCCTAGACTTCCCCTAGACTTCCCTTTCCCTCTATACTTCCCCTTCTTCCCCTAGACTTCCCCTAGACTTCCCCTTCCCTCTATACTTCCCCTTCTTCCCTAGACTTCCCCTTCCCTCTATACTTCCCCTTCTCCCCTAGAGTTCCCCTAGACTTCCCCTTCCCTCTATACTTCCCCTTCGTCCCCTAGACTTCCCCTTCCCTCTATACTTCCCCTTCTTCCCCTAGACTTCCCCTAGACTTCCCCTTCTTCCCCTAGACTTCCCCTTTTTCCCCTAGACTTCCCCTTCCCTCTATACTTCCTCTTCTTCCCCTAGACTTCCCCTTCTTCCCCTAGACTTCCCCTTCGTCCCCTAGACTTCCCATAGACTTCCCCTTTCCTCTATACTAACCCTTCTTCCCCTAGACTTCCACTAGACTTCCCCTTCCCTCTATACTTCCCCTTCTTCCCCTAGACTTCCCCTAGACTTCCCCTTCCCTCTATACTTCCCCTTCTTCCCCTAGACTTCCCCTAGACTTCCCCTTCCCTCTATACTTCCCCTTCTTCCCCTGGACTTCCCCTTTCCTCTATACTTCCCCTTCTCCCCTAGACTTCCCCTAGACTTCCCCTTCCCTCTATACTTCCCCTTCTTCCCCTAGACTTTCCGTAGACTTCCCCTTCCCTCTATACCTTCCCTTCTTCCCCTTCTTCCCCTAGACTTCCCCTTCTTCCCTTAGACTTCCCCTTTTTCCCCTAGACTTTCTCTTCCCTCTATACTTCCCTTTCTTCCCCTAGACTTCCCCTTCTTCCCCTAGACTTCCCCTTCTTCCCCTAGACTTCCCCTTCCCTCTATACTTCTCCTTCTTCCCCTAGACTTCCCCTTCTTCCCTTAGACTTCCCCTTCTTCCCCTAGACTTCCACTTCTTCCCCTAGACTTCCCGTAGACTTCCCCTTGCCTCTATACTTCCCCTTCTTCCCCTAGACTTTCTCTTCCCTCTATACTTCCCCTTCTTCCCCTAGACTTCCCCTTCTTCCCCTAGACTTCCCCTTCCCTCTATACTTCCCCTTCTTCCCCTAGACTTCCCCTAGACTTCCCTTCCCTCTATACTTCCCCTTCTTCCCCTAGACTTCCCCTAGACTTCCCCTTCCCTCTCTACTTCCCCTTCTTCCCCTAGACTTCCCCTTCTTCCCCTAGACTTCCCCTTCTTCCCCTAGACTTCCCCTTCTTCCCCTAGACTTCCCCTTCTTCCCCTAGACTTCCCCTTCCCTCTATACTTCCCCTTCTTCCCCTAGACTTCCCCTAGACTTCCCTTTCCCTCTATACTTCCCCTTCTTCCCCTAGACTTCCCCTTCCCTCTATACTTCCCCTTCTTCCCTAGACTTCCCCTTCCCTCTATACTTCCCCTTCTTCCCCTAGACTTCCCCTTCCCTCTATACTTCCCCTTCTTCCCCTAGACTTCCCCTTCTTCCCCTAGACTTCCCCTTCTTCCCCTAGACTTCCCCTTCTTCCCCTAGACTTCCCCTTCCCTCTATACTTCCCCTTCTTCCCCTAGACTTCCCCTAGACTTCCCTTCCCTCTATACTTCCCCTTCTTCCCCTAGACTTCCCCTTCCCTCTATACTTCCCCTTCTTCCCCTAGACTTCCCCTTCCCTCTATACATCCCCTTCTTCCCCTAGACTTCCCCTTCTTCCCCTAGACTTCCTCTTCTTCCCCTAGACTTCCCCTTCCCTCTATACTTCTCCTTCTTCCCCTAGACTTCCCCTTCTTCCCTTAGACTTCCCCTTCTTCCCCTAGACTTCCACTTCTTCCCCTAGACTTCCCGTAGACTTCCCCTTGCCTCTATACTTCCCCTTCTTCCCCTAGACTTTCTCTTCCCTCTATACTTCCCCTTCTTCCCCTAGACTTCCCCTTCTTCCCCTAGACTTCCCCTTCCCTCTATACTTCCCCTTCTTCCCCTAGACTTCCCCTAGACTTCCCTTCCCTCTATACTTCCCCTTCTTCCCCTAGACTTCCCCTAGACTTCCCCTTCCCTCTCTACTTCCCCTTCTTCCCCTAGACTTCCCCTTCTTCCCCTAGACTTCCCCTTCTTCCCCTAGACTTCCCCTTCTTCCCCTAGACTTCCCCTTCTTCCCCTAGACTTCCCCTTCCCTCTATACTTCCCCTTCTTCCCCTAGACTTCCCCTAGACTTCCCTTTCCCTCTATACTTCCCCTTCTTCCCCTAGACTTCCCCTAGACATCCCCTTCCCTCTATACTTCCCCTTCTTCCCTAGACTTCCCCTTCCCTCTATACTTCCCCTTCTCCCCTAGACTTCCCCTAGACTTCCCCTTCCCTCTATACTTCCCCTTCGTCCCCTAGACTTCCCCTTCTTCCCCTAGACTTCCCCTTCTTCCCCTAGACTTCCCCTTCTTCCCCTAGACTTCCCCTTCCCTCTATACTTCCCCTTCTTCCCCTAGATTTCCCCTAGACTTCCCTTTCCCTCTATACTTCCCCTTCTTCCCCTAGACTTCCCCTAGACTTCCCCTTCTTCCCCTAGACTTCCCCTTCCCTCTATACTTCCCCTTCTTCCCCTAGACTTCCCCTAGACTTCCCTTCCCTCTATACTTCCCCTTCTTCCCCTAGACTTCCCCTAGACTTCCCCTTCCCTCTCTACTTCCCCTTCTTCCCCTAGACTTCCCCTTCTTCCCCTAGACTTCCCCTTCTTCCCCTAGACTTCCCCTTCTTCCCCTAGACTTCCCCTTCTTCCCCTAGACTTCCCCTTCCCTCTATACTTCCCCTTCTTCCCCTAGACTTCCCCTAGACTTCCCTTTCCCTCTATACTTCCCCTTCTTCCCCTAGACTTCCCCTAGACTTCCCCTTCCCTCTATACTTCCCCTTCTTCCCTAGACTTCCCCTTCCCTCTATACTTCCCCTTCTCCCCTAGAGTTCCCCTAGACTTCCCCTTCCCTCTATACTTCCCCTTCGTCCCCTAGACTTCCCCTTCCCTCTATACTTCCCCTTCTTCCCCTAGACTTCCCCTAGACTTCCCCTTCTTCCCCTAGACTTCCCCTTTTTCCCCTAGACTTCCCCTTCCCTCTATACTTCCTCTTCTTCCCCTAGACTTCCCCTTCTTCCCCTAGACTTCCCCTTCGTCCCCTAGACTTCCCATAGACTTCCCCTTTCCTCTATACTAACCCTTCTTCCCCTAGACTTCCACTAGACTTCCCCTTCCCTCTATACTTCCCCTTCTTCCCCTAGACTTCCCCTAGACTTCCCCTTCCCTCTATACTTCCCCTTCTTCCCCTAGACTTCCCCTAGACTTCCCCTTCCCTCTATACTTCCCCTTCTTCCCCTGGACTTCCCCTTTCCTCTATACTTCCCCTTCTCCCCTAGACTTCCCCTAGACTTCCCCTTCCCTCTATACTTCCCCTTCTTCCCCTAGACTTTCCGTAGACTTCCCCTTCCCTCTATACCTTCCCTTCTTCCCCTTCTTCCCCTAGACTTCCCCTTCTTCCCTTAGACTTCCCCTTTTTCCCCTAGACTTTCTCTTCCCTCTATACTTCCCTTTCTTCCCCTAGACTTCCCCTTCTTCCCCTAGACTTCCCCTTCTTCCCCTAGACTTCCCCTTCCCTCTATACTTCTCCTTCTTCCCCTAGACTTCCCCTTCTTCCCTTAGACTTCCCCTTCTTCCCCTAGACTTCCACTTCTTCCCCTAGACTTCCCGTAGACTTCCCCTTGCCTCTATACTTCCCCTTCTTCCCCTAGACTTTCTCTTCCCTCTATACTTCCCCTTCTTCCCCTAGACTTCCCCTTCTTCCCCTAGACTTCCCCTTCCCTCTATACTTCCCCTTCTTCCCCTAGACTTCCCCTAGACTTCCCTTCCCTCTATACTTCCCCTTCTTCCCCTAGACTTCCCCTAGACTTCCCCTTCCCTCTCTACTTCCCCTTCTTCCCCTAGACTTCCCCTTCTTCCCCTAGACTTCCCCTTCTTCCCCTAGACTTCCCCTTCTTCCCCTAGACTTCCCCTTCTTCCCCTAGACTTCCCCTTCCCTCTATACTTCCCCTTCTTCCCCTAGACTTCCCCTAGACTTCCCTTTCCCTCTATACTTCCCCTTCTTCCCCTAGACTTCCCCTTCCCTCTATACTTCCCCTTCTTCCCTAGACTTCCCCTTCCCTCTATACTTCCCCTTCTCCCCTAGACTTCCCCTAGACTTCCCCTTCCCTCTATACTTCCCCTTCGTCCCCTAGACTTCCCCTTCTTCCCCTAGACTTCCCCTTCTTCCCCTAGACTTCCCCTTCTTCCCCTAGACTTCCCCTTCCCTCTATACTTCCCCTTCTTCCCCTAGACTTCCCCTAGACTTCCCTTTCCCTCTATACTTCCCCTTCTTCCCCTAGACTTCCCCTAGACTTCCCCTTCTTCCCCTAGACTTCCCCTTCCCTCTATACTTCCCCTTCTTCCCCTAGACTTCCCCTAGACTTCCCTTCCCTCTATACTTCCCCTTCTTCCCCTAGACTTCCCCTAGACTTCCCCTTCCCTCTCTACTTCCCCTTCTTCCCCTAGACTTCCCCTTCTTCCCCTAGACTTCCCTTTCTTCCCCTAGACTTCCCCTTCTTCCCCTAGACTTCCCCTTCTTCCCCTAGACTTCCCCTTCCCTCTATACTTCCCCTTCTTCCCCTAGACTTCCCCTAGACTTCCCTTCCCTCTATACTTCCCCTTCTTCCCCTAGACTTCCCCTAGACTTCCCTTCCCTCTCTACTTCCCCTTCTTCCCCTAGACTTCCCCTAGACTTCCCCTTCCCTCTCTACTTCCCCTTCTTCCCCTAGACTTCCCCTTCTTCCCCTAGACTTCCCTTTCTTCCCCTAGACTTCCCCTTCCCTCTATACTTCCCCTTCTTCCATTAGACTTCCCCTTCCCTCTATACTTCCCCTGCTTCCCCTAGACTTCCCCTAGACTTCCCCTTCTTCCCCTAGACTTCCCCTAGACTTCCCCTTCCCTCTATACTTCCCCTTCTTCCCCTAGACTTCCCCTTCCCTCTATACTTCCCCTTCTTCCCCTAGACTTCCCCTTCTTCCCCTAGACTTCCTCTTCTTCCCCTAGACTTCCCCTTCCCTCTATACTTCCCCTTCTTCCCCTAGACTTCCCCTAGACTTCCCCTTCCCTCTCTACTTCCCCTTCTTCCCCTAGACTTCCCCTTCTTCCCCTAGACTTCCCCTTCTTCCCCTAGACTTTCCCTTCCCTCTATACTTCCCCTTCTTCCATTAGACTTCCCCTTCCCTCTATACTTCCCCTGCTTCCCCTAGACTTCCCCTAATCTTCCCCTTCTTCCCCTAGACTTCCCCTAGACTTCCCTTCCCTCTATACTTCCCCTTCTTCCCCTAGACTTCCCCTAGACCTCCCCTTCCCTCTCTACTTCCCCTTCTTCCCCTAGACTTCCCCTTCTTCCCCTAGACTTCCCCTTCTTCCCCTAGACTTTCCCTTCCCTCTATACTTCCCCTTCTTCCATTAGACTTCCCCTTCCCTCTATACTTCCCCTTCTTCCCCTAGACTTCCCCTTCTTCCCCTAGACTTCCTCTTCTTCCCCTAGACTTCCCCTTCTTCCCCTATACTTCCCCTTCCCTCTATACTTCCCCTTCTTCCCCTAGACTTCCCCTTCCCTCTATACATCCCCTTCTTCCCCTAGACTTCCCCTTCTTCCCCTAGACTTCCTCTTCTTCCCCTAGACTTCCCCTTCCCTCTATACTTCCCCTTCTTCCCCTAGACTTCCCCTTCTTCCCTTAGACTTCCCCTTCTTCCCCTAGCCTTTCTCTTCCCTCTATACTTCCCCTTCTTCCCCTAGACTTCCCCTTCTTCCCCTAGACTTCCCCTTCTTCCCCTAGACTTCCCCTTCCCTCTATACTTCCCCTTCTTCCCCTAGACTTCCCCTAGACTTCCCTTCCCTCTATACTTCCCCTTCTTCCCCTAGACTTCCCCTTCCCTCTATACTTCCCCTTCTTCCCCTAGACTTCCCCTTCCCTCTATACATCCCCTTCTTCCCCTAGACTTCCCCTTCTTCCCCTAGACTTCCTCTTCTTCCCCTAGACTTCCCCTTCCCTCTATACTTCTCCTTCTTCCCCTAGACTTCCCCTTCTTCCCTTAGACTTCCCCTTCTTCCCCTAGACTTCCCCTTCCCTCTATACTTCCCCTTCTTCCCCTAGACTTCCCCTAGACTTCCCTTCCCTCTATACTTCCCCTTCTTCCCCTAGACTTCCCCTAGACTTCCCCTTCCCTCTCTACTTCCCCTTCTTCCCCTAGACTTCCCCTTCTTCCCCTAGACTTCCCCTTCTTCCCCTAGACTTCCCCTTCTTCCCCTAGACTTCCCCTTCTTCCCCTAGACTTCCCCTTCCCTCTATACTTCCCCTTCTTCCCCTAGACTTCCCCTAGACTTCCCTTTCCCTCTATACTTCCCCTTCTTCCCCTAGACTTCCCCTAGACTTCCCCTTCCCTCTATACTTCCCCTTCTTCCCTAGACTTCCCCTTCCCTCTATACTTCCCCTTCTCCCCTAGAGTTCCCCTAGACTTCCCCTTCCCTCTATACTTCCCCTTCGTCCCCTAGACTTCCCCTTCCCTCTATACTTCCCCTTCTTCCCCTAGACTTCCCCTAGACTTCCCCTTCTTCCCCTAGACTTCCCCTTTTTCCCCTAGACTTCCCCTTCCCTCTATACTTCCTCTTCTTCCCCTAGACTTCCCCTTCTTCCCCTAGACTTCCCCTTCGTCCCCTAGACTTCCCATAGACTTCCCCTTTCCTCTATACTAACCCTTCTTCCCCTAGACTTCCACTAGACTTCCCCTTCCCTCTATACTTCCCCTTCTTCCCCTAGACTTCCCCTAGACTTCCCCTTCCCTCTATACTTCCCCTTCTTCCCCTAGACTTCCCCTAGACTTCCCCTTCCCTCTATACTTCCCCTTCTTCCCCTGGACTTCCCCTTTCCTCTATACTTCCCCTTCTCCCCTAGACTTCCCCTAGACTTCCCCTTCCCTCTATACTTCCCCTTCTTCCCCTAGACTTTCCGTAGACTTCCCCTTCCCTCTATACCTTCCCTTCTTCCCCTTCTTCCCCTAGACTTCCCCTTCTTCCCTTAGACTTCCCCTTTTTCCCCTAGACTTTCTCTTCCCTCTATACTTCCCTTTCTTCCCCTAGACTTCCCCTTCTTCCCCTAGACTTCCCCTTCTTCCCCTAGACTTCCCCTTCCCTCTATACTTCTCCTTCTTCCCCTAGACTTCCCCTTCTTCCCTTAGACTTCCCCTTCTTCCCCTAGACTTCCACTTCTTCCCCTAGACTTCCCGTAGACTTCCCCTTGCCTCTATACTTCCCCTTCTTCCCCTAGACTTTCTCTTCCCTCTATACTTCCCCTTCTTCCCCTAGACTTCCCCTTCTTCCCCTAGACTTCCCCTTCCCTCTATACTTCCCCTTCTTCCCCTAGACTTCCCCTAGACTTCCCTTCCCTCTATACTTCCCCTTCTTCCCCTAGACTTCCCCTAGACTTCCCCTTCCCTCTCTACTTCCCCTTCTTCCCCTAGACTTCCCCTTCTTCCCCTAGACTTCCCCTTCTTCCCCTAGACTTCCCCTTCTTCCCCTAGACTTCCCCTTCTTCCCCTAGACTTCCCCTTCCCTCTATACTTCCCCTTCTTCCCCTAGACTTCCCCTAGACTTCCCTTTCCCTCTATACTTCCCCTTCTTCCCCTAGACTTCCCCTTCCCTCTATACTTCCCCTTCTTCCCTAGACTTCCCCTTCCCTCTATACTTCCCCTTCTCCCCTAGACTTCCCCTAGACTTCCCCTTCCCTCTATACTTCCCCTTCGTCCCCTAGACTTCCCCTTCTTCCCCTAGACTTCCCCTTCTTCCCCTAGACTTCCCCTTCTTCCCCTAGACTTCCCCTTCCCTCTATACTTCCCCTTCTTCCCCTAGACTTCCCCTAGACTTCCCTTTCCCTCTATACTTCCCCTTCTTCCCCTAGACTTCCCCTAGACTTCCCCTTCTTCCCCTAGACTTCCCCTTCCCTCTATACTTCCCCTTCTTCCCCTAGACTTCCCCTAGACTTCCCTTCCCTCTATACTTCCCCTTCTTCCCCTAGACTTCCCCTAGACTTCCCCTTCCCTCTCTACTTCCCCTTCTTCCCCTAGACTTCCCCTTCTTCCCCTAGACTTCCCTTTCTTCCCCTAGACTTCCCCTTCTTCCCCTAGACTTCCCCTTCTTCCCCTAGACTTCCCCTTCCCTCTATACTTCCCCTTCTTCCCCTAGACTTCCCCTAGACTTCCCTTTCCCTCTATACTTCCCCTTCTTCCCCTAGACTTCCCCTAGACTTCCCCTTCCCTCTATACTTCCCCTTCTTCCCTAGACTTCCCCTTCCCTCTATACTTCCCCTTCTCCCCTAGACTTCCCCTAGACTTCCCCTTCCCTCTATACTTCCCCTTCGTCCCCTAGACTTCCCCTTCCCTCTATACTTCCCCTTCTTCCCCTAGACTTCCCCTAGACTTCCCCTTCTTCCCCTAGACTTCCCCTTTTTCCCCTAGACTTCCCCTTCCCTCTATACTTCCTCTTCTTCCCCTAGACTTCCCCTTCTTCCCCTAGACTTCCCCTTCGTCCCCTAGACTTCCCATAGACTTCCCCTTTCCTCTATACTAACCCTTCTTCCCCTAGACTTCCACTAGACTTCCCCTTCCCTCTATACTTCCCCTTCTTCCCCTAGACTTCCCCTAGACTTCCCCTTCCCTCTATACTTCCCCTTCTTCCCCTAGACTTCCCCTAGACTTCCCCTTCCCTCTATACTTCCCCTTCTTCCCCTGGACTTCCCCTTTCCTCTATACTTCCCCTTCTCCCCTAGACTTCCCCTAGACTTCCCCTTCCCTCTATACTTCCCCTTCTTCCCCTAGACTTTCCGTAGACTTCCCCTTCCCTCTATACCTTCCCTTCTTCCCCTTCTTCCCCTAGACTTCCCCTTCTTCCCTTAGACTTCCCCTTTTTCCCCTAGACTTTCTCTTCCCTCTATACTTCCCTTTCTTCCCCTAGACTTCCCCTTCTTCCCCTAGACTTCCCCTTCTTCCCCTAGACTTCCCCTTCCCTCTATACTTCCCCTTCTTCCCCTAGACTTCCCCTAGACTTCCCTTCCCTCTATACTTCCCCTTCTTCCCCTAGACTTCCCCTAGACTTCCCTTCCCTCTCTACTTCCCCTTCTTCCCCTAGACTTCCCCTAGACTTCCCCTTCCCTCTCTACTTCCCCTTCTTCCCCTAGACTTCCCCTTCTTCCCCTAGACTTCCCTTTCTTCCCCTAGACTTCCCCTTCCCTCTATACTTCCCCTTCTTCCATTAGACTTCCCCTTCCCTCTATACTTCCCCTGCTTCCCCTAGACTTCCCCTAGACTTCCCCTTCTTCCCCTAGACTTCCCCTAGACTTCCCCTTCCCTCTATACTTCCCCTTCTTCCCCTAGACTTCCCCTTCCCTCTATACTTCCCCTTCTTCCCCTAGACTTCCCCTTCTTCCCCTAGACTTCCTCTTCTTCCCCTAGACTTCCCCTTCCCTCTATACTTCCCCTTCTTCCCCTAGACTTCCCCTAGACTTCCCCTTCCCTCTCTACTTCCCCTTCTTCCCCTAGACTTCCCCTTCTTCCCCTAGACTTCCCCTTCTTCCCCTAGACTTTCCCTTCCCTCTATACTTCCCCTTCTTCCATTAGACTTCCCCTTCCCTCTATACTTCCCCTGCTTCCCCTAGACTTCCCCTAATCTTCCCCTTCTTCCCCTAGACTTCCCCTAGACTTCCCTTCCCTCTATACTTCCCCTTCTTCCCCTAGACTTCCCCTAGACCTCCCCTTCCCTCTCTACTTCCCCTTCTTCCCCTAGACTTCCCCTTCTTCCCCTAGACTTCCCCTTCTTCCCCTAGACTTTCCCTTCCCTCTATACTTCCCCTTCTTCCATTAGACTTCCCCCTCCCTCTATACTTCCCCTTATTCCCCTAGACTTCCCCTTCTTCCCCTAGACTTCCTCTTCTTCCCCTAGACTTCCCCTTCTTCCCCTATACTTCCCCTTCCCTCTATACTTCCCCTTCTTCCCCTAGACTTCCCCTTCCCTCTATACATCCCCTTCTTCCCCTAGACTTCCCCTTCTTCCCCTAGACTTCCTCTTCTTCCCCTAGACTTCCCCTTCCCTCTATACTTCCCCTTCTTCCCCTAGACTTCCCCTTCTTCCCTTAGACTTCCCCTTCTTCCCCTAGCCTTTCTCTTCCCTCTATACTTCCCCTTCTTCCCCTAGACTTCCCCTTCTTCCCCTAGACTTCCCCTTCTTCCCCTAGACTTCCCCTTCCCTCTATACTTCCCCTTCTTCCCCTAGACTTCCCCTAGACTTCCCTTCCCTCTATACTTCCCCTTCTTCCCCTAGACTTCCCCTTCCCTCTATACTTCCCCTTCTTCCCCTAGACTTCCCCTTCCCTCTATACATCCCCTTCTTCCCCTAGACTTCCCCTTCTTCCCCTAGACTTCCTCTTCTTCCCCTAGACTTCCCCTTCCCTCTATACTTCTCCTTCTTCCCCTAGACTTCCCCTTCTTCCCTTAGACTTCCCCTTCTTCCCCTAGACTTCCACTTCTTCCCCTAGACTTCCCGTAGACTTCCCCTTGCCTCTATACTTCCCCTTCTTCCCCTAGACTTTCTCTTCCCTCTATACTTCCCCTTCTTCCCCTAGACTTCCCCTTCTTCCCCTAGACTTCCCCTTCCCTCTATACTTCCCCTTCTTCCCCTAGACTTCCCCTAGACTTCCCTTCCCTCTCTACTTCCCCTTCTTCCCCTAGACTTCCCCTAGACTTCCCCTTCCCTCTCTACTTCCCCTTCTTCCCCTAGACTTCCCCTTCTTCCCCTAGACTTCCCCTTCTTCCCCTAGACTTCCCCTTCTTCCCCTAGACTTCCCCTTCTTCCCCTAGACTTCCCCTTCCCTCTATACTTCCCCTTCTTCCCCTAGACTTCCCCTAGACTTCCCTTTCCCTCTATACTTCCCCTTCTTCCCCTAGACTTCCCCTAGACTTCCCCTTCCCTCTATACTTCCCCTTCTTCCCTAGACTTCCCCTTCCCTCTATACTTCCCCTTCTCCCCTAGACTTCCCCTAGACTTCCCCTTCCCTCTATACTTCCCCTTCGTCCCCTAGACTTCCCCTTCCCTCTATACTTCCCCTTCTTCCCCTAGACTTCCCCTAGACTTCCCCTTCTTCCCCTAGACTTCCCCTTTTTCCCCTAGACTTCCCCTTCCCTCTATACTTCCTCTTCTTCCCCTAGACTTCTCCTTCTTCCCCTAGACTTCCCCTTCGTCCCCTAGACTTCCCATAGACTTCCCCTTTCCTCTATACTAACCCTTCTTCCCCTAAACTTCCACTAGACTTCCCCTTCCCTCTATACTTCCCCTTCTTCCCCTAGACTTCCCCTAGACTTCCCCTTCCCTCTATACTTCCCCTTCTTCCCCTAGACTTCCCCTAGACTTCCCCTTCCCTCTATACTTCCCCTTCTTCCCCTGGACTTCCCCTTTCCTCTATACTTCCCCTTCTCCCCTAGACTTCCCCTAGACTTCCCCTTCCCTCTATACTTCCCCTTCTTCCCCTAGACTTTCCGTAGACTTCCCCTTCCCTCTATACCTTCCCTTCTTCCCCTTCTTCCCCTAGACTTCCCCTTCTTCCCTTAGACTTCCCCTTTTTCCCCTAGACTTTCTCTTCCCTCTATACTTCCCTTTCTTCCCCTAGACTTCCCCTTCTTCCCCTAGACTTCCCCTTCTTCCCCTAGACTTCCCCTTCCCTCTATACTTCCCCTTCTTCCCCTAGACTTCCCCTAGACTTCCCTTCCCTCTATACTTCCCCTTCTTCCCCTAGACTTCCCCTAGACTTCCCCTTCCCTCTCTACTTCCCCTTCTTCCCCTAGACTTCCCCTAGACTTCCCCTTCCCTCTCTACTTCCCCTTCTTCCCCTAGACTTCCCCTTCTTCCCCTAGACTTCCCTTTCTTCCCCTAGACTTCCCCTTCCCTCTATACTTCCCCTTCTTCCATTAGACTTCCCCTTCCCTCTATACTTCCCCTGCTTCCCCTAGACTTCCCCTAGACTTCCCCTTCTTCCCCTAGACTTCCCCTAGACTTCCCCTTCCCTCTATACTTCCCCTTCTTCCCCTAGACTTCCCCTTCCCTCTATACTTCCCCTTCTTCCCCTAGACTTCCCCTTCTTCCCCTAGACTTCCTCTTCTTCCGCTAGACTTCCCCTTCCCTCTATACTTCCCCTTCTTCCCCTAGACTTCCCCTAGACTTCCCCTTCCCTCTCTACTTCCCCTTCTTCCCCTAGACTTCCCCTTCTTCCCCTAGACTTCCCCTTCTTCCCCTAGACTTTCCCTTCCCTCTATACTTCCCCTTCTTCCATTAGACTTCCCCTTCCCTCTATACTTCCCCTGCTTCCCCTAGACTTCCCCTAGTCTTCCCCTTCTTCCCCTAGACTTCCCCTAGACTTCCCTTCCCTCTATACTTCCCCTTCTTCCCCTAGACTTCCCCTAGACTTCCCCTTCCCTCTCTACTTCCCCTTCTTCCCCTAGACTTCCCCTTCTTCCCCTAGACTTCCCCTTCTTCCCCTAGACTTTCCCTTCCCTCTATACTTCCCCTTCTTCCATTAGACTTCCCCTTCCCTCTATACTTCCCCTTCTTCCCCTAGACTTCCCCTTCTTCCCCTAGACTTCCTCTTCTTCCCCTAGACTTCCCCTTCCCTCTATACTTCCCCTTCTTCCCCTAGACTTCCCCTTCTTCCCTTAGACTTCCCCTTCTTCCCCTAGACTTCTCCTTCTTCCCTTAGACTTCCCCTTCTTCCCCTATACTTCCCCTTCCCTCTATACTTCCCCTGCTTCCCCTAGACTTCCCCTAGACGTCCCCTTCTTCCCCTAGACTTCCCCTAGACTTCCCTTCCCTCTATACTTCCCCTTCTTCCCCTAGACTTCCCCTAGACTTCCCCTTCTTCCCCTAGACTTCCCCTTTTTCCCCTAGACTTCCCCTTCTTCCCCTAGACTTCCCCTTCCCTCTATACTTCCCCTTCTTCCATTAGACTTCCCCTTCCCTCTATACTTCCCCTGCTTCCCCTAGACTTCCCCTAGACTTCCCCTTCTTCCCCTAGACTTCCCCTAGACTTCCCCTTCCCTCTATACTTCCCCTTCTTCCCCTAGACTTCCCCTTCCCTCTATACTTCCCCTTCTTCCCCTAGACTTCCCCTTCTTCCCCTAGGCTTCCCCTAGACTTCCCCTTCCCTCTATACTTCCCCTTCTTCCCCTAGACTTCCCCTTCCCTCTATACTTCCCCTTCTTCCCCTAGA
This sequence comes from Anniella stebbinsi, assembly GCA_029215795.1. Taxonomy (NCBI): domain Eukaryota; kingdom Metazoa; phylum Chordata; class Lepidosauria; order Squamata; family Anniellidae; genus Anniella; species Anniella stebbinsi. The sequence continues at coordinate 198,281 of JARDYH010000017.1, forward strand.
CTTCCCCTAGACTTCCCCTTCCCTCTATACTTCCCCTTCTTCCCCTAGTCTACCCCTGGACTTCCCCTTCCCTCTATACTTCCCCTTCTTCCCCTAGACTTCCCCTTCTTCCCCTAGACTTCCCCTTCTTCCCCTAAACTAAGCTTTCTTCCCCTAGACTTCCCCTTCTTCCCCTAGACTTCCCTTCTTCCCCGAGACTTCCCCTATACTTCCCCTTCTTTCCCTAGACTTCCCCTACACTTTCCCTTCCCTCTATACTTCCCCTTCTTCCCCTAGACTTACCCTTCTTCTCCTAGACTTCCCCTTCTTCCCCTAGACTTCCCCTTCCCTCTATACTTCCCCTTCTTCCCCTAGACTTCCCCTAGACTTCCACTTCTTCCCCTAGACTTCCCTTCTTCCCCTAGACTTCCCCTTCCCTCGATACTTCCCCTTCTTCCCCTAGACTTCCCCTAGACTTCCCCTTCTTCCTCTAGACTTCCCCTTTTTCCCCTAGACTTCCCCGTCCCTCTATACTTCCTCTTCTTCCCCTAGACTTCCCCTTCTTCCCCTAGAGTTCCCCTTCTTCTTCTAGACTTCCCCTAGACTTCCCCTTGCCTCTATACTTCCCCTTCTTCCCCTAGACTTCCCCTAGACTTCCCTTCCCTCTCTACTTCCCCTTCTTCCCCTAGACTTCCCCTAGACTTCCCCTTCCCTCTCTACTTCCCCTTCTTCCCCTAGACTTCCTCTTCTTCCCCTATACTTCCCCTTCCCTCTATACTTCCCCTTCTTCCCCTAGACTTCCCCTTCCCTCTATACATCCCCTTCTTCCCCTAGACTTCCCCTTCTTCCCCTAGACTTCCTCTTCTTCCCCTAGACTTCCCCTTCCCTCTATACTTCCTCTTCTTCCCCTAGACTTCCCCTTCTTCCCCTAGACTTCCCCTTCCCTCTATACTTCCCCTTCTTCCCCTAGACTTCCCCTAGACTTCCCTTCCCTCTATACTTCCCCTTCTTCCCCTAGACTTCCCCTAGACTTCCCCTTCCCTCTCTACTTCCCCTTCTTCCCCTAGACTTCCCCTTCTTCCCCTAGACTTCCCCTTCTTCCCCTAGACTTCCCCTTCTTCCCCTAGACTTCCCCTTCTTCCCCTAGACTTCCCCTTCCCTCTATACTTCCCCTTCTTCCCCTAGACTTCCCCTAGACTTCCCCTTCTTCCCTTAGACTTCCCCTTTTTCCCCTAGACTTTCTCTTCCCTCTATACTTCCCTTTCTTCCCCTAGACTTCCCCTTCTTCCCCTAGACTTCCCCTTCTTCCCCTAGACTTCCCCTTCCCTCTATACTTCCCCTTCTTCCCGTAGACTTCCCCTAGACTTCCCTTCCCTCTATACTTCCCCTTCTTCCCCTAGACTTCCCCTAGACTTCCCCTTCCCTCTCTACTTCCCCTTCTTCCCCTAGACTTCCCCTTCTTCCCCTAGACTTCCCTTTCTTCCCCTAGACTTCCCCTTCCCTCTATACTTCCCCTTCTTCCATTAGACTTCCCCTTCCCTCTATACTTCCCCTGCTTCCCCTAGACTTCCCCTAGACTTCCCCTTCTTCCCCTAGACTTCCCCTAGACTTCCCCTTCCCTCTATACTTCCCCTTCTTCCCCTAGACTTCCCCTTCCCTCTATACTTCCCCTTCTTCCCCTAGACTTCCCCTTCTTCCCCTAGACTTCCTCTTCTTCCCCTAGACTTCCCATTCCCTCTATACTTCCCCTTCTTCCCCTAGACTTCCCCTAGACTTCCCCTTCCCTCTCTACTTCCCCTTCTTCCCCTAGACTTCCCCTTCTTCCCCTAGACTTCCCCTTCTTCCCCTAGACTTTCCCTTCCCTCTATACTTCCCCTTCTTCCATTAGACTTCCCCTTCCCTCTATACTTCCCCTGCTTCCCCTAGACTTCCCCTAATCTTCCCCTTCTTCCCCTAGACTTCCCCTAGACTTCCCTTCCCTCTATACTTCCCCTTCTTCCCCTAGACTTCCCCTAGACTTCCCCTTCCCTCTCTACTTCCCCTTCTTCCCCTAGACTTCCCCTTCTTCCCCTAGACTTCCCCTTCTTCCCCTAGACTTTCCCTTCCCTCTATACTTCCCCTTCTTCCATTAGACTTCCCCTTCCCTCTATACTTCCCCTTCTTCCCCTAGACTTCCCCTTCTTCCCCTAGACTTCCTCTTCTTCCCCTAGACTTCCCCTTCTTCCCCTATACTTCCCCTTCCCTCTATACTTCCCCTTCTTCCCCTAGACTTCCCCTTCCCTCTATACATCCCCTTCTTCCCCTAGACTTCCCCTTCTTCCCCTAGACTTCCTCTTCTTCCCCTAGACTTCCCCTTCCCTCTATACTTCCGCTTCTTCCCCTAGACTTCCCCTTCTTCCCTTAGACTTCCCCTTCTTCCCCTAGCCTTTCTCTTCCCTCTATACTTCCCCTTCTTCCCCTAGACTTCCCCTTCTTCCCCTAGACTTCCCCTTCTTCCCCTAGACTTCCCCTTCCCTCTATACTTCCCCTTCTTCCCCTAGACTTCCCCTAGACTTCCCTTCCCTCTATACTTCCCCTTCTTCCCCTAGACTTCCCCTTCCCTCTATACTTCCCCTTCTTCCCCTAGACTTCCCCTTCCCTCTATACATCCCCTTCTTCCCCTAGACTTCCCCTTCTTCCCCTAGACTTCCTCTTCTTCCCCTAGACTTCCCCTAGACTTCCACTTCTTCCCCTAGACTTCCCTTCTTCCCCTAGACTTCCCCTTCCCTCTATACTTCCCCTTCTTCCCCTAGACTTCCCCTAGACTTCCCCTTCTTCCTCTAGACTTCCCCTTTTTCCCCTAGACTTCCCCGTCCCTCTATACTTCCTCTTCTTCCCCTAGACTTCCCCTTCTTCCCCTAGAGTTCCCCTTCTTCTTCTAGACTTCCCCTAGACTTCCCCTTGCCTCTATACTTCCCCTTCTTCCCCTAGACTTCCCCTAGACTTCCCTTCCCTCTCTACTTCCCCTTCTTCCCCTAGACTTCCCCTAGACTTCCCCTTCCCTCTCTACTTCCCCTTCTTCCCCTAGACTTCCTCTTCTTCCCCTATACTTCCCCTTCCCTCTATACTTCCCCTTCTTCCCCTAGACTTCCCCTTCCCTCTATACATCCCCTTCTTCCCCTAGACTTCCCCTTCTTCCCCTAGACTTCCTCTTCTTCCCCTAGACTTCCCCTTCCCTCTATACTTCCTCTTCTTCCCCTAGACTTCCCCTTCTTCCCCTAGACTTCCCCTTCCCTCTATACTTCCCCTTCTTCCCCTAGACTTCCCCTAGACTTCCCTTCCCTCTATACTTCCCCTTCTTCCCCTAGACTTCCCCTAGACTTCCCCTTCCCTCTCTACTTCCCCTTCTTCCCCTAGACTTCCCCTTCTTCCCCTATACTTCCCTTTCTTCCCCTAGACTTCCCCTTCTTCCCCTAGACTTCCCCTTCTTCCCCTAGACTTCCCCTTCCCTCTATACTTCCCCTTCTTCCCGTAGACTTCCCCTAGACTTCCCTTCCCTCTATACTTCCCCTTCTTCCCCTAGACTTCCCCTAGACTTCCCCTTCCCTCTCTACTTCCCCTTCTTCCCCTAGACTTCCCCTTCTTCCCCTAGACTTCCCTTTCTTCCCCTAGACTTCCCCTTCCCTCTATACTTCCCCTTCTTCCATTAGACTTCCCCTTCCCTCTATACTTCCCCTGCTTCCCCTAGACTTCCCCTAGACTTCCCCTTCTTCCCCTAGACTTCCCCTAGACTTCCCCTTCCCTCTATACTTCCCCTTCTTCCCCTAGACTTCCCCTTCCCTCTATACTTCCCCTTCTTCCCCTAGACTTCCCCTTCTTCCCCTAGACTTCCTCTTCTTCCCCTAGACTTCCCATTCCCTCTATACTTCCCCTTCTTCCCCTAGACTTCCCCTAGACTTCCCCTTCCCTCTCTACTTCCCCTTCTTCCCCTAGACTTCCCCTTCTTCCCCTAGACTTCCCCTTCTTCCCCTAGACTTTCCCTTCCCTCTATACTTCCCCTTCTTCCATTAGACTTCCCCTTCCCTCTATACTTCCCCTGCTTCCCCTAGACTTCCCCTAATCTTCCCCTTCTTCCCCTAGACTTCCCCTAGACTTCCCTTCCCTCTATACTTCCCCTTCTTCCCCTAGACTTCCCCTAGACTTCCCCTTCCCTCTCTACTTCCCCTTCTTCCCCTAGACTTCCCCTTCTTCCCCTAGACTTCCCCTTCTTCCCCTAGACTTTCCCTTCCCTCTATACTTCCCCTTCTTCCATTAGACTTCCCCTTCCCTCTATACTTCCCCTTCTTCCCTAGACTTCCCTTCTTCCCCTAGACTCTCCTCTTCTTCCCCTAGACTTCCCCTTCTTCCCCTATACTTCCCCTTCCCTCTATACTTCCCCTTCTTCCCCTAGACTTCCCCTTCCCTCTATACATCCCCTTCTTCCCCTAGACTCTCCCCTTCTTCCCCTAGACTTCCTCTTCTTCCCCTAGACTTCCCCTTCCCTCTATACTTCCGCTTCTTCCCCTAGACTTCCCCTTCTTCCCTTAGACTTCCCCTTCTTCCCCTAGCCTTTCTCTTCCCTCTATACTTCCCCTTCTTCCCCCTAGACTTCCCCTTCTTCCCCTAGACTTCCCCTTTCTTCCCCTAGACTTCCCCTTCCCTCTATACTTCCCCTTCTTCCCCTAGACTTCCCCTAGACTTCCCTTCCCTCTATACTTCCCCCTTCTTCCCCTAGACCTTCCCCTTCCCTCTATACTTCCCCTTCTTCCCCTAGACTTCCCCTTCCCTCTATACATCCCCTTCTTCCCCTAGACTTCCCCTTCTTCCCCAAGACTTCCTCTTCTTCCCCTAGACTTCCCTTCCCTCTATACTTCTCCTTCTTCCCCTAGACTTCCCCTTCTTCCCTTAGACTTCCCCTTCTTCCCCTAGACTTCCACTTCTTCCCCTAGACTTCCCGTAGACTTCCCCTTTCCTCTATACTTCCCCTTCTTCCCCTAGACTTTCTCTTCCCTCTATACTTCCCCTTCTTCCCCTAGACTTCCCCTTCTTCCCCTAGACTACCCCCTTCCCTCTATACTTCCCCTTCTTCGCCCTAGACTTCCCCTAGACTTCCCTTCCCTCTATACTTCCCCTTCTTCCCCTAGACTTCCCCTAGACTTCCCCCTTCCCTCTCTACTTCCCCTTCTTCCCCTAGACTTCCCCTTCTTCCCCTAGACTTCCCCTTCTTCCCCTAGACTTCCCCTTCTTCCCCTAGACTTCCCCTTCTTCCCCTAGACTTCCCCTTCCCTCTATACTTCCCCTTCTTCCCCTAGACTTCCCCTAGACTTCCCTTTCCCTCTATACTTCCCCTTCTTCCCTAGACTTCCCCTTCCCTCTATACTTCCCCTTCTCCCCTAGACTTCCCCTAGACTTCCCCTTCTTCCCCTAGACTTCCCCTTTTTCCCCTAGACTTCCCCTTCCCTCTATACTTCCTCTTCTTCCCCTAGACTTCCCCTTCTTCCCCTAGACTTCCCCTTCGTCCCCTAGACTTCCCATAGACTTCCCCTTTCCTCTATACTAACCCTTCTTCCCCAAGACTTCCACTAGACTTCCCCTTCCTCTATACTTCCCCTTCTTCCCCTAGACTTCCCCTAGACTTCCCCTTCCCTCTATACTTCCCCTTCTTCCCCTAGACTTCCCCTAGACTTCCCCTTCCCTCTATACTTCCCCTTCTTCCCTGGACTTCCCCTTTCCTCTATACTTCCCCTTCTCCCCTAGACTTCCCCTAGACTTCCCCTTCCCTCTATACTTCCCCCTTCTTCCCCTAGACTTTCCGTAGACTTCCCCTTCCCTCTATACCTTCCCTTCTTCCCCTTCTTCCCCTAGACTTCCCCTTCTTCCCTTAGACTTCCCCTTTTTCCCCTAGACTTTCTCTTCCCTCTATACTTCCCTTTCTTCCCCTAGACCTTCCCCTTCTTCCCCTAGACTCCCCTTCTTCCCCTAGACTTCCCCTTCCCTCTATACTTCCCCTTCTTCCCCTAGACTTCCCTAGACTTCCCTTCCCTCTATACTTCCCCTTCTTCCCCTAGACTTCCCCTAGACTTCCCCTTCCCTCTCTACTTCCCCTTCTTCCCCTAGACTTCCCCTAGACTTCCCCTTCCCTCTCTACTTCCCCTTCTTCCCCTAGACTTCCCCTTCTTCCCCTAGACTTCCCTTTCTTCCCCTAGACTTCCCCTTCCCTCTATACTTCCCCTTCTTCCATTAGACTTCCCCTTCCCTCTATACTTCCCCTTCTTCCCCTAGACTTCCCCTAGACTTCCCCTTCCCTCTATACTTCCCCTTCTTCCCCTAGACTTCCCCTTCCCTCTATACTTCCCCTTCTTCCCCTAGACTTCCCCTTCTTCCCCTAGACTTCCCCTTCTTCCCCTAGACTTCCCCTTCTTCCCCTAGACTTCCCCTTCCCTCTATACATCCCCTTCTTCCCCTAGACTTCCCCCTTCTTCCCCTAGACTTCCTCTTCTTCCCCTAGACTTCCCCTTCCCTCTATACTTCTCCTTCTTCCCCTAGACTTCCCCTTCTTCCCTTAGACTTCCCCTTCTTCCCCTAGACTTCCACTTCTTCCCCTAGACTTCCCGTAGACTTCCCCTTGCCTCTATACTTCCCCTTCTTCCCCTAGACTTTCTCTTCCCTCTATACTTCCCCTTCTTCCCCTAGACTTCCCTCTTCCCCTAGACTTCCCCTTCCCTCTATACTTCCCCTTCTTCCCCTAGACTTCCCCTAGACTTCCCTTCCCTCTATACTTCCCCTTCTTCCCCTAGACTTCCCCTAGACTTCCCCTTCCCTCTCTACTTCCCCTTCTTCCCCTAGACTTCCCCTTCTTCCCTTAGACTTCCCCTTCTTCCCCTAGACTTCCCCTTCTTCCCCTAGACTTCCCCTTCTTCCCCTAGACTTCCCCTTCCTCTATACTTCCCCTTCTTCCCCTAGACTTCCCCTAGACTTCCCTTTCCCTCTATACTTCCCCTTCTTCCCCTAGACTTCCCTAGACTTCCCCTTCCCTCTATACTTCCCCTTCTTCCTAGACTTCCCCTTCCCTCTATACTTCCCCTTCTCCCCTAGACTTCCCCTAGACTTCCCCTTCCCTCTATACTTCCCCTTCTTCCCCTAGACTTCCCCTTCTTCCCCTAGACTTCCCCTTCTTCCCCTAGACTTCCCCTTCTTCCCCTAGACTTCCCCTTCCCTCTATACTTCCCCTTCTTCCCCTAGACTTCCCCTAGACTTCCCTTTCCCTCTATACTTCCCCTTCTTCCCCTAGACTTCCAATAGACTTCCCCTTCTTCCCCTAGACTTCCCCTTCCCTCTATACTTCCCCTTCTTCCCCTAGACTTCCCCTAGACTTCCCTTCCCTCTATACTTCCCCTTCTTCCCCTAGACTTCCCCTAGACTTCCCCTTCCCTCTCTACTTCCCCTTCTTCCCCTAGACTTCCCCTTCTTCCCCTAGACTTCCCCTTCTTCCCCTAGACTTCCCCTTCTTCCCCTAGACTTCCCCTTCTTCCCCTAGACTTCCCCTTCCCTCTATACTTCCCCTTCTTCCCCTAGACTTCCCCTAGACTTCCCTTTCCCTCTATACTTCCCCTTCTTCCCCTAGACTTCCCCTAGACTTCCCCTTCCCTCTATACTTCCCCTTCTTCCCTAGACTTCCCCTTCCCTCTATACTTCCCCTTCTCCCCTAGACTTCCCCTAGACTTCCCCTTCCCTCTATACTTCCCCTTCGTCCCCTAGACTTCCCCTTCCCTCTATACTTCCCCTTCTTCCTCTAGACTTCCCCTAGACTTCCCCTTCTTCCCCTAGACTTCCCCTTTTTCCCCTAGACTTCCCCTTCCCTCTATACTTCCTCTTCTTCCCCTAGACTTCCCCTTCTTCCCCTAGACTTCCCCTTCGTCCCCTAGACTTCCCATAGACTTCCCCTTTCCTCTATACTAACCCTTCTTCCCCTAGACTTCCACTAGACTTCCCCTTCCCTCTATACTTCCCCTTCTTCCCCTAGACTTCCCCTAGACTTCCCCTTCCCTCTATACTTCCCCTTCTTCCCCTAGACTTCCCCTAGACTTCCCCTTCCCTCTATACTTCCCCTTCTTCCCCTGGACTTCCCCTTTCCTCTATACTTCCCCTTCTCCCCTAGACTTCCCCTAGACTTCCCCTTCCCTCTATACTTCCCCTTCTTCCCCTAGACTTTCCGTAGACTTCCCCTTCCCTCTATACCTTCCTTTCTTCCCCTTCTTCCCCTAGACTTCCCCTTCTTCCCTTAGACTTCCCCTTTTTCCCCTAGACTTTCTCTTCCCTCTATACTTCCCTTTCTTCCCCTAGACTTCCCCTTCTTCCCCTAGACTTCCCCTTCTTCCCCTAGACTTCCCCTTCCCTCTATACTTCCCCTTCTTCCCCTAGACTTCCCCTAGACTTCCCTTCCCTCTATACTTCCCCTTCTTCCCCTAGACTTCCCCTAGACTTCCCCTTCCCTCTCTACTTCCCCTTCTTCCCCTAGACTTCCCCTAGACTTCCCCTTCCCTCTCTACTTCCCCTTCTTCCCCTAGACTTCCCCTTCTTCCCCTAGACTTCCCTTTCTTCCCCTAGACTTCCCCTTCCCTCTATACTTCCCCTTCTTCCATTAGACTTCCCCTTCCCTCTATACTTCCCCTTCTTCCCCTAGACTTCCCCTAGACTTCCCCTTCCCTCTATACTTCCCCTTCTTCCCCTAGACTTCCCCTTCCCTCTATACTTCCCCTTCTTCCCCTAGACTTCCCCTTCTTCCCCTAGACTTCCCCTTCTTCCCCTAGACTTCCCCTTCTTCCCCTAGACTTCCCCTTCCCTCTATACATCCCCTTCTTCCCCTAGACTTCCCCTTCTTCCCCTAGACTTCCTCTTCTTCCCCTAGACTTCCCCTTCCCTCTATACTTCTCCTTCTTCCCCTAGACTTCCCCTTCTTCCCTTAGACTTCCCCTTCTTCCCCTAGACTTCCACTTCTTCCCCTAGACTTCCCGTAGACTTCCCCTTGCCTCTATACTTCCCCTTCTTCCCCTAGACTTTCTCTTCCCTCTATACTTCCCCTTCTTCCCCTAGACTTCCCCTTCTTCCCCTAGACTTCCCCTTCCCTCTATACTTCCCCTTCTTCCCCTAGACTTCCCCTAGACTTCCCTTCCCTCTATACTTCCCCTTCTTCCCCTAGACTTCCCCTAGACTTCCCCTTCCCTCTCTACTTCCCCTTCTTCCCCTAGACTTCCCCTTCTTCCCTTAGACTTCCCCTTCTTCCCCTAGACTTCCCCTTCTTCCCCTAGACTTCCCCTTCTTCCCCTAGACTTCCCCTTCCCTCTATACTTCCCCTTCTTCCCCTAGACTTCCCCTAGACTTCCCTTTCCCTCTATACTTCCCCTTCTTCCCCTAGACTTCCCCTAGACTTCCCCTTCCCTCTATACTTCCCCTTCTTCCCTAGACTTCCCCTTCCCTCTATACTTCCCCTTCTCCCCTAGACTTCCCCTAGACTTCCCCTTCCCTCTATACTTCCCCTTCTTCCCCTAGACTTCCCCTTCTTCCCCTAGACTTCCCCTTCTTCCCCTAGACTTCCCCTTCTTCCCCTAGACTTCCCCTTCCCTCTATACTTCCCCTTCTTCCCCTAGACTTCCCCTAGACTTCCCTTTCCCTCTATACTTCCCCTTCTTCCCCTAGACTTCCAATAGACTTCCCCTTCTTCCCCTAGACTTCCCCTTCCCTCTATACTTCCCCTTCTTCCCCTAGACTTCCCCTAGACTTCCCTTCCCTCTATACTTCCCCTTCTTCCCCTAGACTTCCCCTAGACTTCCCCTTCCCTCTCTACTTCCCCTTCTTCCCCTAGACTTCCCCTTCTTCCCCTAGACTTCCCCTTCTTCCCCTAGACTTCCCCTTCTTCCCCTAGACTTCCCCTTCTTCCCCTAGACTTCCCCTTCCCTCTATACTTCCCCTTCTTCCCCTAGACTTCCCCTAGACTTCCCTTTCCCTCTATACTTCCCCTTCTTCCCCTAGACTTCCCCTAGACTTCCCCTTCCCTCTATACTTCCCCTTCTTCCCTAGACTTCCCCTTCCCTCTATACTTCCCCTTCTCCCCTAGACTTCCCCTAGACTTCCCCTTCCCTCTATACTTCCCCTTCGTCCCCTAGACTTCCCCTTCCCTCTATACTTCCCCTTCTTCCTCTAGACTTCCCCTAGACTTCCCCTTCTTCCCCTAGACTTCCCCTTTTTCCCCTAGACTTCCCCTTCCCTCTATACTTCCTCTTCTTCCCCTAGACTTCCCCTTCTTCCCCTAGACTTCCCCTTCGTCCCCTAGACTTCCCATAGACTTCCCCTTTCCTCTATACTAACCCTTCTTCCCCTAGACTTCCACTAGACTTCCCCTTCCCTCTATACTTCCCCTTCTTCCCCTAGACTTCCCCTAGACTTCCCCTTCCCTCTATACTTCCCCTTCTTCCCCTAGACTTCCCCTAGACTTCCCCTTCCCTCTATACTTCCCCTTCTTCCCCTGGACTTCCCCTTTCCTCTATACTTCCCCTTCTCCCCTAGACTTCCCCTAGACTTCCCCTTCCCTCTATACTTCCCCTTCTTCCCCTAGACTTTCCGTAGACTTCCCCTTCCCTCTATACCTTCCTTTCTTCCCCTTCTTCCCCTAGACTTCCCCTTCTTCCCTTAGACTTCCCCTTTTTCCCCTAGACTTTCTCTTCCCTCTATACTTCCCTTTCTTCCCCTAGACTTCCCCTTCTTCCCCTAGACTTCCCCTTCTTCCCCTAGACTTCCCCTTCCCTCTATACTTCCCCTTCTTCCCCTAGACTTCCCCTAGACTTCCCTTCCCTCTATACTTCCCCTTCTTCCCCTAGACTTCCCCTAGACTTCCCCTTCCCTCTCTACTTCCCCTTCTTCCCCTAGACTTCCCCTAGACTTCCCCTTCCCTCTCTACTTCCCCTTCTTCCCCTAGACTTCCCCTTCTTCCCCTAGACTTCCCTTTCTTCCCCTAGACTTCCCCTTCCCTCTATACTTCCCCTTCTTCCATTAGACTTCCCCTTCCCTCTATACTTCCCCTGCTTCCCCTAGACTTCCCCTAGACTTCCCCTTCTTCCCCTAGACTTCCCCTAGACTTCCCCTTCCCTCTATACTTCCCCTTCTTCCCCTAGACTTCCCCTTCCCTCTATACTTCCCCTTCTTCCCCTAGACTTCCCCTTCTTCCCCTAGACTTCCTCTTCTTCCCCTAGACTTCCCCTTCCCTCTATACTTCCCCTTCTTCCCCTAGACTTCCCCTAGACTTCCCCTTCCCTCTCTACTTCCCCTTCTTCCCCTAGACTTCCCCTTCTTCCCCTAGACTTCCCCTTCTTCCCCTAGACTTTCCCTTCCCTCTATACTTCCCCTTCTTCCATTAGACTTCCCCTTCCCTCTATACTTCCCCTGCTTCCCCTAGACTTCCCCTAATCTTCCCCTTCTTCCCCTAGACTTCCCCTAGACTTCCCTTCCCTCTATACTTCCCCTTCTTCCCCTAGACTTCCCCTAGACTTCCCCTTCCCTCTCTACTTCCCCTTCTTCCCCTAGACTTCCCCTTCTTCCCCTAGACTTCCCCTTCTTCCCCTAGACTTTCCCTTCCCTCTATACTTCCCCTTCTTCCATTAGACTTCCCCTTCCCTCTATACTTCCCCTTCTTCCCCTAGACTTCCCCTTCTTCCCCTAGACTTCCTCTTCTTCCCCTAGACTTCCCCTTCTTCCCCTATACTTCCCCTTCCCTCTATACTTCCCCTTCTTCCCCTAGACTTCCCCTTCCCTCTATACATCCCCTTCTTCCCCTAGACTTCCCCTTCTTCCCCTAGACTTCCTCTTCTTCCCCTAGACTTCCCCTTCCCTCTATACTTCCGCTTCTTCCCCTAGACTTCCCCTTCTTCCCTTAGACTTCCCCTTCTTCCCCTAGCCTTTCTCTTCCGTCTATACTTCCCCTTCTTCCCCTAGACTTCCCCTTCTTCCCCTAGACTTCCCCTTCTTCCCCTAGACTTCCCCTTCCCTCTATACTTCCCCTTCTTCCCCTAGACTTCCCCTAGACTTCCCTTCCCTCTATACTTCCCCTTCTTCCCCTAGACTTCCCCTTCCCTCTATACTTCCCCTTCTTCCCCTAGACTTCCCCTTCCCTCTATACATCCCCTTCTTCCCCTAGACTTCCCCTTCTTCCCCTAGACTTCCTCTTCTTCCCCTAGACTTCCCCTTCCCTCTATACTTCTCCTTCTTCCCCTAGACTTCCCCTTCTTCCCTTAGACTTCCCCTTCTTCCCCTAGACTTCCACTTCTTCCCCTAGACTTCCCGTAGACTTCCCCTTGCCTCTATACTTCCCATTCTTCCCCTAGACTTTCTCTTCCCTCTATACTTCCCCTTCTTCCCCTAGACTTCCCCTTCTTCCCCTAGACTTCCCCTTCCCTCTATACTTCCCCTTCTTCCCCTAGACTTCCCTTAGACTTCCCTTCCCTCTATACTTCCCCTTCTTCCCCTAGACTTCCCCTAGACTTCCCCTTCCCTCTCTACTTCCCCTTCTTCCCCTAGACTTCCCCTTCTTCCCCTAGACTTCCCCTTCTTCCCCTAGACTTCCCCTTCTTCCCCTAGACTTCCCCTTCTTCCCCTAGACTTCCCCTTCCCTCTATACTTCCCCTTCTTCCCCTAGACTTCCCCTAGACTTCCCTTTCCCTCTATACTTCCCCTTCTTCCCCTAGACTTCCCCTAGACTTCCCCTTCCCTCTATACTTCCCCTTCTTCCCTAGACTTCCCCTTCCCTCTATACTTCCCCTTCTCCCCTAGACTTCCCCTAGACTTCCCCTTCTTCCCCTAGACTTCCCCTTTTTCCCCTAGACTTCCCCTTCCCTCTATACTTCCTCTTCTTCCCCTAGACTTCCCCTTCTTCCCCTAGACTTCCCCTTCGTCCCCTAGACTTCCCATAGACTTCCCCTTTCCTCTATACTAACCCTTCTTCCCCTAGACTTCCACTAGACTTCCCCTTCCCTCTATACTTCCCCTTCTTCCCCTAGACTTCCCCTAGACTTCCCCTTCCCTCTATACTTCCCCTTCTTCCCCTAGACTTCCCCTAGACTTCCCCTTCCCTCTATACTTCCCCTTCTTCCCCTGGACTTCCCCTTTCCTCTATACTTCCCCTTCTCCCCTAGACTTCCCCTAGACTTCCCCTTCCCTCTATACTTCCCCTTCTTCCCCTAGACTTTCCGTAGACTTCCCCTTCCCTCTATACCTTCCCTTCTTCCCCTTCTTCCCCTAGACTTCCCCTTCTTCCCTTAGACTTCCCCTTTTTCCCCTAGACTTTCTCTTCCCTCTATACTTCCCTTTCTTCCCCTAGACTTCCCCTTCTTCCCCTAGACTTCCCCTTCTTCCCCTAGACTTCCCCTTCCCTCTATACTTCCCCTTCTTCCCCTAGACTTCCCCTAGACTTCCCTTCCCTCTATACTTCCCCTTCTTCCCCTAGACTTCCCCTAGACTTCCCCTTCCCTCTATACTTCCCCTTCTTCCCCTAGACTTCCCCTAGACTTCCCCTTCCCTCTCTACTTCCCCTTCTTCCCCTAGACTTCCCCTTCTTCCCCTAGACTTCCCTTTCTTCCCCTAGACTTCCCCTTCCCTCTATACTTCCCCTTCTTCCATTAGACTTCCCCTTCCCTCTATACTTCCCCTGCTTCCCCTAGACTTCCCCTAGACTTCCCCTTCTTCCCCTAGACTTCCCCTAGACTTCCCCTTCCCTCTATACTTCCCCTTCTTCCCCTAGACTTCCCCTTCCCTCTATACTTCCCCTTCTTCCCCTAGACTTCCCCTTCTTCCCCTAGACTTCCCCTTCTTCCCCTAGACTTCCCCTTCTTCCCCTAGACTTCCCCTTCCCTCTATACTTCCCCTTCTTCCCCTAGACTTCCCCTAGACTTCCCTTCCCTCTATACTTCCCCTTCTTCCCCTAGACTTCCCCTTCCCTCTATACTTCCCCTTCTTCCCCTAGACTTCCCCTTCCCTCTATACATCCCCTTCTTCCCCTAGACTTCCCCTTCTTCCCCTAGACTTCCTCTTCTTCCCCTAGACTTCCCCTTCCCTCTATACTTCTCCTTCTTCCCCTAGACTTCCCCTTCTTCCCTTAGACTTCCCCTTCTTCCCCTAGACTTCCACTTCTTCCCCTAGACTTCCCGTAGACTTCCCCTTGCCTCTATACTTCCCCTTCTTCCCCTAGACTTTCTCTTCCCTCTATACTTCCCCTTCTTCCCCTAGACTTCCCCTTCTTCCCCTAGACTTCCCCTTCCCTCTATACTTCCCCTTCTTCCCCTAGACTTCCCCTAGACTTCCCTTCCCTCTATACTTCCCCTTCTTCCCCTAGACTTCCCCTAGACTTCCCCTAGACTTCCCCTTCTTCCCCTAGACTTCCCCTTCTTCCCCTAGACTTCCCCTTCTTCCCCTAGACTTCCCCTTCCCTCTATACTTCCCCTTCTTCCCCTAGACTTCCCCTAGACTTCCCTTTCCCTCTATACTTCCCCTTCTTCCCCTAGACTTCCCCTAGACATCCCCTTCCCTCTATACTTCCCCTTCTTCCCTAGACTTCCCCTTCCCTCTATACTTCCCCTTCTCCCCTAGACTTCTCCTAGACTTCCCCTTCCCTCTATACTTCCCCTTCGTCCCCTAGACTTCCCCTTCTTCCCCTAGACTTCCCCTTCTTCCCCTAGACTTCCCTTCTTCCCCTAGACTTCCCCTTCCCTCTATACTTCCCCTTCTTCCCCTAGACTTCCCCTAGACTTCCCTTTCCCTCTATACTTCCCCTTCTTCCCCTAGACTTCCCCTAGACTTCCCCTTCTTCCCCTAGACTTCCCCTTCCCTCTATACTTCCCCTTCTTCCCCTAGACTTCCCCTAGACTTCCCTTCCCTCTATACTTCCCCTTCTTCCCCTAGACTTCCCCTAGACTTCCCCTTCCCTCTCTACTTCCCCTTCTTCCCCTAGACTTCCCCTTCTTCCCCTAGACTTCCCCTTCTTCCCCTAGACTTCCCCTTCTTCCCCTAGACTTCCCCTTCTTCCCCTAGACTTCCCCTTCCCTCTATACTTCCCCTTCTTCCCCTAGACTTCCCCTAGACTTCCCTTTCCCTCTATACTTCCCCTTCTTCCCCTAGACTTCCCCTAGACTTCCCCTTCCCTCTATACTTCCCCTTCTTCCCTAGACTTCCCCTTCCCTCTATACTTCCCCTTCTCCCCTAGACTTCCCCTAGACTTCCCCTTCCCTCTATACTTCCCCTTCGTCCCCTAGACTTCCCCTTCCCTCTATACTTCCCCTTCTTCCCCTAGACTTCCCCTAGACTTCCCCTTCTTCCCCTAGACTTCCCCTTTTTCCCCTAGACTTCCCCTTCCCTCTATACTTCCTCTTCTTCCCCTAGACTTCCCCTTCTTCCCCTAGACTTCCCCTTCGTCCCCTAGACTTCCCATAGACTTCCCCTTTCCTCTATACTAACCCTTCTTCCCCTAGACTTCCACTAGACTTCCCCTTCCCTCTATACTTCCCCTTCTTCCCCTAGACTTCCCCTAGACTTCCCCTTCCCTCTATACTTCCCCTTCTTCCCCTAGACTTCCCCTAGACTTCCCCTTCCCTCTATACTTCCCCTTCTTCCCCTGGACTTCCCCTTTCCTCTATACTTCCCCTTCTCCCCTAGACTTCCCCTAGACTTCCCCTTCCCTCTATACTTCCCCTTCTTCCCCTAGACTTTCCGTAGACTTCCCCTTCCCTCTATACCTTCCCTTCTTCCCCTTCTTCCCCTAGACTTCCCCTTCTTCCCTTAGACTTCCCCTTTTTCCCCTAGACTTTCTCTTCCCTCTATACTTCCCTTTCTTCCCCTAGACTTCCCCTTCTTCCCCTAGACTTCCCCTTCTTCCCCTAGACTTCCCCTTCCCTCTATACTTCTCCTTCTTCCCCTAGACTTCCCCTTCTTCCCTTAGACTTCCCCTTCTTCCCCTAGACTTCCACTTCTTCCCCTAGACTTCCCGTAGACTTCCCCTTGCCTCTATACTTCCCCTTCTTCCCCTAGACTTTCTCTTCCCTCTATACTTCCCCTTCTTCCCCTAGACTTCCCCTTCTTCCCCTAGACTTCCCCTTCCCTCTATACTTCCCCTTCTTCCCCTAGACTTCCCCTAGACTTCCCTTCCCTCTATACTTCCCCTTCTTCCCCTAGACTTCCCCTAGACTTCCCCTTCCCTCTCTACTTCCCCTTCTTCCCCTAGACTTCCCCTTCTTCCCCTAGACTTCCCCTTCTTCCCCTAGACTTCCCCTTCTTCCCCTAGACTTCCCCTTCTTCCCCTAGACTTCCCCTTCCCTCTATACTTCCCCTTCTTCCCCTAGACTTCCCCTAGACTTCCCTTTCCCTCTATACTTCCCCTTCTTCCCCTAGACTTCCCCTTCCCTCTATACTTCCCCTTCTTCCCTAGACTTCCCCTTCCCTCTATACTTCCCCTTCTCCCCTAGACTTCCCCTAGACTTCCCCTTCCCTCTATACTTCCCCTTCGTCCCCTAGACTTCCCCTTCTTCCCCTAGACTTCCCCTTCTTCCCCTAGACTTCCCCTTCTTCCCCTAGACTTCCCCTTCCCTCTATACTTCCCCTTCTTCCCCTAGACTTCCCCTAGACTTCCCTTTCCCTCTATACTTCCCCTTCTTCCCCTAGACTTCCCCTAGACTTCCCCTTCTTCCCCTAGACTTCCCCTTCCCTCTATACTTCCCCTTCTTCCCCTAGACTTCCCCTAGACTTCCCTTCCCTCTATACTTCCCCTTCTTCCCCTAGACTTCCCCTAGACTTCCCCTTCCCTCTCTACTTCCCCTTCTTCCCCTAGACTTCCCCTTCTTCCCCTAGACTTCCCCTTCTTCCCCTAGACTTCCCCTTCTTCCCCTAGACTTCCCCTTCTTCCCCTAGACTTCCCCTTCCCTCTATACTTCCCCTTCTTCCCCTAGACTTCCCCTAGACTTCCCTTTCCCTCTATACTTCCCCTTCTTCCCCTAGACTTCCCCTAGACTTCCCCTTCCCTCTATACTTCCCCTTCTTCCCTAGACTTCCCCTTCCCTCTATACTTCCCCTTCTCCCCTAGACTTCCCCTAGACTTCCCCTTCCCTCTATACTTCCCCTTCGTCCCCTAGACTTCCCCTTCCCTCTATACTTCCCCTTCTTCCCCTAGACTTCCCCTAGACTTCCCCTTCTTCCCCTAGACTTCCCCTTTTTCCCCTAGACTTCCCCTTCCCTCTATACTTCCTCTTCTTCCCCTAGACTTCCCCTTCTTCCCCTAGACTTCCCCTTCGTCCCCTAGACTTCCCATAGACTTCCCCTTTCCTCTATACTAACCCTTCTTCCCCTAGACTTCCACTAGACTTCCCCTTCCCTCTATACTTCCCCTTCTTCCCCTAGACTTCCCCTAGACTTCCCCTTCCCTCTATACTTCCCCTTCTTCCCCTAGACTTCCCCTAGACTTCCCCTTCCCTCTATACTTCCCCTTCTTCCCCTGGACTTCCCCTTTCCTCTATACTTCCCCTTCTCCCCTAGACTTCCCCTAGACTTCCCCTTCCCTCTATACTTCCCCTTCTTCCCCTAGACTTTCCGTAGACTTCCCCTTCCCTCTATACCTTCCCTTCTTCCCCTTCTTCCCCTAGACTTCCCCTTCTTCCCTTAGACTTCCCCTTTTTCCCCTAGACTTTCTCTTCCCTCTATACTTCCCTTTCTTCCCCTAGACTTCCCCTTCTTCCCCTAGACTTCCCCTTCTTCCCCTAGACTTCCCCTTCCCTCTATACTTCCCCTTCTTCCCCTAGACTTCCCCTAGACTTCCCTTCCCTCTATACTTCCCCTTCTTCCCCTAGACTTCCCCTAGACTTCCCCTTCCCTCTCTACTTCCCCTTCTTCCCCTAGACTTCCCCTAGACTTCCCCTTCCCTCTCTACTTCCCCTTCTTCCCCTAGACTTCCCCTTCTTCCCCTAGACTTCCCTTTCTTCCCCTAGACTTCCCCTTCCCTCTATATTTCCCCTTCTTCCATTAGACTTCCCCTTCCCTCTATACTTCCCCTGCTTCCCCTAGACTTCCCCTAGACTTCCCCTTCTTCCCCTAGACTTCCCCTAGACTTCCCCTTCCCTCTATACTTCCCCTTCTTCCCCTAGACTTCCCCTTCCCTCTATACTTCCCCTTCTTCCCCTAGACTTCCCCTTCTTCCCCTAGACTTCCTCTTCTTCCCCTAGACTTCCCCTTCCCTCTATACTTCCCCTTCTTCCCCTAGACTTCCCCTAGACTTCCCCTTCCCTCTCTACTTCCCCTTCTTCCCCTAGACTTCCCCTTCTTCCCCTAGACTTCCCCTTCTTCCCCTAGACTTTCCCTTCCCTCTATACTTCCCCTTCTTCCATTAGACTTCCCCTTCCCTCTATACTTCCCCTGCATCCCCTAGACTTCCCCTAATCTTCCCCTTCTTCCCCTAGACTTCCCCTAGACTTCCCTTCCCTCTATACTTCCCCTTCTTCCCCTAGACTTCCCCTAGACCTCCCCTTCCCTCTCTACTTCCCCTTCTTCCCCTAGACTTCCCCTTCTTCCCCTAGACTTCCCCTTCTTCCCCTAGACTTTCCCTTCCCTCTATACTTCCCCTTCTTCCATTAGACTTCCCCTTCCCTCTATACTTCCCCTTCTTCCCCTAGACTTCCCCTTCTTCCCCTAGACTTCCTCTTCTTCCCCTAGACTTCCCCTTCTTCCCCTATACTTCCCCTTCCCTCTATACTTCCCCTTCTTCCCCTAGACTTCCCCTTCCCTCTATACATCCCCTTCTTCCCCTAGACTTCCCCTTCTTCCCCTAGACTTCCTCTTCTTCCCCTAGACTTCCCCTTCCCTCTATACTTCCCCTTCTTCCCCTAGACTTCCCCTTCTTCCCTTAGACTTCCCCTTCTTCCCCTAGCCTTTCTCTTCCCTCTATACTTCCCCTTCTTCCCCTAGACTTCCCCTTCTTCCCCTAGACTTCCCCTTCTTCCCCTAGACTTCCCCTTCCCTCTATACTTCCCCTTCTTCCCCTAGACTTCCCCTAGACTTCCCTTCCCTCTATACTTCCCCTTCTTCCCCTAGACTTCCCCTTCCCTCTATACTTCCCCTTCTTCCCCTAGACTTCCCCTTCCCTCTATACATCCCCTTCTTCCCCTAGACTTCCCCTTCTTCCCCTAGACTTCCTCTTCTTCCCCTAGACTTCCCCTTCCCTCTATACTTCTCCTTCTTCCCCTAGACTTCCCCTTCTTCCCTTAGACTTCCCCTTCTTCCCCTAGACTTCCACTTCTTCCCCTAGACTTCCCGTAGACTTCCCCTTGCCTCTATACTTCCCCTTCTTCCCCTAGACTTTCTCTTCCCTCTATACTTCCCCTTCTTCCCCTAGACTTCCCCTTCTTCCCCTAGACTTCCCCTTCCCTCTATACTTCCCCTTCTTCCCCTAGACTTCCCCTAGACTTCCCTTCCCTCTATACTTCCCCTTCTTCCCCTAGACTTCCCCTAGACTTCCCCTTCCCTCTCTACTTCCCCTTCTTCCCCTAGACTTCCCCTTCTTCCCCTAGACTTCCCCTTCTTCCCCTAGACTTCCCCTTCTTCCCCTAGACTTCCCCTTCTTCCCCTAGACTTCCCCTTCCCTCTATACTTCCCCTTCTTCCCCTAGACTTCCCCTAGACTTCCCTTTCCCTCTATACTTCCCCTTCTTCCCCTAGACTTCCCCTAGACTTCCCCTTCCCTCTATACTTCCCCTTCTTCCCTAGACTTCCCCTTCCCTCTATACTTCCCCTTCTTCCCCTAGACTTCCCCTAGACTTCCCTTCCCTCTATACTTCCCCTTCTTCCCCTAGACTTCCCCTAGACTTCCCCTTCCCTCTCTACTTCCCCTTCTTCCCCTAGACTTCCCCTTCTTCCCCTAGACTTCCCCTTCTTCCCCTAGACTTCCCCTTCTTCCCCTAGACTTCCCCTTCTTCCCCTAGACTTCCCCTTCCCTCTATACTTCCCCTTCTTCCCCTAGACTTCCCCTAGACTTCCCTTTCCCTCTATACTTCCCCTTCTTCCCCTAGACTTCCCCTTCCCTCTATACTTCCCCTTCTTCCCTAGACTTCCCCTTCCCTCTATACTTCCCCTTCTCCCCTAGACTTCCCCTAGACTTCCCCTTCCCTCTATACTTCCCCTTCGTCCCCTAGACTTCCCCTTCTTCCCCTAGACTTCCCCTTCTTCCCCTAGACTTCCCCTTCTTCCCCTAGACTTCCCCTTCCCTCTATACTTCCCCTTCTTCCCCTAGACTTCCCCTAGACTTCCCTTTCCCTCTATACTTCCCCTTCTTCCCCTAGACTTCCCCTAGACTTCCCCTTCTTCCCCTAGACTTCCCCTTCCCTCTATACTTCCCCTTCTTCCCCTAGACTTCCCCTAGACTTCCCTTCCCTCTATACTTCCCCTTCTTCCCCTAGACTTCCCCTAGACTTCCCCTTCCCTCTCTACTTCCCCTTCTTCCCCTAGACTTCCCCTTCTTCCCCTAGACTTCCCCTTCTTCCCCTAGACTTCCCCTTCTTCCCCTAGACTTCCCCTTCTTCCCCTAGACTTCCCCTTCCCTCTATACTTCCCCTTCTTCCCCTAGACTTCCCCTAGACTTCCCTTTCCCTCTATACTTCCCCTTCTTCCCCTAGACTTCCCCTAGACTTCCCCTTCCCTCTATACTTCCCCTTCTTCCCTAGACTTCCCCTTCCCTCTATACTTCCCCTTCTCCCCTAGACTTCCCCTAGACTTCCCCTTCCCTCTATACTTCCCCTTCGTCCCCTAGACTTCCCCTTCCCTCTATACTTCCCCTTCTTCCCCTAGACTTCCCCTAGACTTCCCCTTCTTCCCCTAGACTTCCCCTTTTTCCCCTAGACTTCCCCTTCCCTCTATACTTCCTCTTCTTCCCCTAGACTTCCCCTTCTTCCCCTAGACTTCCCCTTCGTCCCCTAGACTTCCCATAGACTTCCCCTTTCCTCTATACTAACCCTTCTTCCCCTAGACTTCCACTAGACTTCCCCTTCCCTCTATACTTCCCCTTCTTCCCCTAGACTTCCCCTAGACTTCCCCTTCCCTCTATACTTCCCCTTCTTCCCCTAGACTTCCCCTAGACTTCCCCTTCCCTCTATACTTCCCCTTCTTCCCCTGGACTTCCCCTTTCCTCTATACTTCCCCTTCTCCCCTAGACTTCCCCTAGACTTCCCCTTCCCTCTCTACTTCCCCTTCTTCCCCTAGACTTCCCCTTCTTCCCCTAGACTTCCCCTTCTTCCCCTAGACTTTCCCTTCCCTCTATACTTCCCCTTCTTCCATTAGACTTCCCCTTCCCTCTATACTTCCCCTGCATCCCCTAGACTTCCCCTAATCTTCCCCTTCTTCCCCTAGACTTCCCCTAGACTTCCCTTCCCTCTATACTTCCCCTTCTTCCCCTAGACTTCCCCTAGACCTCCCCTTCCCTCTCTACTTCCCCTTCTTCCCCTAGACTTCCCCTTCTTCCCCTAGACTTCCCCTTCTTCCCCTAGACTTTCCCTTCCCTCTATACTTCCCCTTCTTCCATTAGACTTCCCCTTCCCTCTATACTTCCCCTTCTTCCCCTAGACTTCCCCTTCTTCCCCTAGACTTCCTCTTCTTCCCCTAGACTTCCCCTTCTTCCCCTATACTTCCCCTTCCCTCTATACTTCCCCTTCTTCCCCTAGACTTCCCCTTCCCTCTATACATCCCCTTCTTCCCCTAGACTTCCCCTTCTTCCCCTAGACTTCCTCTTCTTCCCCTAGACTTCCCCTTCCCTCTATACTTCCCCTTCTTCCCCTAGACTTCCCCTTCTTCCCTTAGACTTCCCCTTCTTCCCCTAGCCTTTCTCTTCCCTCTATACTTCCCCTTCTTCCCCTAGACTTCCCCTTCTTCCCCTAGACTTCCCCTTCTTCCCCTAGACTTCCCCTTCCCTCTATACTTCCCCTTCTTCCCCTAGACTTCCCCTAGACTTCCCTTCCCTCTATACTTCCCCTTCTTCCCCTAGACTTCCCCTTCCCTCTATACTTCCCCTTCTTCCCCTAGACTTCCCCTTCCCTCTATACATCCCCTTCTTCCCCTAGACTTCCCCTTCTTCCCCTAGACTTCCTCTTCTTCCCCTAGACTTCCCCTTCCCTCTATACTTCTCCTTCTTCCCCTAGACTTCCCCTTCTTCCCTTAGACTTCCCCTTCTTCCCCTAGACTTCCACTTCTTCCCCTAGACTTCCCGTAGACTTCCCCTTGCCTCTATACTTCCCCTTCTTCCCCTAGACTTTCTCTTCCCTCTATACTTCCCCTTCTTCCCCTAGACTTCCCCTTCTTCCCCTAGACTTCCCCTTCCCTCTATACTTCCCCTTCTTCCCCTAGACTTCCCCTAGACTTCCCTTCCCTCTATACTTCCCCTTCTTCCCCTAGACTTCCCCTAGACTTCCCCTTCCCTCTCTACTTCCCCTTCTTCCCCTAGACTTCCCCTTCTTCCCCTAGACTTCCCCTTCTTCCCCTAGACTTCCCCTTCTTCCCCTAGACTTCCCCTTCTTCCCCTAGACTTCCCCTTCCCTCTATACTTCCCCTTCTTCCCCTAGACTTCCCCTAGACTTCCCTTTCCCTCTATACTTCCCCTTCTTCCCCTAGACTTCCCCTAGACTTCCCCTTCCCTCTATACTTCCCCTTCTTCCCTAGACTTCCCCTTCCCTCTATACTTCCCCTTCTCCCCTAGACTTCCCCTAGACTTCCCCTTCCCTCTATACTTCCCCTTCGTCCCCTAGACTTCCCCTTCCCTCTATACTTCCCCTTCTTCCCCTAGACTTCCCCTAGACTTCCCCTTCTTCCCCTAGACTTCCCCTTTTTCCCCTAGACTTCCCCTTCCCTCTATACTTCCTCTTCTTCCCCTAGACTTCTCCTTCTTCCCCTAGACTTCCCCTTCGTCCCCTAGACTTCCCATAGACTTCCCCTTTCCTCTATACTAACCCTTCTTCCCCTAAACTTCCACTAGACTTCCCCTTCCCTCTATACTTCCCCTTCTTCCCCTAGACTTCCCCTAGACTTCCCCTTCCCTCTATACTTCCCCTTCTTCCCCTAGACTTCCCCTAGACTTCCCCTTCCCTCTATACTTCCCCTTCTTCCCCTGGACTTCCCCTTTCCTCTATACTTCCCCTTCTCCCCTAGACTTCCCCTAGACTTCCCCTTCCCTCTATACTTCCCCTTCTTCCCCTAGACTTTCCGTAGACTTCCCCTTCCCTCTATACCTTCCCTTCTTCCCCTTCTTCCCCTAGACTTCCCCTTCTTCCCTTAGACTTCCCCTTTTTCCCCTAGACTTTCTCTTCCCTCTATACTTCCCTTTCTTCCCCTAGACTTCCCCTTCTTCCCCTAGACTTCCCCTTCTTCCCCTAGACTTCCCCTTCCCTCTATACTTCCCCTTCTTCCCCTAGACTTCCCCTAGACTTCCCTTCCCTCTATACTTCCCCTTCTTCCCCTAGACTTCCCCTAGACTTCCCCTTCCCTCTCTACTTCCCCTTCTTCCCCTAGACTTCCCCTAGACTTCCCCTTCCCTCTCTACTTCCCCTTCTTCCCCTAGACTTCCCCTTCTTCCCCTAGACTTCCCTTTCTTCCCCTAGACTTCCCCTTCCCTCTATACTTCCCCTTCTTCCATTAGACTTCCCCTTCCCTCTATACTTCCCCTGCTTCCCCTAGACTTCCCCTAGACTTCCCCTTCTTCCCCTAGACTTCCCCTAGACTTCCCCTTCCCTCTATACTTCCCCTTCTTCCCCTAGACTTCCCCTTCCCTCTATACTTCCCCTTCTTCCCCTAGACTTCCCCTTCTTCCCCTAGACTTCCTCTTCTTCCCCTAGACTTCCCCTTCCCTCTATACTTCCCCTTCTTCCCCTAGACTTCCCCTAGACTTCCCCTTCCCTCTCTACTTCCCCTTCTTCCCCTAGACTTCCCCTTCTTCCCCTAGACTTCCCCTTCTTCCCCTAGACTTTCCCTTCCCTCTATACTTCCCCTTCTTCCATTAGACTTCCCCTTCCCTCTATACTTCCCCTGCTTCCCCTAGACTTCCCCTAGTCTTCCCCTTCTTCCCCTAGACTTCCCCTAGACTTCCCTTCCCTCTATACTTCCCCTTCTTCCCCTAGACTTCCCCTAGACTTCCCCTTCCCTCTCTACTTCCCCTTCTTCCCCTAGACTTCCCCTTCTTCCCCTAGACTTCCCCTTCTTCCCCTAGACTTTCCCTTCCCTCTATACTTCCCCTTCTTCCATTAGACTTCCCCTTCCCTCTATACTTCCCCTTCTTCCCCTAGACTTCCCCTTCTTCCCCTAGACTTCCTCTTCTTCCCCTAGACTTCCCCTTCCCTCTATACTTCCCCTTCTTCCCCTAGACTTCCCCTTCTTCCCTTAGACTTCCCCTTCTTCCCCTAGACTTCTCCTTCTTCCCTTAGACTTCCCCTTCTTCCCCTATACTTCCCCTTCCCTCTATACTTCCCCTGCTTCCCCTAGACTTCCCCTAGACGTCCCCTTCTTCCCCTAGACTTCCCCTAGACTTCCCTTCCCTCTATACTTCCCCTTCTTCCCCTAGACTTCCCCTAGACTTCCCCTTCTTCCCCTAGACTTCCCCTTTTTCCCCTAGACTTCCCCTTCTTCCCCTAGACTTCCCCTTCCCTCTATACTTCCCCTTCTTCCATTAGACTTCCCCTTCCCTCTATACTTCCCCTGCTTCCCCTAGACTTCCCCTAGACTTCCCCTTCTTCCCCTAGACTTCCCCTAGACTTCCCCTTCCCTCTATACTTCCCCTTCTTCCCCTAGACTTCCCCTTCCCTCTATACTTCCCCTTCTTCCCCTAGACTTCCCCTTCTTCCCCTAGGCTTCCCCTAGACTTCCCCTTCCCTCTATACTTCCCCTTCTTCCCCTAGACTTCCCCTTCCCTCTATACTTCCCCTTCTTCCCCTAGACTTCCCCTAGACTTCCCCTTCCCTCTATACTTCCCCTTCTTCCCCTAGTCTACCCCTGGACTTCCCCTTCCCTCTATACTTCCCCTTCTTCCCCTAGACTTCCCCTTCTTCCCCTAGACTTCCCCTTCTTCCCCTAAACTAAGCTTTCTTCCCCTAGACTTCCCCTTCTTCCCCTAGACTTCCCTTCTTCCCCGAGACTTCCCCTATACTTCCCCTTCTTTCCCTAGACTTCCCCTACACTTTCCCTTCCCTCTATACTTCCCCTTCTTCCCCTAGACTTACCCTTCTTCTCCTAGACTTCCCCTTCTTCCCCTAGACTTCCCCTTCCCTCTATACTTCCCCTTCTTCCCCTAGACTTCCCCTAGACTTCCACTTCTTCCCCTAGACTTCCCTTCTTCCCCTAGACTTCCCCTTCCCTCTATACTTCCCCTTCTTCCCCTAGACTTCCCCTAGACTTCCCCTTCTTCCTCTAGACTTCCCCTTTTTCCCCTAGACTTCCCCGTCCCTCTATACTTCCTCTTCTTCCCCTAGACTTCCCCTTCTTCCCCTAGAGTTCCCCTTCTTCTTCTAGACTTCCCCTAGACTTCCCCTTGCCTCTATACTTCCCCTTCTTCCCCTAGACTTCCCCTAGACTTCCCTTCCCTCTCTACTTCCCCTTCTTCCCCTAGACTTCCCCTAGACTTCCCCTTCCCTCTCTACTTCCCCTTCTTCCCCTAGACTTCCCCTTCTTCCCCTATACTTCCCCTTCCCTCTATACTTCCCCTTCTTCCCCTAGACTTCCCCTTCCCTCTATACATCCCCTTCTTCCCCTATACTTCCCCTTCTTCCCCTAGACTTCCTCTTCTTCCCCTAGACTTCCCCTTCCCTCTATACTTCCTCTTCTTCCCCTAGACTTCCCCTTCTTCCCCTAGACTTCCCCTTCCCTCTATACTTCCCCTTCTTCCCCTAGACTTCCCCTAGACTTCCCTTCCCTCTATACTTCCCCTTCTTCCCCTAGACTTCCCCTAGACTTCCCCTTCCCTCTCTACTTCCCCTTCTTCCCCTAGACTTCCCCTTCTTCCCCTAGACTTCCCCTTCTTCCCCTAGACTTCCCCTTCTTCCCCTAGACTTCCCCTTCTTCCCCTATACTTCCCCTTCCCTCTATACTTCCCCTTCTTCCCCTAGACTTCCCCTAGACTTCCCTTTCCCTCTATACTTCCCCTTCTTCCCCTAGACTTCCCCTAGACTTCCCCTTCCCTCTATACTTCCCCTTCTTCCCCTAGACTTCCCTTTCCCTCTATACTTCCCCTTCTCCCCTAGACTTCCCCTAGACTTCCCCTTCCCTCTATACTTCCCCTTCGTCCCCTAGACTTCCCCTTCCCTCTATACTTCCCCTTCTTCCCCTAGACTTCCCCTAGACTTCCCCTTCTTCCCCTAGACTTCCCCTTTTTCCCCTAGACTTCCCCTTCCCTCTATACTTCCTCTTCTTCCCCTAGACTTCCCCTTCTTCCCCTAGACTTCCCCTTCTTCCCCTAGACTTCCCCTAGACTTCCCCTTTCCTCTATACTAACCCTTCTTCCCCTAGACTTCCACTAGACTTCCCCTTCCCTCTATACTTCCCCTTCTTCCCCTAGACTTCCCCTAGACTTCCCTTTCCCTCTATACTTCCCCTTCTTCCCCTTTTTCCCCTAGACTTCCCCTTCCCTCTATACTTCCTCTTCTTCCCCTAGACTTCCCCTTCTTCCCCTAGACTTCCACTTCTTCCCCTAGACTTTCCGTAGACTTCCCCTTCCCTCTATACCTTCCCTTCTTCCCCTTCTTCCCCTAGACTTCCCCTTCTTCCCTTAGACTTCCCCTGGACTTCCCCTTCCCTCTATACTTCCCCTTCTTCCCCTAGACTTTCTCTTCCCTCTATACTTCCCCTTCTTCCCCTAGATTTCCCCTTCTTCCCCTAGACTTCCCCTTCTTCCCCTAGAGTTCCCCTTCCCTCTATACTTCCCCTTCTTCCCCTAGACTTCCCCTGGACTTCCCTTCCCTCTATACTTCCCCTTCTTCCCCTAGACTTCCCCTAGACTTCCCCTTCCCTCTCTACTTCCCCTTCTTCCCCTAGACTTCCCCTTCTTCCCCTAGACTTCCCCTTCTTCCCCTAGACTTCCCCTTCTTCCCCTAGACTTCCCCTTCTTCCCCTATACTTCCCCTTCCCTCTATACTTCCCCTTCTTCCCCTAGACTTCCCCTAGACTTCCCTTTCCCTCTATACTTCCCCTTCTTCCCCTAGACTTCCCCTAGACTTCCCCTTCCCTCTATACTTCCCCTTCTTCCCCTAGACTTCCCCTTCCCTCTATACTTCCCCTTCTCCCCTAGACTTCCCCTAGACTTCCCCTTCCCTCTATACTTCCCCTTCGTCCCCTAGACTTCCCTTTCCCTCTATACTTCCCCTTCTTCCCCTAGACTTCCCCTAGACTTCCCCTTCTTCCCCTAGACTTCCCCTTTTTCCCCTAGACTTCCCCTTCCCTCTATACTTCCTCTTCTTCCCCTAGACTTCCCCTTCTTCCCCTAGACTTCCCCTAGACTTCCCTTCCCTCTATACTTCCCCTTCTTCCCCTAGACTTCCCCTAGACTTCCCCTTCCCACTATACTTCCCCTTCTTCCCCTAGACTTCCCCTTCCCTCTATACTTCCCCTTCTTCCCCTAGACTTCCCCTTCTTCCCCCAGACTTCCTCTTCTTCCCCTAGACTTCCCCTTCCCTCTATACTTCCCCTTCTTCCCCTAGACTTCCCCTTATTCCCTTAGACTTCCCCTTCTTCCCCTAGACTTCCACTTCTTCCCCTAGACTTCCCGTAGACTTCCCCTTGCCTCTATACTTCCCCTTCTTCCCCTAGACTGTCTCTTCCCTCTATACTTCCCCTTCTTCCCCTAGACTTCCCCTTCTTCCCCTAGACTTCCCCTTCTTCCCCTAGACTTCCCCTTCCCTCTATACTTCCCCTTCTTCCCCTAGACTTCCCCTAGACTTCCCTTCCCTCTATACTTCCCCTTTTTCCCCTAGACTTCCCCTAGACTTCCCCTTCCCTCTCTACTTCCCCTTCTTCTCCTAGACTTCCCCTTCTTCCCCTAGACTTCCCCTTCTTCCCCTAGACTTCCCCTTCCCTCTATACTTCCCCTTCTTCCCCTAGACTTCCCCTTCTTCCCCTAGACTTCCCCTTCTTCCCCTAGACTTCCCCTAGACTTCCCCTTCCCTCTATACTTCCCCTTCTTCCCCTAGACTTCCCCTAGACTTCCCCTTCCCTCTCTACTTCCCCTTCTTCCCCTAGACTTCCCCTTCTTCCCCTAGACTTCCCCTTCTTCCCCTAGACTTTCCCTTCCCTCTATACTTCCCCTTCTTCCATTAGACTTCCCCTTCCCTCTATACTTCCCCTGCTTCCCCTAGACTTCCCCTAGTCTTCCCCTTCTTCCCCTAGACTTCCCCTAGACTTCCCTTCCCTCTATACTTCCCCTTCTTCCCCTAGACTTCCCCTAGACTTCCCCTTCCCTCTCTACTTCCCCTTCTTCCCCTAGACTTCCCCTTCTTCCCCTAGACTTCCCCTTCTTCCCCTAGACTTTCCCTTCCCTCTATACTTCCCCTTCTTCCATTAGACTTCCCCTTCCCTCTATACTTCCCCTTCTTCCCCTAGACTTCCCCTTCTTCCCCTAGACTTCCTCTTCTTCCCCTAGACTTCCCCTTCCCTCTATACTTCCCCTTCTTCCCCTAGACTTCCCCTTCTTCCCTTAGACTTCCCCTTCTTCCCCTAGACTTCTCCTTCTTCCCTTAGACTTCCCCTTCTTCCCCTATACTTCCCCTTCCCTCTATACTTCCCCTGCTTCCCCTAGACTTCCCCTAGACGTCCCCTTCTTCCCCTAGACTTCCCCTAGACTTCCCTTCCCTCTATACTTCCCCTTCTTCCCCTAGACTTCCCCTAGACTTCCCCTTCTTCCCCTAGACTTCCCCTTTTTCCCCTAGACTTCCCCTTCTTCCCCTAGACTTCCCCTTCCCTCTATACTTCCCCTTCTTCCATTAGACTTCCCCTTCCCTCTATACTTCCCCTGCTTCCCCTAGACTTCCCCTAGACTTCCCCTTCTTCCCCTAGACTTCCCCTAGACTTCCCCTTCCCTCTATACTTCCCCTTCTTCCCCTAGACTTCCCCTTCCCTCTATACTTCCCCTTCTTCCCCTAGACTTCCCCTTCTTCCCCTAGGCTTCCCCTAGACTTCCCCTTCCCTCTATACTTCCCCTTCTTCCCCTAGACTTCCCCTTCCCTCTATACTTCCCCTTCTTCCCCTAGACTTCCCCTAGACTTCCCCTTCCCTCTATACTTCCCCTTCTTCCCCTAGTCTACCCCTGGACTTCCCCTTCCCTCTATACTTCCCCTTCTTCCCCTAGACTTCCCCTTCTTCCCCTAGACTTCCCCTTCTTCCCCTAGACTAAGCTTTCTTCCCCTAGACTTCCCCTTCTTCCCCTAGACTTCCCTTCTTCCCCGAGACTTCCCCTATACTTCCCCTTCTTTCCCTAGACTTCCCCTACACTTTCCCTTCCCTCTATACTTCCCCTTCTTCCCCTAGACTTACCCTTCTTCTCCTAGACTTCCCCTTCTTCCCCTAGACTTCCCCTTCCCTCTATACTTCCCCTTCTTCCCCTAGACTTCCCCTAGACTTCCACTTCTTCCCCTAGACTTCCCTTCTTCCCCTAGACTTCCCCTTCCCTCTATACTTCCCCTTCTTCCCCTAGACTTCCCCTAGACTTCCACTTCTTCCCCTAGACTTCCCTTCTTCCCCTAGACTTCCCTTCCCTCTATACTTCCCCTTCTTCCCCTAGACTTCCCCTAGACTTCCCCTTCCCTCTCTACTTCCCCTTCTTCCCCTAGACTTCCCCTTCTTCCCCTAGACTTCCCCTTCTTCCCCTAGACTTCCCCTTCTTCCCCTAGACTTCCCCTTCTTCCCCTAGACTTCCCCTTCCCTCTATACTTCCCCTTCTTCCCCTAGACTTCCCCTAGACTTCCCTTTCCCTCTATACTTCCCCTTCTTCCCCTAGACTTCCCCTTCCCTCTATACTTCCCCTTCTTCCCTAGACTTCCCCTTCCCTCTATACTTCCCCTTCTCCCCTAGACTTCCCCTAGACTTCCCCTTCCCTCTATACTTCCCCTTCGTCCCCTAGACTTCCCCTTCTTCCCCTAGACTTCCCCTTCTTCCCCTAGACTTCCCCTTCTTCCCCTAGACTTCCCCTTCCCTCTATACTTCCCCTTCTTCCCCTAGACTTCCCCTAGACTTCCCTTTCCCTCTATACTTCCCCTGATTCCCCTAGACTTCCCCTAGACTTCCCCTTCTTCCCCTAGACTTCCCCTTCCCTCTATACTTCCCCTTCTTCCCCTAGACTTCCCCTAGACTTCCCTTCCCTCTATACTTCCCCTTCTTCCCCTAGACTTCCCCTAGACTTCCCCTTCCCTCTCTACTTCCCCTTCTTCCCCTAGACTTCCCCTTCTTCCCCTAGACTTCCCCTTCTTCCCCTAGACTTCCCCTTCTTCCCCTAGACTTCCCCTTCTTCCCCTAGACTTCCCCTTCCCTCTATACTTCCCCTTCTTCCCCTAGACTTCCCCTAGACTTCCCTTTCCCTCTATACTTCCCCTTCTTCCCCTAGACTTCCCCTAGACTTCCCCTTCCCTCTATACTTCCCCTTCTTCCCTAGACTTCCCCTTCCCTCTATACTTCCCCTTCTCCCCTAGACTTCCCCTAGACTTCCCCTTCCCTCTATACTTCCCCTTCGTCCCCTAGACTTCCCCTTCCCTCTATACTTCCCCTTCTTCCCCTAGACTTCCCCTAGACTTCCCCTTCTTCCCCTAGACTTCCCCTTTTTCCCCTAGACTTCCCCTTCCCTCTATACTTCCTCTTCTTCCCCTAGACTTCCCCTTCTTCCCCTAGACTTCCCCTTCGTCCCCTAGACTTCCCATAGACTTCCCCTTTCCTCTATACTAACCCTTCTTCCCCTAGACTTCCACTAGACTTCCCCTTCCCTCTATACTTCCCCTTCTTCCCCTAGACTTCCCCTAGACTTCCCCTTCCCTCTATACTTCCCCTTCTTCCCCTAGACTTCCCCTAGACTTCCCCTTCCCTCTATACTTCCCCTTCTTCCCCTGGACTTCCCCTTTCCTCTATACTTCCCCTTCTCCCCTAGACTTCCCCTAGACTTCCCCTTCCCACTATACTTCCCCTTCTTCCCCTAGACTTTCCGTAGACTTCCCCTTCCCTCTATACCTTCCCTTCTTCCCCTTCTTCCCCTAGACTTCCCCTTCTTCCCTTAGACTTCCCCTTTTTCCCCTAGACTTTCTCTTCCCTCTATACTTCCCTTTCTTCCCCTAGACTTCCCCTTCTTCCCCTAGACTTCCCCTTCTTCCCCTAGACTTCCCCTTCCCTCTATACTTCCCCTTCTTCCCCTAGACTTCCCCTAGACTTCCCTTCCCTCTATACTTCCCCTTCTTCCCCTAGACTTCCCCTAGACTTCCCCTTCCCTCTCTACTTCCCCTTCTTCCCCTAGACTTCCCCTAGACTTCCCCTTCCCTCTCTACTTCCCCTTCTTCCCCTAGACTTCCCCTTCTTCCCCTAGACTTCCCTTTCTTCCCCTAGACTTCCCCTTCCCTCTATACTTCCCCTTCTTCCATTAGACTTCCCCTTCCCTCTATACTTCCCCTGCTTCCCCTAGACTTCCCCTAGACTTCCCCTTCTTCACCTAGACTTCCCCTAGACTTCCCCTTCCCTCTATACTTCCCCTTCTTCCCCTAAACTTCCCCTTCCCTCTATACTTCCCCTTCTTCCCCTAGACTTCCCCTTCTTCCCCTAGACTTCCTCTTCTTCCCCTAGACTTCCCCTTCCCTCTATACTTCCCCTTCTTCCCCTAGACTTCCCCTAGACTTCCCCTTCCCTCTCTACTTCCCCTTCTTCCCCTAGACTTCCCCTTCTTCCCCTAGACTTCCCCTTCTTCCCCTAGACTTTCCCTTCCCTCTATACTTCCCCTTCTTCCATTAGACTTCCCCTTCCCTCTATACTTCCCCTGCTTCCCCTAGACTTCCCCTAATCTTCCCCTTCTTCCCCTAGACTTCCCCTAGACTTCCCTTCCCTCTATACTTCCCCTTCTTCCCCTAGACTTCCCCTAGACTTCCCCTTCCCTCTCTACTTCCCCTTCTTCCCCTAGACTTCCCCTTCTTCCCCTAGAATTCCCCTTCTTCCCCTAGACTTTCCCTTCCCTCTATACTTCCCCTTCTTCCATTAGACTTCCCCTTCCCTCTATACTTCCCCTTCTTCCCCTAGACTTCCCCTTCTTCCCCTAGACTTCCTCTTCTTCCCCTAGACTTCCCCTTCTTCCCCTATACTTCCCCTTCCCTCTATACTTCCCCTTCTTCCCCTAGACTTCCCCTTCCCTCTATACATCCCCTTCTTCCCCTAGACTTCCCCTTCTTCCCCTAGACTTCCTCTTCTTCCCCTAGACTTCCCCTTCCCTCTATACTTCCCCTTCTTCCCCTAGACTTCCCCTTCTTCCCTTAGACTTCCCCTTCTTCCCCTAGCCTTTCTCTTCCCTCTATACTTCCCCTTCTTCCCCTAGACTTCCCCTTCTTCCCCTAGACTTCCCCTTCTTCCCCTAGACTTCCCCTTCCCTCTATACTTCCCCTTCTTCCCCTAGACTTCCCCTAGACTTCCCTTCCCTCTATACTTCCCCTTCTTCCCCTAGACTTCCCCTTCCCTCTATACTTCCCCTTCTTCCCCTAGACTTCCCCTTCCCTCTATACATCCCCTTCTTCCCCTAGACTTCCCCTTCTTCCCCTAGACTTCCTCTTCTTCCCCTAGACTTCCCCTTCCCTCTATACTTCTCCTTCTTCCCCTAGACTTCCCCTTCTTCCCTTAGACTTCCCCTTCTTCCCCTAGACTTCCACTTCTTCCCCTAGACTTCCCGTAGACTTCCCCTTGCCTCTATACTTCCCCTTCTTCCCCTAGACTTTCTCTTCCCTCTATACTTCCCCTTCTTCCCCTAGACTTCCCCTTCTTCCCCTAGACTTCCCCTTCCCTCTATACTTCCCCTTCTTCCCCTATACTTCCCCTAGACTTCCCTTCCCTCTATACTTCCCCTTCTTCCCCTAGACTTCCCCTAGACTTCCCCTTCCCTCTCTACTTCCCCTTCTTCCCCTAGACTTCCCCGTCTTCCCCTAGACTTCCCCTTCTTCCCCTAGACTTCCCCTTCTTCCCCTAGACTTCCCCTTCTTCCCCTAGACTTCCCCTTCCCTCTATACTTCCCCTTCTTCCCCTAGACTTCCCCTAGACTTCCCTTTCCCTCTATACTTCCCCTTCTTCCCCTAGACTTCCCCTAGACTTCCCCTTCCCTCTATACTTCCCCTTCTTCCCTAGACTTCCCCTTCCCTCTATACTTCCCCTTCTCCCCTAGACTTCCCCTAGACTTCCCC
This sequence comes from Anniella stebbinsi, assembly GCA_029215795.1. Classification (NCBI taxonomy): domain Eukaryota; kingdom Metazoa; phylum Chordata; class Lepidosauria; order Squamata; family Anniellidae; genus Anniella; species Anniella stebbinsi. The sequence continues at coordinate 231,714 of JARDYH010000017.1, forward strand.
TTCCCTCTATACTTCCCCTTCATCCCCTAGACTTCCCCTTCCCTCTATACTTCCCCTTCTTCCCCTAGACTTCCCCTAGACTTCCCCTTCTTCCCCTAGACTTCCCCTTTTTCCCCTAGACTTCCCCTTCCCTCTATACTTCCTCTTCTTCCCCTAGACTTCTCCTTCTTCCCCTAGACTTCCCCTTCGTCCCCTAGACTTCCCATAGACTTCCCCTTTCCTCTATACTAACCCTTCTTCCCCTAAACTTCCACTAGACTTCCCCTTCCCTCTATACTTCCCCTTCTTCCCCTAGACTTCCCCTAGACTTCCCCTTCCCTCTATACTTCCCCTTCTTCCCCTAGACTTCCCCTAGACTTCCCCTTCCCTCTATACTTCCCCTTCTTCCCCTGGACTTCCCCTTTCCTCTATACTTCCCCTTCTTCCCCTAGACTTTCCGTAGACTTCCCCTTCCCTCTATACCTTCCCTTCTTCCCCTTCTTCCCCTAGACTTCCCCTTCTTCCCTTAGACTTCCCCTTTTTCCCCTAGACTTTCTCTTCCCTCTATACTTCCCTTTCTTCCCCTAGACTTCCCCTTCTTCCCCTAGACTTCCCCTTCTTCCCCTAGACTTCCCCTTCCCTCTATACTTCCCCTTCTTCCCCTAGACTTCCCCTAGACTTCCCTTCCCTCTATACTTCCCCTTCTTCCCCTAGACTTCCCCTAGACTTCCCCTTCCCTCTCTACTTCCCCTTCTTCCCCTAGACTTCCCCTAGACTTCCCCTTCCCTCTCTACTTCCCCTTCTTCCCCTAGACTTCCCCTTCTTCCCCTAGACTTCCCTTTCTTCCCCTAGACTTCCCCTTCCCTCTATACTTCCCCTTCTTCCATTAGACTTCCCCTTCCCTCTATACTTCCCCTGCTTCCCCTAGACTTCCCCTAGACTTCCCCTTCTTCCCCTAGACTTCCCCTAGACTTCCCCTTCCCTCTATACTTCCCCTTCTTCCCCTAGACTTCCCCTTCCCTCTATACTTCACCTTCTTCCCCTAGACTTCCCCTTCTTCCCCCAGACTTCCTCTTCTTCCCCTAGACTTCCCCTTCCCTCTATACTTCCCCTTCTTCCCCTAGACTTCCCCTAGACTTCCCCTTCCCTCTCTACTTCCCCTTCTTCCCCTAGACTTCCCCTTCTTCCCCTAGACTTCCCCTTCTTCCCCTAGACTTTCCCTTCCCTCTATACTTCCCCTTCTTCCATTAGACTTCCCCTTCCCTCTATACTTCCCCTGCTTCCCCTAGACTTCCCCTAGTCTTCCCCTTCTTCCCCTAGACTTCCCCTAGACTTCCCTTCCCTCTATACTTCCCCTTCTTCCCCTAGACTTCCCCTAGACTTCCCCTTCCCTCTCTACTTCCCCTTCTTCCCCTAGACTTCCCCTTCTTCCCCTAGACTTCCCCTACTTCCCCTAGACTTTCCCTTCCCTCTATACTTCCCCTTCTTCCATTAGACTTCCCCTTCCCTCTATACTTCCCCTTCTTCCCCTAGACTTCCCCTTCTTCCCCTAGACTTCCTCTTCTTCCCCTAGACTTCCCCTTCCCTCTATACTTCCCCTTCTTCCCCTAGACTTCCCCTTCTTCCCTTAGACTTCCCCTTCTTCCCCTAGACTTCTCCTTCTTCCCTTAGACTTCCCCTTCTTCCCCTATACTTCCCCTTCCCTCTATACTTCCCCTGCTTCCCCTAGACTTCCCCTAGACGTCCCCTTCTTCCCCTAGACTTCCCCTAGACTTCCCTTCCCTCTATACTTCCCCTTCTTCCCCTAGACTTCCCCTAGACTTCCCCTTCTTCCCCTAGACTTCCCCTTTTTCCCCTAGACTTCCCCTTCTTCCCCTAGACTTCCCCTTCCCTCTATACTTCCCCTTCTTCCCCTAGACTTCCCCTAGACTTCCCCTTCCCTCTATACTTCCCCTTCTTCCCCTAGACTTCCCCTTCCCTCTATACTTCCCCTTCTCCCCTAGACTTCCCCTAGACTTCCCCTTCCCTCTATACTTCCCCTTCGTCCCCTAGACTTCCCTTTCCCTCTATACTTCCCCTTCTTCCCCTAGACTTCCCCTAGACTTCCCCTTCTTCCCCTAGACTTCCCCTTTTTCCCCTAGACTTCCCCTTCCCTCTATACTTCCTCTTCTTCCCCTAGACTTCCCCTTCTTCCCCTAGACTTCCCCTAGACTTCCCTTCCCTCTATACTTCCCCTTCTTCCCCTAGACTTCCCCTAGACTTCCCCTTCCCACTATACTTCCCCTTCTTCCCCTAGACTTCCCCTTCCCTCTATACTTCCCCTTCTTCCCCTAGACTTCCCCTTCTTCCCCCAGACTTCCTCTTCTTCCCCTAGACTTCCCCTTCCCTCTATACTTCCCCTTCTTCCCCTAGACTTCCCCTTATTCCCTTAGACTTCCCCTTCTTCCCCTAGACTTCCACTTCTTCCCCTAGACTTCCCGTAGACTTCCCCTTGCCTCTATACTTCCCCTTCTTCCCCTAGACTGTCTCTTCCCTCTATACTTCCCCTTCTTCCCCTAGACTTCCCCTTCTTCCCCTAGACTTCCCCTTCTTCCCCTAGACTTCCCCTTCCCTCTATACTTCCCCTTCTTCCCCTAGACTTCCCCTAGACTTCCCTTCCCTCTATACTTCCCCTTTTTCCCCTAGACTTCCCCTAGACTTCCCCTTCCCTCTCTACTTCCCCTTCTTCTCCTAGACTTCCCCTTCTTCCCCTAGACTTCCCCTTCTTCCCCTAGACTTCCCCTTCCCTCTATACTTCCCCTTCTTCCCCTAGACTTCCCCTTCTTCCCCTAGACTTCCCCTTCTTCCCCTAGACTTCCCCTAGACTTCCCCTTCCCTCTATACTTCCCCTTCTTCCCCTAGACTTCCCCTAGACTTCCCCTTCCCTCTCTACTTCCCCTTCTTCCCCTAGACTTCCCCTTCTTCCCCTAGACTTCCCCTTCTTCCCCTAGACTTTCCCTTCCCTCTATACTTCCCCTTCTTCCATTAGACTTCCCCTTCCCTCTATACTTCCCCTGCTTCCCCTAGACTTCCCCTAGTCTTCCCCTTCTTCCCCTAGACTTCCCCTAGACTTCCCTTCCCTCTATACTTCCCCTTCTTCCCCTAGACTTCCCCTAGACTTCCCCTTCCCTCTCTACTTCCCCTTCTTCCCCTAGACTTCCCCTTCTTCCCCTAGACTTCCCCTTCTTCCCCTAGACTTTCCCTTCCCTCTATACTTCCCCTTCTTCCATTAGACTTCCCCTTCCCTCTATACTTCCCCTTCTTCCCCTAGACTTCCCCTTCTTCCCCTAGACTTCCTCTTCTTCCCCTAGACTTCCCCTTCCCTCTATACTTCCCCTTCTTCCCCTAGACTTCCCCTTCTTCCCTTAGACTTCCCCTTCTTCCCCTAGACTTCTCCTTCTTCCCTTAGACTTCCCCTTCTTCCCCTATACTTCCCCTTCCCTCTATACTTCCCCTGCTTCCCCTAGACTTCCCCTAGACGTCCCCTTCTTCCCCTAGACTTCCCCTAGACTTCCCTTCCCTCTATACTTCCCCTTCTTCCCCTAGACTTCCCCTAGACTTCCCCTTCTTCCCCTAGACTTCCCCTTTTTCCCCTAGACTTCCCCTTCTTCCCCTAGACTTCCCCTTCCCTCTATACTTCCCCTTCTTCCATTAGACTTCCCCTTCCCTCTATACTTCCCCTGCTTCCCCTAGACTTCCCCTAGACTTCCCCTTCTTCCCCTAGACTTCCCCTAGACTTCCCCTTCCCTCTATACTTCCCCTTCTTCCCCTAGACTTCCCCTTCCCTCTATACTTCCCCTTCTTCCCCTAGACTTCCCCTTCTTCCCCTAGGCTTCCCCTAGACTTCCCCTTCCCTCTATACTTCCCCTTCTTCCCCTAGACTTCCCCTTCCCTCTATACTTCCCCTTCTTCCCCTAGACTTCCCCTAGACTTCCCCTTCCCTCTATACTTCCCCTTCTTCCCCTAGTCTACCCCTGGACTTCCCCTTCCCTCTATACTTCCCCTTCTTCCCCTAGACTTCCCCTTCTTCCCCTAGACTTCCCCTTCTTCCCCTAGACTAAGCTTTCTTCCCCTAGACTTCCCCTTCTTCCCCTAGACTTCCCTTCTTCCCCGAGACTTCCCCTATACTTCCCCTTCTTTCCCTAGACTTCCCCTACACTTTCCCTTCCCTCTATACTTCCCCTTCTTCCCCTAGACTTACCCTTCTTCTCCTAGACTTCCCCTTCTTCCCCTAGACTTCCCCTTCCCTCTATACTTCCCCTTCTTCCCCTAGACTTCCCCTAGACTTCCACTTCTTCCCCTAGACTTCCCTTCTTCCCCTAGACTTCCCCTTCCCTCTATACTTCCCCTTCTTCCCCTAGACTTCCCCTAGACTTCCACTTCTTCCCCTAGACTTCCCTTCTTCCCCTAGACTTCCCTTCCCTCTATACTTCCCCTTCTTCCCCTAGACTTCCCCTAGACTTCCCCTTCCCTCTCTACTTCCCCTTCTTCCCCTAGACTTCCCCTTCTTCCCCTAGACTTCCCCTTCTTCCCCTAGACTTCCCCTTCTTCCCCTAGACTTCCCCTTCTTCCCCTAGACTTCCCCTTCCCTCTATACTTCCCCTTCTTCCCCTAGACTTCCCCTAGACTTCCCTTTCCCTCTATACTTCCCCTTCTTCCCCTAGACTTCCCCTTCCCTCTATACTTCCCCTTCTTCCCTAGACTTCCCCTTCCCTCTATACTTCCCCTTCTCCCCTAGACTTCCCCTAGACTTCCCCTTCCCTCTATACTTCCCCTTCGTCCCCTAGACTTCCCCTTCTTCCCCTAGACTTCCCCTTCTTCCCCTAGACTTCCCCTTCTTCCCCTAGACTTCCCCTTCCCTCTATACTTCCCCTTCTTCCCCTAGACTTCCCCTAGACTTCCCTTTCCCTCTATACTTCCCCTGATTCCCCTAGACTTCCCCTAGACTTCCCCTTCTTCCCCTAGACTTCCCCTTCCCTCTATACTTCCCCTTCTTCCCCTAGACTTCCCCTAGACTTCCCTTCCCTCTATACTTCCCCTTCTTCCCCTAGACTTCCCCTAGACTTCCCCTTCCCTCTCTACTTCCCCTTCTTCCCCTAGACTTCCCCTTCTTCCCCTAGACTTCCCCTTCTTCCCCTAGACTTCCCCTTCTTCCCCTAGACTTCCCCTTCTTCCCCTAGACTTCCCCTTCCCTCTATACTTCCCCTTCTTCCCCTAGACTTCCCCTAGACTTCCCTTTCCCTCTATACTTCCCCTTCTTCCCCTAGACTTCCCCTAGACTTCCCCTTCCCTCTATACTTCCCCTTCTTCCCTAGACTTCCCCTTCCCTCTATACTTCCCCTTCTCCCCTAGACTTCCCCTAGACTTCCCCTTCCCTCTATACTTCCCCTTCGTCCCCTAGACTTCCCCTTCCCTCTATACTTCCCCTTCTTCCCCTAGACTTCCCCTAGACTTCCCCTTCTTCCCCTAGACTTCCCCTTTTTCCCCTAGACTTCCCCTTCCCTCTATACTTCCTCTTCTTCCCCTAGACTTCCCCTTCTTCCCCTAGACTTCCCCTTCGTCCCCTAGACTTCCCATAGACTTCCCCTTTCCTCTATACTAACCCTTCTTCCCCTAGACTTCCACTAGACTTCCCCTTCCCTCTATACTTCCCCTTCTTCCCCTAGACTTCCCCTAGACTTCCCCTTCCCTCTATACTTCCCCTTCTTCCCCTAGACTTCCCCTAGACTTCCCCTTCCCTCTATACTTCCCCTTCTTCCCCTGGACTTCCCCTTTCCTCTATACTTCCCCTTCTCCCCTAGACTTCCCCTAGACTTCCCCTTCCCACTATACTTCCCCTTCTTCCCCTAGACTTTCCGTAGACTTCCCCTTCCCTCTATACCTTCCCTTCTTCCCCTTCTTCCCCTAGACTTCCCCTTCTTCCCTTAGACTTCCCCTTTTTCCCCTAGACTTTCTCTTCCCTCTATACTTCCCTTTCTTCCCCTAGACTTCCCCTTCTTCCCCTAGACTTCCCCTCCTTCCCCTAGACTTCCCCTTCCCTCTATACTTCCCCTTCTTCCCCTAGACTTCCCCTAGACTTCCCTTCCCTCTATACTTCCCCTTCTTCCCCTAGACTTCCCCTAGACTTCCCCTTCCCTCTCTACTTCCCCTTCTTCCCCTAGACTTCCCCTAGACTTCCCCTTCCCTCTCTACTTCCCCTTCTTCCCCTAGACTTCCCCTTCTTCCCCTAGACTTCCCTTTCTTCCCCTAGACTTCCCCTTCCCTCTATACTTCCCCTTCTTCCATTAGACTTCCCCTTCCCTCTATACTTCCCCTGCTTCCCCTAGACTTCCCCTAGACTTCCCCTTCTTCACCTAGACTTCCCCTAGACTTCCCCTTCCCTCTATACTTCCCCTTCTTCCCCTAAACTTCCCCTTCCCTCTATACTTCCCCTTCTTCCCCTAGACTTCCCCTTCTTCCCCTAGACTTCCTCTTCTTCCCCTAGACTTCCCCTTCCCTCTATACTTCCCCTTCTTCCCCTAGACTTCCCCTAGACTTCCCCTTCCCTCTCTACTTCCCCTTCTTCCCCTAGACTTCCCCTTCTTCCCCTAGACTTCCCCTTCTTCCCCTAGACTTTCCCTTCCCTCTATACTTCCCCTTCTTCCATTAGACTTCCCCTTCCCTCTATACTTCCCCTGCTTCCCCTAGACTTCCCCTAATCTTCCCCTTCTTCCCCTAGACTTCCCCTAGACTTCCCTTCCCTCTATACTTCCCCTTCTTCCCCTAGACTTCCCCTAGACTTCCCCTTCCCTCTCTACTTCCCCTTCTTCCCCTAGACTTCCCCTTCTTCCCCTAGAATTCCCCTTCTTCCCCTAGACTTTCCCTTCCCTCTATACTTCCCCTTCTTCCATTAGACTTCCCCTTCCCTCTATACTTCCCCTTCTTCCCCTAGACTTCCCCTTCTTCCCCTAGACTTCCTCTTCTTCCCCTAGACTTCCCCTTCTTCCCCTATACTTCCCCTTCCCTCTATACTTCCCCTTCTTCCCCTAGACTTCCCCTTCCCTCTATACATCCCCTTCTTCCCCTAGACTTCCCCTTCTTCCCCTAGACTTCCTCTTCTTCCCCTAGACTTCCCCTTCCCTCTATACTTCCCCTTCTTCCCCTAGACTTCCCCTTCTTCCCTTAGACTTCCCCTTCTTCCCCTAGCCTTTCTCTTCCCTCTATACTTCCCCTTCTTCCCCTAGACTTCCCCTTCTTCCCCTAGACTTCCCCTTCTTCCCCTAGACTTCCCCTTCCCTCTATACTTCCCCTTCTTCCCCTAGACTTCCCCTAGACTTCCCTTCCCTCTATACTTCCCCTTCTTCCCCTAGACTTCCCCTTCCCTCTATACTTCCCCTTCTTCCCCTAGACTTCCCCTTCCCTCTATACATCCCCTTCTTCCCCTAGACTTCCCCTTCTTCCCCTAGACTTCCTCTTCTTCCCCTAGACTTCCCCTTCCCTCTATACTTCTCCTTCTTCCCCTAGACTTCCCCTTCTTCCCTTAGACTTCCCCTTCTTCCCCTAGACTTCCACTTCTTCCCCTAGACTTCCCGTAGACTTCCCCTTGCCTCTATACTTCCCCTTCTTCCCCTAGACTTTCTCTTCCCTCTATACTTCCCCTTCTTCCCCTAGACTTCCCCTTCTTCCCCTAGACTTCCCCTTCCCTCTATACTTCCCCTTCTTCCCCTATACTTCCCCTAGACTTCCCTTCCCTCTATACTTCCCCTTCTTCCCCTAGACTTCCCCTAGACTTCCCCTTCCCTCTCTACTTCCCCTTCTTCCCCTAGACTTCCCCGTCTTCCCCTAGACTTCCCCTTCTTCCCCTAGACTTCCCCTTCTTCCCCTAGACTTCCCCTTCTTCCCCTAGACTTCCCCTTCCCTCTATACTTCCCCTTCTTCCCCTAGACTTCCCCTAGACTTCCCTTTCCCTCTATACTTCCCCTTCTTCCCCTAGACTTCCCCTAGACTTCCCCTTCCCTCTATACTTCCCCTTCTTCCCTAGACTTCCCCTTCCCTCTATACTTCCCCTTCTCCCCTAGACTTCCCCTAGACTTCCCCTTCCCTCTATACTTCCCCTTCATCCCCTAGACTTCCCCTTCCCTCTATACTTCCCCTTCTTCCCCTAGACTTCCCCTAGACTTCCCCTTCTTCCCCTAGACTTCCCCTTTTTCCCCTAGACTTCCCCTTCCCTCTATACTTCCTCTTCTTCCCCTAGACTTCTCCTTCTTCCCCTAGACTTCCCCTTCGTCCCCTAGACTTCCCATAGACTTCCCCTTTCCTCTATACTAACCCTTCTTCCCCTAAACTTCCACTAGACTTCCCCTTCCCTCTATACTTCCCCTTCTTCCCCTAGACTTCCCCTAGACTTCCCCTTCCCTCTATACTTCCCCTTCTTCCCCTAGACTTCCCCTAGACTTCCCCTTCCCTCTATACTTCCCCTTCTTCCCCTGGACTTCCCCTTTCCTCTATACTTCCCCTTCTTCCCCTAGACTTTCCGTAGACTTCCCCTTCCCTCTATACCTTCCCTTCTTCCCCTTCTTCCCCTAGACTTCCCCTTCTTCCCTTAGACTTCCCCTTTTTCCCCTAGACTTTCTCTTCCCTCTATACTTCCCTTTCTTCCCCTAGACTTCCCCTTCTTCCCCTAGACTTCCCCTTCTTCCCCTAGACTTCCCCTTCCCTCTATACTTCCCCTTCTTCCCCTAGACTTCCCCTAGACTTCCCTTCCCTCTATACTTCCCCTTCTTCCCCTAGACTTCCCCTAGACTTCCCCTTCCCTCTCTACTTCCCCTTCTTCCCCTAGACTTCCCCTAGACTTCCCCTTCCCTCTCTACTTCCCCTTCTTCCCCTAGACTTCCCCTTCTTCCCCTAGACTTCCCTTTCTTCCCCTAGACTTCCCCTTCCCTCTATACTTCCCCTTCTTCCATTAGACTTCCCCTTCCCTCTATACTTCCCCTGCTTCCCCTAGACTTCCCCTAGACTTCCCCTTCTTCCCCTAGACTTCCCCTAGACTTCCCCTTCCCTCTATACTTCCCCTTCTTCCCCTAGACTTCCCCTTCCCTCTATACTTCACCTTCTTCCCCTAGACTTCCCCTTCTTCCCCCAGACTTCCTCTTCTTCCCCTAGACTTCCCCTTCCCTCTATACTTCCCCTTCTTCCCCTAGACTTCCCCTAGACTTCCCCTTCCCTCTCTACTTCCCCTTCTTCCCCTAGACTTCCCCTTCTTCCCCTAGACTTCCCCTTCTTCCCCTAGACTTTCCCTTCCCTCTATACTTCCCCTTCTTCCATTAGACTTCCCCTTCCCTCTATACTTCCCCTGCTTCCCCTAGACTTCCCCTAGTCTTCCCCTTCTTCCCCTAGACTTCCCCTAGACTTCCCTTCCCTCTATACTTCCCCTTCTTCCCCTAGACTTCCCCTAGACTTCCCCTTCCCTCTCTACTTCCCCTTCTTCCCCTAGACTTCCCCTTCTTCCCCTAGACTTCCCCTACTTCCCCTAGACTTTCCCTTCCCTCTATACTTCCCCTTCTTCCATTAGACTTCCCCTTCCCTCTATACTTCCCCTTCTTCCCCTAGACTTCCCCTTCTTCCCCTAGACTTCCTCTTCTTCCCCTAGACTTCCCCTTCCCTCTATACTTCCCCTTCTTCCCCTAGACTTCCCCTTCTTCCCTTAGACTTCCCCTTCTTCCCCTAGACTTCTCCTTCTTCCCTTAGACTTCCCCTTCTTCCCCTATACTTCCCCTTCCCTCTATACTTCCCCTGCTTCCCCTAGACTTCCCCTAGACGTCCCCTTCTTCCCCTAGACTTCCCCTAGACTTCCCTTCCCTCTATACTTCCCCTTCTTCCCCTAGACTTCCCCTAGACTTCCCCTTCTTCCCCTAGACTTCCCCTTTTTCCCCTAGACTTCCCCTTCTTCCCCTAGACTTCCCCTTCCCTCTATACTTCCCCTTCTTCCATTAGACTTCCCCTTCCCTCTATACTTCCCCTGCTTCCCCTAGACTTCCCCTAGACTTCCCCTTCTTCCCCTAGACTTCCCCTAGACTTCCCCTTCCCTCTATACTTCCCCTTCTTCCCCTAGACTTCCCCTTCCCTCTATACTTCCCCTTCTTCCCCTAGACTTCCCCTTCTTCCCCTAGGCTTCCCCTAGACTTCCCCTTCCCTCTATACTTCCCCTTCTTCCCCTAGACTTCCCCTTCCCTCTATACTTCCCCTTCTTCCCCTAGACTTCCCCTAGACTTCCCCTTCCCTCTATACTTCCCCTTCTTCCCCTAGTCTACCCCTGGACTTCCCCTTCCCTCTATACTTCCCCTTCTTCCCCTAGACTTCCCCTTCTTCCCCTAGACTTCCCCTTCTTCCCCTAAACTAAGCTTTCTTCCCCTAGACTTCCCCTTCTTCCCCTAGACTTCCCTTCTTCCCCGAGACTTCCCCTATACTTCCCCTTCTTTCCCTAGACTTCCCCTACACTTTCCCTTCCCTCTATACTTCCCCTTCTTCCCCTAGACTTACCCTTCTTCTCCTAGACTTCCCCTTCTTCCCCTAGACTTCCCCTTCCCTCTATACTTCCCCTTCTTCCCCTAGACTTCCCCTAGACTTCCCTTCCCTCTATACTTCCCCTTCTTCCCCTAGACTTCCCCTAGACTTCCCCTTCCCTCTCTACTTCCCCTTCTTCCCCTAGACTTCCCCTAGACTTCCCCTTCCCTCTCTACTTCCCCTTCTTCCCCTAGACTTCCCCTTCTTCCCCTAGACTTCCCTTTCTTCCCCTAGACTTCCCCTTCCCTCTATACTTCCCCTTCTTCCATTAGACTTCCCCTTCCCTCTATACTTCCCCTGCTTCCCCTAGACTTCCCCTAGACTTCCCCTTCTTCACCTAGACTTCCCCTAGACTTCCCCTTCCCTCTATACTTCCCCTTCTTCCCCTAAACTTCCCCTTCCCTCTATACTTCCCCTTCTTCCCCTAGACTTCCCCTTCTTCCCCTAGACTTCCTCTTCTTCCCCTAGACTTCCCCTTCCCTCTATACTTCCCCTTCTTCCCCTAGACTTCCCCTAGACTTCCCCTTCCCTCTCTACTTCCCCTTCTTCCCCTAGACTTCCCCTTCTTCCCCTAGACTTCCCCTTCTTCCCCTAGACTTTCCCTTCCCTCTATACTTCCCCTTCTTCCATTAGACTTCCCCTTCCCTCTATACTTCCCCTGCTTCCCCTAGACTTCCCCTAATCTTCCCCTTCTTCCCCTAGACTTCCCCTAGACTTCCCTTCCCTCTATACTTCCCCTTCTTCCCCTAGACTTCCCCTAGACTTCCCCTTCCCTCTCTACTTCCCCTTCTTCCCCTAGACTTCCCCTTCTTCCCCTAGAATTCCCCTTCTTCCCCTAGACTTTCCCTTCCCTCTATACTTCCCCTTCTTCCATTAGACTTCCCCTTCCCTCTATACTTCCCCTTCTTCCCCTAGACTTCCCCTTCTTCCCCTAGACTTCCTCTTCTTCCCCTAGACTTCCCCTTCTTCCCCTATACTTCCCCTTCCCTCTATACTTCCCCTTCTTCCCCTAGACTTCCCCTTCCCTCTATACATCCCCTTCTTCCCCTAGACTTCCCCTTCTTCCCCTAGACTTCCTCTTCTTCCCCTAGACTTCCCCTTCCCTCTATACTTCCCCTTCTTCCCCTAGACTTCCCCTTCTTCCCTTAGACTTCCCCTTCTTCCCCTAGCCTTTCTCTTCCCTCTATACTTCCCCTTCTTCCCCTAGACTTCCCCTTCTTCCCCTAGACTTCCCCTTCTTCCCCTAGACTTCCCCTTCCCTCTATACTTCCCCTTCTTCCCCTAGACTTCCCCTAGACTTCCCTTCCCTCTATACTTCCCCTTCTTCCCCTAGACTTCCCCTTCCCTCTATACTTCCCCTTCTTCCCCTAGACTTCCCCTTCCCTCTATACATCCCCTTCTTCCCCTAGACTTCCCCTTCTTCCCCTAGACTTCCTCTTCTTCCCCTAGACTTCCCCTTCCCTCTATACTTCTCCTTCTTCCCCTAGACTTCCCCTTCTTCCCTTAGACTTCCCCTTCTTCCCCTAGACTTCCACTTCTTCCCCTAGACTTCCCGTAGACTTCCCCTTGCCTCTATACTTCCCCTTCTTCCCCTAGACTTTCTCTTCCCTCTATACTTCCCCTTCTTCCCCTAGACTTCCCCTTCTTCCCCTAGACTTCCCCTTCCCTCTATACTTCCCCTTCTTCCCCTATACTTCCCCTAGACTTCCCTTCCCTCTATACTTCCCCTTCTTCCCCTAGACTTCCCCTAGACTTCCCCTTCCCTCTCTACTTCCCCTTCTTCCCCTAGACTTCCCCGTCTTCCCCTAGACTTCCCCTTCTTCCCCTAGACTTCCCCTTCTTCCCCTAGACTTCCCCTTCTTCCCCTAGACTTCCCCTTCCCTCTATACTTCCCCTTCTTCCCCTAGACTTCCCCTAGACTTCCCTTTCCCTCTATACTTCCCCTTCTTCCCCTAGACTTCCCCTAGACTTCCCCTTCCCTCTATACTTCCCCTTCTTCCCTAGACTTCCCCTTCCCTCTATACTTCCCCTTCTCCCCTAGACTTCCCCTAGACTTCCCCTTCCCTCTATACTTCCCCTTCATCCCCTAGACTTCCCCTTCCCTCTATACTTCCCCTTCTTCCCCTAGACTTCCCCTAGACTTCCCCTTCTTCCCCTAGACTTCCCCTTTTTCCCCTAGACTTCCCCTTCCCTCTATACTTCCTCTTCTTCCCCTAGACTTCTCCTTCTTCCCCTAGACTTCCCCTTCGTCCCCTAGACTTCCCATAGACTTCCCCTTTCCTCTATACTAACCCTTCTTCCCCTAAACTTCCACTAGACTTCCCCTTCCCTCTATACTTCCCCTTCTTCCCCTAGACTTCCCCTAGACTTCCCCTTCCCTCTATACTTCCCCTTCTTCCCCTAGACTTCCCCTAGACTTCCCCTTCCCTCTATACTTCCCCTTCTTCCCCTGGACTTCCCCTTTCCTCTATACTTCCCCTTCTTCCCCTAGACTTTCCGTAGACTTCCCCTTCCCTCTATACCTTCCCTTCTTCCCCTTCTTCCCCTAGACTTCCCCTTCTTCCCTTAGACTTCCCCTTTTTCCCCTAGACTTTCTCTTCCCTCTATACTTCCCTTTCTTCCCCTAGACTTCCCCTTCTTCCCCTAGACTTCCCCTTCTTCCCCTAGACTTCCCCTTCCCTCTATACTTCCCCTTCTTCCCCTAGACTTCCCCTAGACTTCCCTTCCCTCTATACTTCCCCTTCTTCCCCTAGACTTCCCCTAGACTTCCCCTTCCCTCTCTACTTCCCCTTCTTCCCCTAGACTTCCCCTAGACTTCCCCTTCCCTCTCTACTTCCCCTTCTTCCCCTAGACTTCCCCTTCTTCCCCTAGACTTCCCTTTCTTCCCCTAGACTTCCCCTTCCCTCTATACTTCCCCTTCTTCCATTAGACTTCCCCTTCCCTCTATACTTCCCCTGCTTCCCCTAGACTTCCCCTAGACTTCCCCTTCTTCCCCTAGACTTCCCCTAGACTTCCCCTTCCCTCTATACTTCCCCTTCTTCCCCTAGACTTCCCCTTCCCTCTATACTTCACCTTCTTCCCCTAGACTTCCCCTTCTTCCCCCAGACTTCCTCTTCTTCCCCTAGACTTCCCCTTCCCTCTATACTTCCCCTTCTTCCCCTAGACTTCCCCTAGACTTCCCCTTCCCTCTCTACTTCCCCTTCTTCCCCTAGACTTCCCCTTCTTCCCCTAGACTTCCCCTTCTTCCCCTAGACTTTCCCTTCCCTCTATACTTCCCCTTCTTCCATTAGACTTCCCCTTCCCTCTATACTTCCCCTGCTTCCCCTAGACTTCCCCTAGTCTTCCCCTTCTTCCCCTAGACTTCCCCTAGACTTCCCTTCCCTCTATACTTCCCCTTCTTCCCCTAGACTTCCCCTAGACTTCCCCTTCCCTCTCTACTTCCCCTTCTTCCCCTAGACTTCCCCTTCTTCCCCTAGACTTCCCCTACTTCCCCTAGACTTTCCCTTCCCTCTATACTTCCCCTTCTTCCATTAGACTTCCCCTTCCCTCTATACTTCCCCTTCTTCCCCTAGACTTCCCCTTCTTCCCCTAGACTTCCTCTTCTTCCCCTAGACTTCCCCTTCCCTCTATACTTCCCCTTCTTCCCCTAGACTTCCCCTTCTTCCCTTAGACTTCCCCTTCTTCCCCTAGACTTCTCCTTCTTCCCTTAGACTTCCCCTTCTTCCCCTATACTTCCCCTTCCCTCTATACTTCCCCTGCTTCCCCTAGACTTCCCCTAGACGTCCCCTTCTTCCCCTAGACTTCCCCTAGACTTCCCTTCCCTCTATACTTCCCCTTCTTCCCCTAGACTTCCCCTAGACTTCCCCTTCTTCCCCTAGACTTCCCCTTTTTCCCCTAGACTTCCCCTTCTTCCCCTAGACTTCCCCTTCCCTCTATACTTCCCCTTCTTCCATTAGACTTCCCCTTCCCTCTATACTTCCCCTGCTTCCCCTAGACTTCCCCTAGACTTCCCCTTCTTCCCCTAGACTTCCCCTAGACTTCCCCTTCCCTCTATACTTCCCCTTCTTCCCCTAGACTTCCCCTTCCCTCTATACTTCCCCTTCTTCCCCTAGACTTCCCCTTCTTCCCCTAGGCTTCCCCTAGACTTCCCCTTCCCTCTATACTTCCCCTTCTTCCCCTAGACTTCCCCTTCCCTCTATACTTCCCCTTCTTCCCCTAGACTTCCCCTAGACTTCCCCTTCCCTCTATACTTCCCCTTCTTCCCCTAGTCTACCCCTGGACTTCCCCTTCCCTCTATACTTCCCCTTCTTCCCCTAGACTTCCCCTTCTTCCCCTAGACTTCCCCTTCTTCCCCTAAACTAAGCTTTCTTCCCCTAGACTTCCCCTTCTTCCCCTAGACTTCCCTTCTTCCCCGAGACTTCCCCTATACTTCCCCTTCTTTCCCTAGACTTCCCCTACACTTTCCCTTCCCTCTATACTTCCCCTTCTTCCCCTAGACTTACCCTTCTTCTCCTAGACTTCCCCTTCTTCCCCTAGACTTCCCCTTCCCTCTATACTTCCCCTTCTTCCCCTAGACTTCCCCTAGACTTCCACTTCTTCCCCTAGACTTCCCTTCTTCCCCTAGACTTCCCCTTCCCTCTATACTTCCCCTTCTTCCCCTAGACTTCCCCTAGACTTCCCCTTCTTCCTCTAGACTTCCCCTTTTTCCCCTAGACTTCCCCGTCCCTCTATACTTCCTCTTCTTCCCCTAGACTTCCCCTTCTTCCCCTAGAGTTCCCCTTCTTCTTCTAGACTTCCCCTAGACTTCCCCTTGCCTCTATACTTCCCCTTCTTCCCCTAGACTTCCCCTAGACTTCCCTTCCCTCTCTACTTCCCCTTCTTCCCCTAGACTTCCCCTAGACTTCCCCTTCCCTCTCTACTTCCCCTTCTTCCCCTAGACTTCCCCTTCTTCCCCTATACTTCCCCTTCCCTCTATACTTCCCCTTCTTCCCCTAGACTTCCCCTTCCCTCTATACATCCCCTTCTTCCCCTAGACTTCCCCTTCTTCCCCTAGACTTCCTCTTCTTCCCCTAGACTTCCCCTTCCCTCTATACTTCCTCTTCTTCCCCTAGACTTCCCCTTCTTCCCCTAGACTTCCCCTTCCCTCTATACTTCCCCTTCTTCCCCTAGACTTCCCCTAGACTTCCCTTCCCTCTATACTTCCCCTTCTTCCCCTAGACTTCCCCTAGACTTCCCCTTCCCTCTCTACTTCCCCTTCTTCCCCTAGACTTCCCCTTCTTCCCCTAGACTTCCCCTTCTTCCCCTAGACTTCCCCTTCTTCCCCTAGACTTCCCCTTCTTCCCCTATACTTCCCCTTCCCTCTATACTTCCCCTTCTTCCCCTAGACTTCCCCTAGACTTCCCTTTCCCTCTATACTTCCCCTTCTTCCCCTAGACTTCCCCTAGACTTCCCCTTCCCTCTATACTTCCCCTTCTTCCCCTAGACTTCCCTTTCCCTCTATACTTCCCCTTCTCCCCTAGACTAACCCTAGACTTCCCCTTCCCTCTTTACTTCCCCTTCGTCCCCTACACTTCCCCTTCCCTCTATACTTCCCCTTCTTCCCCTAGACTTCCCCTAGACTTCCCCTTCTTCCCCTAGACTTCCCCTTTTTCCCCTAGACTTCCCCTTCCCTCTATACTTCCTCTTCTTCCCCTAGACTTCCCCTTCTTCCCCTAGACTTCCCCTTCTTCCCCTAGACTTCCCCTAGACTTCCCCTTTCCTCTATACTAACCCTTCTTCCCCTAGACTTCCACTAGACTTCCCCTTCCCTCTATACTTCCCCTTCTTCCCCTAGACTTCCCCTAGACTTCCCTTTCCCTCTATACTTCCCCTTCTTCCCCTTTTTCCCCTAGACTTCCCCTTCCCTCTATACTTCCTCTTCTTCCCCTAGACTTCCCCTTCTTCCCCTAGACTTCCACTTCTTCCCCTAGACTTTCCGTAGACTTCCCCTTCCCTCTATACCTTCCCTTCTTCCCCTTCTTCCCCTAGACTTCCCCTTCTTCCCTAAGACTTCCCCTGGACTTCCCCTTCCCTCTATACTTCCCCTTCTTCCCCTAGACTTTCTCTTCCCTCTATACTTCCCCTTCTTCCCCTAGATTTCCCCTTCTTCCCCTAGACTTCCCCTTCTTCCCCTAGAGTTCCCCTTCCCTCTATACTTCCCCTTCTTCCCCTAGACTTCCCCTAGACTTCCCTTCCCTCTATACTTCCCCTTCTTCCCCTAGACTTCCCCTAGACTTCCCCTTCCCTCTCTACTTCCCCTTCTTCCCCTAGACTTCCCCTTCTTCCCCTAGACTTCCCCTTCTTCCCCTAGACTTCCCCTTCTTCCCCTAGACTTCCCCTTCTTCCCCTATACTTCCCCTTCCCTCTATACTTCCCCTTCTTCCCCTAGACTTCCCCTAGACTTCCCTTTCCCTCTATACTTCCCCTTCTTCCCCTAGACTTCCCCTAGACTTCCCCTTCCCTCTATACTTCCCCTTCTTCCCCTAGACTTCCCCTTCCCTCTATACTTCCCCTTCTCCCCTAGACTTCCCCTAGACTTCCCTTCCCTCTATACTTCCCCTTCGTCCCCTAGACTTCCCCTTCCCTCTATACTTCCCCTTCTTCCCCTAGACTTCCCCTAGACTTCCCCTTCTTCCCCTAGACTTCCCCTTTTCCCCCTAGACTTCCCCTTCCCTCTATACTTCCTCTTCTTCCCCTAGACTTCCCCTTCTTCCCCTAGACTTCCCCTAGACTTCCCTTCCCTCTATACTTCCCCTTCTTCCCCTAGACTTCCCCTAGACTTCCCCTTCCCACTATACTTCCCCTTCTTCCCCTAGACTTCCCCTTCCCTCTATACTTCCCCTTCTTCCCCTAGACTTCCCCTTCTTCCCCCAGACTTCCTCTTCTTCCTCTAGACTTCCCCTTCCCTCTATACTTCCCCTTCTTCCCCTAGACTTCCCCTTCTTCCCTTAGACTTCCCCTTCTTCCCCTAGACTTCCACTTCTTCCCCTAGACTTCCCGTAGACTTCCCCTTGCCTCTATACTTCCCCTTCTTCCCCTAGACTGTCTCTTCCCTCTATACTTCCCCTTCTTCCCCTAGACTTCCCCTTCTTCCCCTAGACTTCCCCTTCTTCCCCTAGACTTCCCCTTCCCTCTATACTTCCCCTTCTTCCCCTAGACTTCCCCTAGACTTCCCTTCCCTCTATACTTCCCCTTTTTCCCCTAGACTTCCCCTAGACTTCCCCTTCCCTCTCTACTTCCCCTTCTTCTCCTAGACTTCCCCTTCTTCCCCTAGACTTCCCCTTCTTCCCCTAGACTTCCCCTTCCCTCTATACTTCCCCTTCTTCCCCTAGACTTCCCCTTCTTCCCCTAGACTTCCCCTTCTTCCCCTAGACTTCCCCTAGACTTCCCCTTCCCTCTATACTTCCCCTTCTTCCCCTAGACTTCCCCTAGACTTCCCCTTCCCTCTCTACTTCCCCTTCTTCCCCTAGACTTCCCCTTCTTCCCCTAGACTTCCCCTTCTTCCCCTAGACTTTCCCTTCCCTCTATACTTCCCCTTCTTCCATTAGACTTCCCCTTCCCTCTATACTTCCCCTGCTTCCCCTAGACTTCCCCTAGTCTTCCCCTTCTTCCCCTAGACTTCCCCTAGACTTCCCTTCCCTCTATACTTCCCCTTCTTCCCCTAGACTTCCCCTAGACTTCCCCTTCCCTCTCTACTTCCCCTTCTTCCCCTAGACTTCCCCTTCTTCCCCTAGACTTCCCCTTCTTCCCCTAGACTTTCCCTTCCCTCTATACTTCCCCTTCTTCCATTAGACTTCCCCTTCCCTCTATACTTCCCCTTCTTCCCCTAGACTTCCCCTTCTTCCCCTAGACTTCCTCTTCTTCCCCTAGACTTCCCCTTCCCTCTATACTTCCCCTTCTTCCCCTAGACTTCCCCTTCTTCCCTTAGACTTCCCCTTCTTCCCCTAGACTTCTCCTTCTTCCCTTAGACTTCCCCTTCTTCCCCTATACTTCCCCTTCCCTCTATACTTCCCCTGCTTCCCCTAGACTTCCCCTAGACGTCCCCTTCTTCCCCTAGACTTCCCCTAGACTTCCCTTCCCTCTATACTTCCCCTTCTTCCCCTAGACTTCCCCTAGACTTCCCCTTCTTCCCCTAGACTTCCCCTTTTTCCCCTAGACTTCCCCTTCTTCCCCTAGACTTCCCCTTCCCTCTATACTTCCCCTTCTTCCATTAGACTTCCCCTTCCCTCTATACTTCCCCTGCTTCCCCTAGACTTCCCCTAGACTTCCCCTTCTTCCCCTAGACTTCCCCTAGACTTCCCCTTCCCTCTATACTTCCCCTTCTTCCCCTAGACTTCCCCTTCCCTCTATACTTCCCCTTCTTCCCCTAGACTTCCCCTTCTTCCCCTAGGCTTCCCCTAGACTTCCCCTTCCCTCTATACTTCCCCTTCTTCCCCTAGACTTCCCCTTCCCTCTATACTTCCCCTTCTTCCCCTAGACTTCCCCTAGACTTCCCCTTCCCTCTATACTTCCCCTTCTTCCCCTAGACTTCCCCTTCTTCCCCTAGACTTCCCCTTCTTCCCCTAGACTAAGCTTTCTTCCCCTAGACTTCCCCTTCTTCCCCTAGACTTCCCTTCTTCCCCGAGACTTCCCCTATACTTCCCCTTCTTTCCCTAGACTTCCCCTACACTTTCCCTTCCCTCTATACTTCCCCTTCTTCCCCTAGACTTACCCTTCTTCTCCTAGACTTCCCCTTCTTCCCCTAGACTTCCCCTTCCCTCTATACTTCCCCTTCTTCCCCTAGACTTCCCCTAGACTTCCACTTCTTCCCCTAGACTTCCCTTCTTCCCCTAGACTTCCCCTTCCCTCTATACTTCCCCTTCTTCCCCTAGACTTCCCCTAGACTTCCCCTTCTTCCTCTAGACTTCCCCTTTTTCCCCTAGACTTCCCCGTCCCTCTATACTTCCTCTTCTTCCCCTAGACTTCCCCTTCTTCCCCTAGAGTTCCCCTTCTTCTTCTAGACTTCCCCTAGACTTCCCCTTGCCTCTATACTTCCCCTTCTTCCCCTAGACTTCCCCTAGACTTCCCTTCCCTCTCTACTTCCCCTTCTTCCCCTAGACTTCCCCTAGACTTCCCCTTCCCTCTCTACTTCCCCTTCTTCCCCTAGACTTCCCCTTCTTCCCCTATACTTCCCCTTCCCTCTATACTTCCCCTTCTTCCCCTAGACTTCCCCTTCCCTCTATACATCCCCTTCTTCCCCTAGACTTCCCCTTCTTCCCCTAGACTTCCTCTTCTTCCCCTAGACTTCCCCTTCCCTCTATACTTCCTCTTCTTCCCCTAGACTTCCCCTTCTTCCCCTAGACTTCCCCTTCCCTCTATACTTCGCCTTCTTCCCCTAGACTTCCCCTAGACTTCCCTTCCCTCTATACTTCCCCTTCTTCCCCTAGACTTCCCCTAGACTTCCCCTTCCCTCTCTACTTCCCCTTCTTCCCCTAGACTTCCCCTTCTTCCCCTAGACTTCCCCTTCTTCCCCTAGACTTCCCCTTCTTCCCCTAGACTTCCCCTTCTTCCCCTATACTTCCCCTTCCCTCTATACTTCCCCTTCTTCCCCTAGACTTCCCCTAGACTTCCCTTTCCCTCTATACTTCCCCTTCTTCCCCTAGACTTCCCCTAGACTTCCCCTTCCCTCTATACTTCCCCTTCTTCCCCTAGACTTCCCTTTCCCTCTATACTTCCCCTTCTCCCCTAGACTTCCCCTAGACTTCCCCTTCCCTCTATACTTCCCCTTCGTCCCCTAGACTTCCCCTTCCCTCTATACTTCCCCTTCTTCCCCTAGACTTCCCCTTGACTTCCCCTTCTTCCCCTAGACTTCCCCTTTTTCCCCTAGACTTCCCCTTCCCTCTATACTTCCTCTTCTTCCCCTAGACTTCCCCTTCTTCCCCTAGACTTCCCCTTCTTCCCCTAGACTTCCCCTAGACTTCCCCTTTCCTCTATACTAACCCTTCTTCCCCTAGACTTCCACTAGACTTCCCCTTCCCTCTATACTTCCCCTTCTTCCCCTAGACTTCCCCTAGACTTCCCTTTCCCTCTATACTTCCCCTTCTTCCCCTTTTTCCCCTAGACTTCCCCTTCCCTCTATACTTCCTCTTCTTCCCCTAGACTTCCCCTTCTTCCCCTAGACTTCCACTTCTTCCCCTAGACTTTCCGTAGACTTCCCCTTCCCTCTATACCTTCCCTTCTTCCCCTTCTTCCCCTAGACTACCCCTTCTTCCCTTAGACTTCCCCTGGACTTCCCCTTCCCTCTATACTTCCCCTTCTTCCCCTAGACTTTCTCTTCCCTCTATACTTCCCCTTCTTCCCCTAGATTTCCCCTTCTTCCCCTAGACTTCCCCTTCTTCCCCTAGAGTTCCCCTTCCCTCTATACTTCCCCTTCTTCCCCTAGACTTCCCCTAGACTTCCCTTCCCTCTATACTTCCCCTTCTTCCCCTAGACTTCCCCTAGACTTCCCCTTCCCTCTCTACTTCCCCTTCTTCCCCTAGACTTCCCCTTCTTCCCCTAGACTTCCCCTTCTTCCCCTAGACTTCCCCTTCTTCCCCTAGACTTCCCCTTCTTCCCCTATACTTCCCCTTCCCTCTATACTTCCCCTTCTTCCCCTAGACTTCCCCTAGACTTCCCTTTCCCTCTATACTTCCCCTTCTTCCCCTAGACTTCCCCTAGACTTCCCCTTCCCTCTATACTTCCCCTTCTTCCCCTAGACTTCCCCTTCCCTCTATACTTCCCCTTCTCCCCTAGACTTCCCCTAGACTTCCCCTTCCCTCTATACTTCCCCTTCGTCCCCTAGACTTACCCTTCTTCTCCTAGACTTCCCCTTCTTCCCCTAGACTTCCCCTTCCCTCTATACTTCCCCTTCTTCCCCTAGACTTCCCCTAGACTTCCACTTCTTCCCCTAGACTTCCCTTCTTCCCCTAGACTTCCCCTTCCCTCTATACTTCCCCTTCTTCCCCTAGACTTCCCCTAGACTTCCCCTTCTTCCTCTAGACTTCCCCTTTTTCCCCTAGACTTCCCCGTCCCTCTATACTTCCTCTTCTTCCCCTAGACTTCCCCTTCTTCCCCTAGAGTTCCCCTTCTTCTTCTAGACTTCCCCTAGACTTCCCCTTGCCTCTATACTTCCCCTTCTTCCCCTAGACTTCCCCTAGACTTCCCTTCCCTCTCTACTTCCCCTTCTTCCCCTAGACTTCCCCTAGACTTCCCCTTCCCTCTCTACTTCCCCTTCTTCCCCTAGACTTCCCCTTCTTCCCCTATACTTCCCCTTCCCTCTATACTTCCCCTTCTTCCCCTAGACTTCCCCTTCCCTCTATACATCCCCTTCTTCCCCTAGACTTCCCCTTCTTCCCCTAGACTTCCTCTTCTTCCCCTAGACTTCCCCTTCCCTCTATAC
This sequence comes from Anniella stebbinsi, assembly GCA_029215795.1. Classification (NCBI taxonomy): domain Eukaryota; kingdom Metazoa; phylum Chordata; class Lepidosauria; order Squamata; family Anniellidae; genus Anniella; species Anniella stebbinsi. The sequence continues at coordinate 253,729 of JARDYH010000017.1, forward strand.
TTCCTCTTCTTCCCCTAGACTTCCCCTTCTTCCCCTAGACTTCCCCTTCCCTCTATACTTCGCCTTCTTCCCCTAGACTTCCCCTAGACTTCCCTTCCCTCTATACTTCCCCTTCTTCCCCTAGACTTCCCCTAGACTTCCCCTTCCCTCTCTACTTCCCCTTCTTCCCCTAGACTTCCCCTTCTTCCCCTAGACTTCCCCTTCTTCCCCTAGACTTCCCCTTCTTCCCCTAGACTTCCCCTTCTTCCCCTATACTTCCCCTTCCCTCTATACTTCCCCTTCTTCCCCTAGACTTCCCCTAGACTTCCCTTTCCCTCTATACTTCCCCTTCTTCCCCTAGACTTCCCCTAGACTTCCCCTTCCCTCTATACTTCCCCTTCTTCCCCTAGACTTCCCTTTCCCTCTATACTTCCCCTTCTCCCCTAGACTTCCCCTAGACTTCCCCTTCCCTCTATACTTCCCCTTCGTCCCCTAGACTTCCCCTTCCCTCTATACTTCCCCTTCTTCCCCTAGACTTCCCCTTGACTTCCCCTTCTTCCCCTAGACTTCCCCTTTTTCCCCTAGACTTCCCCTTCCCTCTATACTTCCTCTTCTTCCCCTAGACTTCCCCTTCTTCCCCTAGACTTCCCCTTCTTCCCCTAGACTTCCCCTAGACTTCCCCTTTCCTCTATACTAACCCTTCTTCCCCTAGACTTCCACTAGACTTCCCCTTCCCTCTATACTTCCCCTTCTTCCCCTAGACTTCCCCTAGACTTCCCTTTCCCTCTATACTTCCCCTTCTTCCCCTTTTTCCCCTAGACTTCCCCTTCCCTCTATACTTCCTCTTCTTCCCCTAGACTTCCCCTTCTTCCCCTAGACTTCCACTTCTTCCCCTAGACTTTCCGTAGACTTCCCCTTCCCTCTATACCTTCCCTTCTTCCCCTTCTTCCCCTAGACTACCCCTTCTTCCCTTAGACTTCCCCTGGACTTCCCCTTCCCTCTATACTTCCCCTTCTTCCCCTAGACTTTCTCTTCCCTCTATACTTCCCCTTCTTCCCCTAGATTTCCCCTTCTTCCCCTAGACTTCCCCTTCTTCCCCTGGAGTTCCCCTTCCCTCTATACTTCCCCTTCTTCCCCTAGACTTCCCCTAGACTTCCCTTCCCTCTATACTTCCCCTTCTTCCCCTAGACTTCCCCTAGACTTCCCCTTCCCTCTCTACTTCCCCTTCTTCCCCTAGACTTCCCCTTCTTCCCCTAGACTTCCCCTTCTTCCCCTAGACTTCCCCTTCTTCCCCTAGACTTCCCCTTCTTCCCCTATACTTCCCCTTCCCTCTATACTTCCCCTTCTTCCCCTAGACTTCCCCTAGACTTCCCTTTCCCTCTATACTTCCCCTTCTTCCCCTAGACTTCCCCTAGACTTCCCCTTCCCTCTATACTTCCCCTTCTTCCCCTAGACTTCCCCTTCCCTCTATACTTCCCCTTCTCCCCTAGACTTCCCCTAGACTTCCCCTTCCCTCTATACTTCCCCTTCGTCCCCTAGACTTCCCCTTCCCTCTATACTTCCCCTTCTTCCCCTAGACTTCCCCTAGACTTCCCCTTCTTCCCCTAGACTTCCCCTTTTTCCCCTAGACTTCCCCTTCCCTCTATACTTCCTCTTCTTCCCCTAGACTTCCCCTTCTTCCCCTAGACTTCCCCTAGACTTCCCTTCCCTCTATACTTCCCCTTCTTCCCCTAGACTTCCCCTAGACTTCCCCTTCCCACTATACTTCCCCTTCTTCCCCTAGACTTCCCCTTCCCTCTATACTTCCCCTTCTTCCCCTAGACTTCCCCTTCTTCCCCTAGACTTCCTCTTCTTCCCCAAGACTTCCCCTTCCCTCTATACTTCCCCTTCTTCCCCTAGACTTCCCCTTCTTCCCTTAGACTTCCCCTTCTTCCCCTAGACTTCCACTTCTTCCCCTAGACTTCCCGTAGACTTCCCCTTGCCTCTATACTTCCCCTTCTTCCCCTAGACTTTCTCTTCCCTCTATACTTCCCCTTCTTCCCCTAGACTTCCCCTTCTTCCCCTAGACTTCCCCTTCTTCCCCTAGACTTCCCCTTCCCTCTATACTTCCCCTTCTTCCCCTAGACTTCCCCTAGACTTCCCTTCCCTCTATACTTCCCCTTCTTCCCCTAGACTTCCCCTAGACTTCCCCTTCCCTCTCTACTTCCCCTTCTTCTCCTAGACTTCCCCTTCTTCCCCTAGACTTCCCCTTCTTCCCCTAGACTTCCCCTTCCCTCTATACTTCCCCTTCTTCCCCTAGACTTCCCCTTCTTCCCCTAGACTTCCCCTTCTTCCCCTAGACTTCCCCTAGACTTCCCCTTTCCTCTATACTTCCCCTTCTTCCCCTAGACTTCCCCTTCCCTCTATACTTCCACTTCTTCCATTAGACTTCACCTTCCCTCTATACTTCCCCTGCTTCCCCTAGATTTCCCCTAGACTTCCCCTTCTTCCCCTAGACTTCCCCTAGACTTCCCCTTCCCTCTATACTTCCCCTTCTTCCCCTGGACTTCCCCTTCCCTCTATACTTCCCCTTCTTCCCCAAGACTTCCCCTTCTTCCCCTAGACTTCCTCTTCTTCCCCTAGACTTCCCCTTCTTCCCTTAGACTTCCCCTTCTTCCCCTAGACTTCCCCTTCTCTCTATACTTCCCCTGCTTCCCCTGGACTTCCCCTAGACTTCCCCTTCTTCCCCTAGACTTCCCCTAGACTTCCCTTCCCTCTATACTTCCCCTTCTTCCCCTAGACTTCCCCTAGACTTCCCCTTCCCTCTCTACTTCCCCTTCTTCCCCTAGACTTCCCCTTCTTCCCCTAGACTTCCCCTTCTTCCCCTAGACTTTCCCTTCCCTCTATACTTCCCCTTCTTCCATTAGACTTCCCCTTCCCTCTATACTTCCCCTGCTTCCCCTAGACTTCCCCTAGTCTTCCCCTTCTTCCCCTAGACTTCCCCTAGACTTCCCTTCCCTCTATACTTCCCCTTCTTCCCCTAGACTTCCCCTAGACTTCCCCTTCCCTCTCTACTTCCCCTTCTTCCCCTAGACTTCCCCTTCTTCCCCTAGACTTCCCCTTCTTCCCCTAGACTTTCCCTTCCCTCTATACTTCCCCTTCTTCCATTAGACTTCCCCTTCCCTCTATACTTCCCCTTCTTCCCCTAGACTTCCCCTTCTTCCCCTAGACTTCCTCTTCTTCCCCTAGACTTCCCCTTCCCTCTATACTTCCCCTTCTTCCCCTAGACTTCCCCTTCTTCCCTTAGACTTCCCCTTCTTCCCCTAGACTTCCCCTTCCCTCTATACTTCCCCTTCTTCCCCTAGACTTCCCCTTCCCTCTATACTTCCCCTTCTCCCCTAGACTTCCCCTAGACTTCCCCTTCCCTCTATACTTCCCCTTCTTCCCCTAGACTTCCCCTTCCCTCTTACTTCCCCTTCTTCCCCTAGACTTCCCCTAGACTTCCCCTTCTTCCCCTAGACTTCCCCTTTTTCCCCTAGACTTCCCCTTCCCTCTATACTTCCTCCTCATCCCCTAGACTTCCCCTTCTTCCCCTAGACTTCCCCTTCTTCCCCTAGACTTCCCCTAGACTTCCCCTTTCCTCTATACTCCCCCTTCTTCCCCTAGACTTCCACTAGACTTCCCCTTCCCTCTATACTTCCCCTTCTTCCCCTAGACTTCCCCTAGACTTCCCCTTCCCTCTATACTTCCCCTTCTTCCCCTAGACTTCCCCTAGACTTCCCCTTCCCTCTATACTTCCCCTTCTTCCTCTATACTTCCCCTTGTCCCCTAGACTTTCCCTAGACTTCCCCTTCCCTCTATACTTCCCCTTCTTCCCCTAGACTTCCCCTAGACTTCCCCTTCCTCCCCTAGACTTCCCCTTTTTCCCCTAGACTTCCCCTAGACTTCCCCTTCCCTCTATACTTCCCCTTCTTCCCCTAGACTTCCCCTAGACTTCCCCTTCCCTCTATACTTCCCCTTCTTCCCCTAGACTTCCCCTAGACTTCCCCTTCCCTCTATACTTCCCCTTCTTCCTCTATACTTCCCCTTGTCCCCTAGACTTTCCCTAGACTTCCCTTTCCCTCTATACTTCCTCTTCTTCCCCTAGACTTCCCCTTCTTCCCCTAGACTTCCACTTCTTCCCCTAGACTTTCCGTAGACTTCCCCTTCCCTCTATACCTTCCCTTCTTCCCCTTCTTCCCCTAGACTTCCCCTTCTTCCCTTAGACTTCCCCTGGACTTCCCCTTCCCTCTATACTTCCCCTTCTTCCCCTAGACTTTCTCTTCCCTCTATACTTCCCCTTCTTCCCCTAGACTTCCCCTTCTTCCCCTAGACTTCCCCTTCTTCCCCTAGACTTCTCCTTCCCTCTATACTTCCCTTTCTTCCCCTAGACTTCCCCTAGACTTCCCTTCCCTCTATACTTCCCCTTCTTCCCCTAGACTTCCTCTTCTTCCCCTAGACTTCCACTTCCCTCTATACTTCCCCTTCTTCCCCTAGACTTCCCCTTCTTCCCCTAGACTTCCCCTTCTTCCCCTAGACTTCCCCTAGACTTCCCATTGACTCTATACTTCCCCTTCTTCCCCTAGACTTTCTCTTCCCTGTATACTTCCCCTTCTTCCCCTAGACTTCCCCTTCTTCCCCTAGACTTCCCCTTCTTCCCCTAGACTTCCCCTTCCCTCTATACTTCCCCTTCTTCCCCTAGACTTCCACTAGACTTCCCCTTTCCTCTACACTTCCCCTTCTTCCCCAAGACTTCCCCTCCACTTTCCCTTCCCTCTATACTTCTCCTTCTTCCCCTAGACTTCCCCTTCTTCCCCTAGACTTCCCCTTCTTCCCTTAGACTTCCCCTTCTTCCGCTAGACTTCCCCTTCCCTCTATACTTCCCCTTCTTCCCCTAGACTTCCCCTTACCTCTATACTTCCCCTTCTCCCCTAGACTTCCCCTAGACTTCCCCTTCCCTCTATACTTCCCCTTCTTCCCCTAGACTTCCCCTTCCCTCTATACTTCCCCTTCTTCCCCTACACTTCCCCTAGACTTCCCCTTCTTCCCCTAGACTTCCCCTTTTTCCCCTAGACTTCCCCTTCCCTCTATACTTCCTCCTCATCCCCTAGACTTCCCCTTCTTCCCCTAGACTTCCCCTTCTTCCCCTAGACTTCCCCTAGACTTCCCCTTTCCTCTATACTTCCCCTTCTTCCCCTAGACTTCCACTAGACTTCCCCTTCCCTCTATACTTCCCCTTCTTCCCCTAGACTTCCCCTAGACTTCCCCTTCCCTCTATACTTCCCCTTCTTCCCCTAGACTTCCCCTAGACTTCCCCTTCCCTCTATACTTCCCCTTCTTCCCCTAGACTTCCCCTTTCCTCTATACTTCCCCTTCTCCCCTAGACTTCCCCTAGACTTCCCCTTCCCTCTATACTTCCCCTTCTTCCCCTAGACTTCCCCTAGACTTCCCCTTCTTCCCCTAGACTTCCCCTTTTTCCCCTAGACTTCCCTTTCCCTCTATACTTCCTCTTCTTCCCCTAGACTTCCCCTTCTTCCCCTAGTCTTCCACTTCTTCCCCTAGACTTTCCGTAGACTTCCCCTTCCCTCTATACCTTCCCTTCTTCCCCTTCTTCCCCTAGACTTCCCCTTCTTCCCTTAGACTTCCCCTGGACTTCCCCTTCCCTCTATACTTCCCCTTCTTCCCCTAGACTTTCTCTTCCCTCTATACTTCCCTTTCTTCCCCTAGACTTCCCCTTCTTCCCCTAGACTTCCCCTTCTTCCCCTAGACTTCTCCTTCCCTCTATACTTCCCTTTCTTCCCCTAGACTTCCCCTAGACTTCCATTCCCTCTATACTTCCCCTTCTTCCCCTAGACTTCCTCTTCTTCCCCTAGACTTCCACTTCCCTCTATACTTCCCCTTCTTCCCCTAGACTTCCCCTTCTTCCCTTAGACTTCCCCTTCCTCCCCTAGACTTCCCATTCTTCCCCTAGACTTCCCCTTCTTCCCCTAGACTTCCCCTAGACTTCCCATTGCCTCTATACTTCCCCTTCTTCCCCTAGACTTTCTCTTCCCTGTATACTTCCCCTTCTTCCCCTAGACTTCCCCTTGTTCCCCTAGACTTCCCCTAGACTTCCCTTCCCTCTATACTTCCCCTTCTTCCCCTAGACTTCCCCTAGACTTCCCCTTCCCTCTCTACTTCCCCTTCTTCCCCTAGACTTCCCCTTCTTCCCCTAGAGTTCCCCTTCTTCCCCTAGACTTCCCCTTCCCTCTATACTTCCCCTTCTTCCCCTAGACTTCCCCTAGACTTCCCCTTCCCGCTATACTTCCCCTTCTTCCCCTAGACTTCCCCTTCTTCCCCTAGACTTCCCCTTCCATCTATACTTCCCCTTCTTCCCCTAGACTTCTCCTAGACCTCCCCTTCCCTCTATACTGCTCCTTCTTCCCCTAGACTTCCCCTAGACTTCCCCTTTCCTCTATACTTCCCCTTCTTCCCCTAGACTTCCCCTAGACTTCCCCTTCCCTCTATACTTCCCCTTCTTCCCCTAGACTTCCCCTAGACTTCCCTTTCCCTCTATACTTCCCCTTCTTCCCCTAGACTTCCCCTTCCCTCTATACTTCCCCTTCTTCCCCTAGACTTCCCCTAGACTTCCCCTTCCCTCTATACTTCCCCTTCTTCCCCTAGTCTACCCCTGGACTTCCCCTTCCCTCTATACTTCCCCTTCTTCCCATAGATTTCCCCTTCTTCCCCTAGACTTCCCCTTCTTCCCCTAGACTTCCCCTTCCCTCTATACTTCCCCTTCTTCCCCTAGACTTCCCCTAGACTTCCCTTCCCTCTATACTTCCCCTTCTTCCCCTAGACTTCCCCTAGACTTCCCCTTCCCTCTCTACTTCCCCTTCTTTCCCTAGACTTCCCCTTCTTCCCCTAGACTTCCCCTTCTTCCCCTAGACTTCCCCTTCTTCCCCTAGACTTCCCCTTCTTCCCCTAGACTTCCCCTTCCCTCTATACTTCCCCTTCTTCCCCTAGACTTCCCCTAGACTTCCCTTTCCCTCTATACTTCCCCTTCTTCCCCTAGACTTCCCCTAGACTTCCCCTTCCCTCTATACTTCCCCTTCTTCCCTAGACTTCCCCTTCCCTCTATACTTCCCCTTCTCCCCTAGACTTCCCCTAGACTTCCCCTTCCCTCTATACTTCCCCTTCGTCCCCTAGACTTCCACTTCCCTCTATACTTCCCCTTCTTCCCCTAGGCTTCCCCTAGACTTCCCCTTCTTCCCCTAGACTTCCCCTTTTTCCCCTAGACTTCCCCTTCCCTCTATACTTCCTCTTCTTCCCCTAGACTTCCCCTTCTTCCCCTAGACTTCCCCTTCGTCCCCTAGACTTCCCATAGACTTCCCCTTTCCTCTATACTAACCCTTCTTCCCCTAGACTTCCCCTTCCCTCTATACTTCCTCTTCTTCCCCTAGACTTCCCCTTCTTCCCCTAGACTTCCCCTTCGTCCCCTAGACTTCCACTAGACTTCCCCTTCCCTCTATACTTCCCCTTCTTCCCCTAGACTTCCCCTAGACTTCCCCTTCCCTCTATACTTCCCCTTCTTCCCCTAGACTTCCCCTAGACTTCCCCTTCCCTCTATACTTCCCCTTCTTCCCCTGTACTTCCCTTTTCCTCTATACTTCCCCTTCTCCCCTATACTTCCCCTAGACTTCCCCTTCCCTCTATACTTCCCCTTCTTCCCCTAGACTTTCCGTAGACTTCCCCTTCCCTCTATACCTTCCCTTCTTCCCCTTCTTCCCCTAGACTTCCCCTTCTTCCCTTAGACTTCCCCTTTTTCCCCTAGACTTTCTCTTCCCTCTATACTTCCCTTTCTTCCCCTAGACTTCCCCTTCTTCCCCTAGACTTCCCCTTCTTCCCCTAGACTTCCCCTTCCCTCTATACTTCCCCTTCTTCCCCTAGACTTCCCCTAGACTTCCCTTCCCTCTATACTTCCCCTTCTTCCCCTAGACTTCCCCTAGACTTCCCCTTCCCTCTCTACTTCCCCTTCTTCCCCTAGACTTCCCCTAGACTTCCCCTTCCCTCTCTACTTCCCCTTCTTCCCCTAGACTTCCCCTTCTTCCCCTAGTCTTCCCTTTCTTCCCCTAGACTTCCCCTTCCCTCTATACTTCCCCTTCTTCCATTAGACTTCCCCTTCCCTCTATACTTCCCCTGCTTCCCCTAGACTTCCCCTAGACTTCCCCTTCTTCCCCTAGACTTCCCCTAGACTTCCCCTTCCCTCTATACTTCCCCTTCTTCCCCTAGACTTCCCCTTCCCTCTATACTTCCCCTTCTTCCCCTAGACTTCCCCTTCTTCCCCTAGACTTCCTCTTCTTCCCCTAGACTTCCCCTTCCCTCTATACTTCCCCTTCTTCCCCTAGACTTCCCCTAGACTTCCCCTTCCCTCTCTACTTCCCCTTCTTCCCCTAGACTTCCCCTTCTTCCCCTAGACTTCCCCTTCTTCCCCTAGACTTTCCCTTCCCTCTATACTTCCCCTTCTTCCATTAGACTTCCCCTTCCCTCTATACTTCCCCTGCTTCCCCTAGACTTCCCCTAATCTTCCCCTTCTTCCCCTAGACTTCCCCTAGACTTCCCTTCCCTCTATACTTCCCCTTCTTCCCCTAGACTTCCCCTAGACTTCCCCTTCCCTCTCTACTTCCCCTTCTTCCCCTAGACTTCCCCTTCTTCCCCTAGACTTCCCCTTCTTCCCCTAGACTTCCCCTAGACTTCCCTTTCCCTCTATACTTCCCCTTCTTCCCCTAGACTTCCCCTAGACTTCCCCTTCCCTCTATACTTCCCCTTCTTCCCTTAGACTTCCCCTTCTTCCCCTAGACTTCCCCTTCGTCCCCTAGACTTCCCATAGACTTCCCCTTTCCTCTATACTAACCCTTCTTCCCCTAGACTTCCACTAGACTTCCCCTTCCCTCTATACTTCCCCTTCTTCCCCTAGACTTCCCCTAGACTTCCCCTTCCCTCTATACTTCCCCTTCTTCCCCTAGACTTCCCCTAGACTTCCCTTTCCCTCTATACTTCCCCTTCTTCCCCTAGACTTCCCCTAGACTTCCCCTTCCCTCTATACTTCCCCTTCTTCCCTAGACTTCCCCTTCCCTCTATACTTCCCCTTCTCCCCTAGACTTCCCCTAGACTTCCCCTTCCCTCTATACTTCCCCTTCGTCCCCTAGACTTCCCCTTCCCTCTATACTTCCCCTTCTTCCCCTAGGCTTCCCCTAGACTTCCCCTTCTTCCCCTAGACTTCCCCTTTTTCCCCTAGACTTCCCCTTCCCTCTATACTTCCTCTTCTTCCCCTAGACTTCCCCTTCTTCCCCTAGATTTCTCCTTCGTCCCCTAGACTTCCCATAGACTTCCCCTTTCCTCTATACTAACCCTTCTTCCCCTAGACTTCCACTAGACTTCCCCTTCCCTCTATACTTCCCCTTCTTCCCCTAGACTTCCCCTAGACTTCCCCTTCCCTCTATACTTCCCCTTCTTCCCCTAGACTTCCCCTAGACTTCCCCTTCCCTCTATACTTCCCCTTCTTCCCCTGGACTTCCCCTTTCCTCTATACTTCCCCTTCTCCCCTAGACTTCCCCTAGACTTCCCCTTCCCTCTATACTTCCCCTTCTTCCCCTAGACTTTCCGTAGACTTCCCCTTCCCTCTATACCTTCCCTTCTTCCCCTTCTTCCCCTAGACTTCCCCTTCTTCCCTTAGACTTCCCCTTTTTCCCCTAGACTTTCTCTTCCCTCTATACTTCCCTTTCTTCCCCTAGACTTCCCCTTCTTCCCCTAGACTTCCCCTTCTTCCCCTAGACTTCCCCTTCCCTCTATACTTCCCCTTCTTCCCCTAGACTTCCCCTAGACTTCCCTTCCCTCTATACTTCCCCTTCTTCCCCTAGACTTCCCCTAGACTTCCCCTTCCCTCTCTACTTCCCCTTCTTCCCCTAGACTTCCCCTTGACTTCCCCTTCCCTCTCTACTTCCCCTTCTTCCCCTAGACTTTCCCTTCTTCCCCTAGACTTCCCTTTCTTCCCCTAGACTTCCCCTTCCCTCTATACTTCCCCTTCTTCCATTAGACTACCCCTTCCCTCTATACTTCCCCTGCTTCCCCTAGACTTCCCCTAGACTTCCCCTTCTTCCCCTAGACTTCCCCTTCCCTCTATACTTCCCCTTCTTCCCCTAGACTTCCCCTTCCCTCTATACTTCCCCTTCTTCCCCTAGACTTCCCCTTCTTCCCCTAGACTTCCTCTTCTTCCCCTAGACTTCCCCTTCCCTCTATACTTCCCCTTCTTCCCCTAGACTTCCCCTAGACTTCCCCTTCCCTCTCTACTTCCCCTTCTTCCCCTAGACTTCCCCTTCTTCCCCTAGACTTCCCCTTCTTCCCCTAGACTTTCCCTTCCCTCTATACTTCCCCTTCTTCCATTAGACTTCCCCTTCCCTCTATACTTCCCCTGCTTCCCCTAGACTTCCCCTAATCTTCCCCTTCTTCCCCTAGACTTCCCCTAGACTTCCCTTCCCTCTATACTTCCCCTTCTTCCCCTAGACTTCCCCTAGACTTCCCCTTCCCTCTCTACTTCCCCTTCTTCCCCTAGACTTCCCCTTCTTCCCCTAGACTTCCCCTTCTTCCCCTAGACTTTCCCTTCCCTCTATACTTCCCCTTCTTCCATTAGACTTCCCCTTCCCTCTATACTTCCCCTTCTTCCCCTAGACTTCCCCTTCTTCCCCTAGACTTCCTCTTCTTCCCCTAGACTTCCCCTTCTTCCCCTAGACTTCCTCTTCTTCCCCTAAACTTCCCCTTCCCTCTATACTTCTCCTTCTTCCCCTAGACTTCCCCTTCTTCCCTTAGACTTCCCCTTCTTCCCCTAGACTTGCACTTCTTCCCCTAGACTTCCCGTAGACTTCCCCTTGCCTCTATACTTCCCCTTCTTCCCCTAGACTTTCTCTTCCCTCTATACTTCCCCTTCTTCCCCTAGACTTCCCCTTCTTCCCCTAGACTTCCCCTTCCCTCTATACTTCCCTTTCTTCCCCTAGACTTCCCCTAGACTTCCCTTCCCTCTATACTTCCCCTTCTTCCCCTAGACTTCCCCTAGACTTCCCCTTCCCTCTCTACTTCCCCTTCTTCCCCTAGACTTCCCCTTCTTCCCCTAGACTTCCCCTTCTTCCCCTAGACTTCCCCTTCTTCCCCTAGACTTCCCCTTCTTCCCCTAGACTTCCCCTTCCCTCTATACTTCCCCTTCTTCCCCTAGACTTCCCCTAGACTTCCCTTTCCCTCTATACTTCCCCTTCTTCCCCTAGACTTCCCCTAGACTTCCCCTTCCCTCTATACTTCCCCTTCTTCCCTAGACTTCCCCTTCCCTCTATACTTCCCCTTCTCCCCTAGACTTCCCCTAGACTTCCCCTTCCCTCTATACTTCCCCTTCGTCCCCTAGACTTCCCCTTCCCTCTATACTTCCCCTTCTTCCCCTAGACTTCCCCTAGACTTCCCCTTCTTCCCCTAGACTTCCCCTTTTTCCCCTAGACTTCCCCTTCCCTCTATACTTCCTCTTCTTCCCCTAGACTTCCCCTTCTTCCCCTAGACTTCCCCTTCGTCCCCTAGACTTCCCATAGACTTCCCCTTTCCTCTATACTAACCCTTCTTCCCCTAGACTTCCACTAGACTTCCCCTTCCCTCTATACTTCCCCTTCTTCCCCTAGACTTCCCCTAGACTTCCCCTTCCCTCTATACTTCCCCTTCTTCCCCTAGACTTCCCCTAGACTTCCCCTTCCCTCTATACTTCCCCTTCTTCCCCTGGACTTCCCCTTTCCTCTATACTTCCCCTTCTCCCCTAGACTTCCCCTAGACTTCCCCTTCCCTCTATACTTCCCCTTCTTCCCCTAGACTTTCCGTAGACTTCCCCTTCCCTCTATACCTTCCCTTCTTCCCCTTCTTCCCCTAGACTTCCCCTTCTTCCCTTAGACTTCCCCTTTTTCCCCTAGACTTTCTCTTCCCTCTATACTTCCCTTTCTTCCCCTAGACTTCCCCTTCTTCCCCTAGACTTCCCCTTCTTCCCCTATACTTCCCCTTCCCTCTATACTTCCCCTTCTTCCCCTAGACTTCCCCTTCTTCCCCTAGACTTCCCCTTCTTCCCCTAGACGTCCCCTTCTTCCCTTAGACTTCCCCTTCTTCCCCTAGACTTCCCCTTCTTCCCCTAGACTTCCCCTAGACTTCCCCTTGCCTCTATACTTCCCCTTCTTCCCCTAGACTTTCTCTTCCCTCTATACTTCCCCTCCTTCCCCTAGACTTCCCCTTCTTCCCCTAGACTTCCCCTTCTTCCCCTATACTTCCCCTTCCCTCTATACTTCCCCTTCTTCCCCTAGACTTCCACTTCCCTCTATACATCCCCTTCTTCCCCTAGACTGCCCCTTCTTCCCCTAGACTTCCTCTTCTTCCCCTAGACTTCCCCTTCCCTCTATACTTCCCCTTCTTCCCCTAGACTTCCCCTTCTTCCCTTAGACTTCCCCTTCTTCCCCTAGCCTTTCTCTTCCCTCTATACTTCCCCTTCTTCCCCTAGACTTCCCCTTCTTCCCCTAGACTTCCCCTTCTTCCCCTAGACTTCCCCTTCCCTCTATACTTCCCCTTCTTCCCCTAGACTTCCCCTAGACTTCCCTTCCCTCTATACTTCCCCTTCTTCCCCTAGACTTCCCCTTCCCTCTATACTTCCCCTTCTTCCCCTAGACTTCCCCTTCCCTCTATACTTCCCCTTCTTCCCCTAGACTTCCCCTAGACTTCCCTTCCCTCTATACTTCCCCTTCTTCCCCTAGACTTCCCCTTCCCTCTATACTTCTCCTTCTTCCCCTAGACTTCCCCTTCTTCCCTTAGACTTCCCCTTCTTCCCCTAGACTTCCACTTCTTCCCCTAGACTTCCCGTAGACTTCCCCTTGCCTCTATACTTCCCCTTCTTCCCCTAGACTTTCTCTTCCCTCTATACTTCCCCTTCTTCCCCTAGACTTCCCCTTCTTCCCCTAGACTTCCCCTTCCCTCTATACTTCCCCTTCTTCCCCTAGACTTCCCCTAGACTTCCCTTCCCTCTATACTTCCCCTTCTTCCCCTAGACTTCCCCTAGACTTCCCCTTCCCTCTCTACTTCCCCTTCTTCCCCTAGACTTCCCCTTCTTCCCCTAGACTTCCCCTTCTTCCCCTAGACTTCCCCTTCTTCCCCTAGACTTCCCCTTCTTCCCCAAGACTTCCCCTTCTTCCCCTAGACGTCCCCTTCTTCCCTTAGACTTCCCCTTCTTCCCCTAGACTTCCCCTTCTTCCCCTAGACTTCCCCTAGACTTCCCCTTGCCTCTATACTTCCCCTTCTTCCCCTAGACTTTCTCTTCCCTCTATACTTCCCCTTCTTCCCCTAGACTTCCCCTTCTTCCCCTAGACTTCCCCTTCTTCCCCTATACTTCCCCTTCCCTCTATACTTCCCCTTCTTCCCCTAGACTTCCACTTCCCTCTATACATCCCCTTCTTCCCCTAGACTTCCCCTTCTTCCCCTAGACTTCCTCTTCTTCCCCTAGACTTCCCCTTCCCTCTATACTTCCCCTTCTTCCCCTAGACTTCCCCTTCTTCCCTTAGACTTCCCCTTCTTCCCCTAGCCTTTCTCTTCCCTCTATACTTCCCCTTCTTCCCCTAGACTTCCCCTTCTTCCCCTAGACTTCCCCTTCTTCCCCTAGACTTCCCCTTCCCTCTATACTTCCCCTTCTTCCCCTAGACTTCCCCTAGACTTCCCTTCCCTCTATACTTCCCCTTCTTCCCCTAGACTTCCCCTTCCCTCTATACTTCCCCTTCTTCCCCTAGACTTCCCCTTCCCTCTATACTTCCCCTTCTTCCCCTAGACTTCCCCTAGACTTCCCTTCCCTCTATACTTCCCCTTCTTCCCCTAGACTTCCCCTTCCCTCTATACTTCTCCTTCTTCCCCTAGACTTCCCCTTCTTCCCTTAGACTTCCCCTTCTTCCCCTAGACTTCCACTTCTTCCCCTAGACTTCCCGTAGACTTCCCCTTGCCTCTATACTTCCCCTTCTTCCCCTAGACTTTCTCTTCCCTCTATACTTCCCCTTCTTCCCCTAGACTTCCCCTTCTTCCCCTAGACTTCCCCTTCCCTCTATACTTCCCCTTCTTCCCCTAGACTTCCCCTAGACTTCCCTTCCCTCTATACTTCCCCTTCTTCCCCTAGACTTCCCCTAGACTTCCCCTTCCCTCTCTACTTCCCCTTCTTCCCCTAGACTTCCCCTTCTTCCCCTAGACTTCCCCTTCTTCCCCTAGACTTCCCCTTCTTCCCCTAGACTTCCCCTTCTTCCCCTAGACTTCCCCTTCCCTCTATACTTCCCCTTCTTCCCCTAGACTTCCCCTAGACTTCCCTTTCCCTCTATACTTCCCCTTCTTCCCCTAGACTTCCCCTAGACTTCCCCTTCCCTCTATACTTCCCCTTCTTCCCTAGACTTCCCCTTCCCTCTATACTTCCCCTTCTCCCCTAGACTTCCCCTAGACTTCCCCTTCCCTCTATACTTCCCCTTCGTCCCCTAGACTTCCCCTTCCCTCTATACTTCCCCTTCTTCCCCTAGACTTCCCCTAGACTTCCCCTTCTTCCCCTAGACTTCCCCTTTTTCCCCTAGACTTCCCCTTCCCTCTATACTTCCTCTTCTTCCCCTAGACTTCCCCTTCTTCCCCTAGACTTCCCCTTCGTCCCCTAGACTTCCCATAAACTTCCCCTTTCCTCTATACTAACCCTTCTTCCCCTAGACTTCCACTAGACTTCCCCATCCCTCTATACTTCCCCTTCTACCCCTAGACTTCCCCTAGACTTCCCCTTCCCTCTATACTTCCCCTTCTTCCCCTAGACTTCCCCTAGACTTCCCCTTCCCTCTATACTTCCCCTTCTTCCCCTAGACTTCCCCTTCTTCCCCTAGACTTCCTCTTCTTCCCCTAGACTTCCCCTTCCCTCTATACTTCCCCTTCTTCCCCTAGACTTCCCCTTCTTCAATTAGACTTCCCCTTCTTCCCCTAGCCTTTCTCTTCCCTCTATACTTCCCCTTCTTCCCCTAGACTTCCCCTTCTTCCCCTAGACTTCCCCTTCTTCCCCTAGACTTCCCCTTCCCTCTATACTTCCCCTTCTTCCCCTAGACTTCCCCTAGACTTCCCTTCCCTCTATACTTCCCCTTCTTCCCCTAGACTTCCCCTTCCCTCTATACTTCCCCTTCTTCCCGTAGACTTCCCCTTCCCTCTATACTTCCCCTTCTTCCCCTAGACTTCCCCTAGACTTCCCTTCCCTCTATACTTCCCCTTCTTCCCCTAGACTTCCCCTTCCCTCTATACTTCTCCTTCTTCCCCTAGACTTCCCCTTCTTCCCTTAGACTTCCCCTTCTTCCCCTAGACTTCCACTTCTTCCCCTAGACTTCCCGTAGACTTCCCCTTGCCTCTATACTTCCCCTTCTTCCCCTAGACTTTCTCTTCCCTCTATACTTCCCCTTCTTCCCCTAGACTTCCCCTTCTTCCCCTAGACTTCCCCTTCCCTCTATACTTCCCCTTCTTCCCCTAGACTTCCCCTAGACTTCCCTTCCCTCTATACTTCCCCTTCTTCCCCTAGACTTCCCCTAGACTTCCCCTTCCCTCTCTACTTCCCCTTCTTCCCCTAGACTTCCCCTTCTTCCCCTAGACTTCCCCTTCTTCCCCTAGACTTCCCCTTCTTCCCCTAGACTTCCCCTTCTTCCCCTAGACTTCCCCTTCTTCCCCTAGACGTCCCCTTCTTCCCTTAGACTTCCCCTTCTTCCCCTAGACTTCCCCTTCTTCCCCTAGACTTCCCCTAGACTTCCCCTTGCCTCTATACTTCCCCTTCTTCCCCTAGACTTTCTCTTCCCTCTATACTTCCCCTTCTTCCCCTAGACTTCCCCTTCTTCCCCTAGACTTCCCCTTCTTCCCCTATACTTCCCCTTCCCTCTATACTTCCCCTTCTTCCCCTAGACTTCCACTTCCCTCTATACATCCCCTTCTTCCCCTAGACTTCCCCTTCTTCCCCTAGACTTCCTCTTCTTCCCCTAGACTTCCCCTTCCCTCTATACTTCCCCTTCTTCCCCTAGACTTCCCCTTCTTCCCTTAGACTTCCCCTTCTTCCCCTAGCCTTTCTCTTCCCTCTATACTTCCCCTTCTTCCCCTAGACTTCCCCTTCTTCCCCTAGACTTCCCCTTCTTCCCCTAGACTTCCCCTTCCCTCTATACTTCCCCTTCTTCCCCTAGACTTCCCCTAGACTTCCCTTCCCTCTATACTTCCCCTTCTTCCCCTAGACTTCCCCTTCCCTCTATACTTCCCCTTCTTCCCCTAGACTTCCCCTTCCCTCTATACTTCCCCTTCTTCCCCTAGACTTCCCCTAGACTTCCCTTCCCTCTATACTTCCCCTTCTTCCCCTAGACTTCCCCTTCCCTCTATACTTCTCCTTCTTCCCCTAGACTTCCATTCTTCCCTTAGACTTCCCCTTCTTCCCCTAGACTTCCACTTCTTCCCCTAGACTTCCCGTAGACTTCCCCTTGCCTCTATACTTCCCCTTCTTCCCCTAGACTTTCTCTTCCCTCTATACTTCCCCTTCTTCCCCTAGACTTCCCCTTCTTCCCCTAGACTTCCCCTTCCCTCTATACTTCCCCTTCTTCACCTAGACTTCCCCTAGACTTCCCTTCCCTCTATACTTCCCCTTCTTCCCCTAGACTTCCCCTAGACTTCCCCTTCCCTCTCTACTTCCCCTTCTTCCCCTAGACTTCCCCTTCTTCCCCTAGACTTCCCCTTCTTCCCCTAGACTTCCCCTTCTTCCCCTAGACTTCCCCTTCTTCCCCTAGACTTCCCCTTCCCTCTATACTTCCCCTTCTTCCCCTAGACTTCCCCTAGACTTCCCTTTCCCTCTATACTTCCCCTTCTTCCCCTAGACTTCCCCTAGACTTCCCCTTCCCTCTATACTTCCCCTTCTTCCCTAGACTTCCCCTTCCCTCTATACTTCCCCTTCTCCCCTAGACTTCCCCTAGACTTCCCCTTCCCTCTATACTTCCCCTTCGTCCCCTAGACTTCCCCTTCCCTCTATACTTCCCCTTCTTCCCCTAGACTTCCCCTAGACTTCCCCTTCTTCCCCTAGACTTCCCCTTTTTCCCCTAGACTTCCCCTTCCCTCTATACTTCCTCTTCTTCCCCTAGACTTCCCCTTCTTCCCCTAGACTTCCCCTTCGTCCCCTAGACTTCCCATAAACTTCCCCTTTCCTCTATACTAACCCTTCTTCCCCTAGACTTCCACTAGACTTCCCCTTCCCTCTATACTTCCCCTTCTTCCCCTAGACTTCCCCTAGACTTCCCCTTCCCTCTATACTTCCCCTTCTTCCCCTAGACTTCCCCTAGACTTCCCCTTCCCTCTATACTTCCCCTTCTTCCCCTGGACTTCCCCTTTCCTCTATACTTCCCCTTCTCCCCTTGACTTCCCCTAGACTTCCCCTTCCCTCTATACTTCCCCTTCTTCCCCTAGACTTTCCGTAGACTTCCCCTTCCCTCTATACCTTCCCTTCTTCCCCTTCTTCCCCTAGACTTCCCCTTCTTCCCTTAGACTTCCCCTTTTTCCCCTAGACTTTCTCTTCCCTCTATACTTCCCTTTCTTCCCCTAGACTTCCCCTTCTTCCCCTAGACTTCCCCTTCTTCCCCTAGACTTCCCCTTCCCTCTATACTTCCCCTTCTTCCCCTAGACTTCCCCTAGACTTCCCTTCCCTCTATACTTCCCCTTCTTCCCCTAGACTTCCCCTAGACTTCCCCTTCCCTCTCTACTTCCCCTTCTTCCCCTAGACTTCCCCTAGACTTCCCCTTCCCTCTCTACTTCCCCTTCTTCCCCTAGACTTCACCTTCTTCCCCTAGACTTCCCTTTCTTCCCCTAGACTTCCCCTTCCCTCTATACTTCCCCTTCTTCCATTAGACTTCCCCTTCCCTCTATACTTCCCCTGCTTCCCCTAGACTTCCCCTAGACTTCCCCTTCTTCCCCTAGACTTCCCCTAGACTTCCCCTTCCCTCTATACTTCCCCTTCTTCCCCTAGACTTCCCCTTCCCTCTATACTTCCCCTTCTTCCCCTAGACTTCCCCTTCTTCCCCTAGACTTCCTCTTCTTCCCCTAGACTTCCCCTTCCCTCTATACTTCCCCTTCTTCCCCTAGACTTCCCCTAGACTTCCCCTTCCCTCTCTACTTCCCCTTCTTCCCCTAGACTTCCCCTTCTTCCCCTAGACTTCCCCTTCTTCCCCTAGACTTTCCCTTCCCTCTATACTTCCCCTTCTTCCATTAGACTTCCCCTTCCCTCTATACTTCCCCTGCTTCCCCTAGACTTCCCCTAATCTTCCCCTTCTTCCCCTAGACTTCTCCTAGACTTCCCTTCCCTCTATACTTCCCCTTCTTCCCCTAGACTTCCCCTAGACTTCCCCTTCCCTCTCTACTTCCCCTTCTTCCCCTAGACTTCCCCTTCTTCCCCTAGACTTCCCCTTCTTCCCCTAGACTTTCCCTTCCCTCTATACTTCCCCTCTTCCATTAGACTTCCCCTTCCCTCTATACTTCCCCTTCTTCCCCTAGACTTCCCCTTCTTCCCCTAGACTTCCTCTTCTTCCCCTAGACTTCCCCTTCTTCCCCTATACTTCCCCTTCCCTCTATACTTCCCCTTCTTCCCCTAGACTTCCCCTTCCCTCTATACATCCCCTTCTTCCCCTAGACTTCCCCTTCTTCCCCTAGACTTCCTCTTCTTCCCCTAGACTTCCCCTTCCCTCTATACTTCCCCTTCTTCCCCTAGACTTCCCCTTCTTCCCTTAGACTTCCCCTTCTTCCCCTAGCCTTTCTCTTCCCTCTATACTTCCCCTTCTTCCCCTAGACTTCCCCTTCTTCCCCTAGACTTCCCCTTCTTCCCCTAGACTTCCCCTTCCCTCTATACTTCCCCTTCTTCCCCTAGACTTCCCCTAGACTTCCCTTCCCTCTATACTTCCCCTTCTTCCCCTAGACTTCCCCTTCCCTCTATACTTCCCCTTCTTCCCCTAGACTTCCCCTTCCCTCTATACATCCCCTTCTTCCCCTAGACTTCCCCTTCTTCCCCTAGACTTCCTCTTCTTCCCCTAGACTTCCCCTTCCCTCTATACTTCTCCTTCTTCCCCTAGACTTCCCCTTCTTCCCTTAGACTTCCCCTTCTTCCCCTAGACTTGCACTTCTTCCCCTAGACTTCCCGTAGACTTCCCCTTGCCTCTATACTTCCCCTTCTTCCCCTAGACTTTCTCTTCCCTCTATACTTCCCCTTCTTCCCCTAGACTTCCCCTTCTTCCCCTAGACTTCCCCTTCCCTCTATACTTCCCTTTCTTCCCCTAGACTTCCCCTAGACTTCCCTTCCCTCTATACTTCCCCTTCTTCCCCTAGACTTCCCCTAGACTTCCCCTTCCCTCTCTACTTCCCCTTCTTCCCCTAGACTTCCCCTTCTTCCCCTAGACTTCCCCTTCTTCCCCTAGACTTCCCCTTCTTCCCCTAGACTTCCCCTTCTTCCCCTAGACTTCCCCTTCCCTCTATACTTCCCCTTATTCCCCTAGACTTCCCCTAGACTTCCCTTTCCCTCTATACTTCCCCTTCTTCCCCTAGACTTCCCCTAGACTTCCCCTTCCCTCTATACTTCCCCTTCTTCCCTAGACTTCCCCTTCCCTCTATACTTCCCCTTCTCCCCTAGACTTCCCCTAGACTTCCCCTTCCCTCTATACTTCCCCTTCGTCCCCTAGACTTCCCCTTCCCTCTATACTTCCCCTTCTTCCCCTAGACTTCCCCTAGACTTCCCCTTCTTCCCCTAGACTTCCCCTTTTTCCCCTAGACTTCCCCTTCCCTCTATACTTCCTCTTCTTCCCCTAGACTTCCCCTTCTTCCCCTAGACTTCCCCTTCGTCCCCTAGACTTCCCATAGACTTCCCCTTTCCTCTATACTAACCCTTCTTCCCCTAGACTTCCACTAGACTTCCCCTTCCCTCTATACTTCCCCTTCTTCCCCTAGACTTCCCCTAGACTTCCCCTTCCCTCTATACTTCCCCTTCTTCCCCTAGACTTCCCCTAGACTTCCCCTTCCCTCTATACTTCCCCTTCTTCCCCTGGACTTCCCCTTTCCTCTATACTTCCCCTTCTCCCCTAGACTTCCCCTAGACTTCCCCTTCCCTCTATACTTCCCCTTCTTCCCCTAGACTTTCCGTAGACTTCCCCTTCCCTCTATACCTTCCCTTCTTCCCCTTCTTCCCCTAGACTTCCCCTTCTTCCCTTAGACTTCCCCTTTTTCCCCTAGACTTTCTCTTCCCTCTATACTTCCCTTTCTTCCCCTAGACTTCCCCTTCTTCCCCTAGACTTCCCCTTCTTCCCCTATACTTCCCCTTCCCTCTATACTTCCCCTTCTTCCCCTAGACTTCCCCTTCTTCCCCTAGACTTCCCCTTCTTCCCCTAGACGTCCCCTTCTTCCCTTAGACTTCCCCTTCTTCCCCTAGACTTCCCCTTCTTCCCCTAGACTTCCCCTAGACTTCCCCTTGCCTCTATACTTCCCCTTCTTCCCCTAGACTTTCTCTTCCCTCTATACTTCCCCTCCTTCCCCTAGACTTCCCCTTCTTCCCCTAGACTTCCCCTTCTTCCCCTATACTTCCCCTTCCCTCTATACTTCCCCTTCTTCCCCTAGACTTCCACTTCCCTCTATACATCCCCTTCTTCCCCTAGACTGCCCCTTCTTCCCCTAGACTTCCTCTTCTTCCCCTAGACTTCCCCTTCCCTCTATACTTCCCCTTCTTCCCCTAGACTTCCCCTTCTTCCCTTAGACTTCCCCTTCTTCCCCTAGCCTTTCTCTTCCCTCTATACTTCCCCTTCTTCCCCTAGACTTCCCCTTCTTCCCCTAGACTTCCCCTTCTTCCCCTAGACTTCCCCTTCCCTCTATACTTCCCCTTCTTCCCCTAGACTTCCCCTAGACTTCCCTTCCCTCTATACTTCCCCTTCTTCCCCTAGACTTCCCCTTCCCTCTATACTTCCCCTTCTTCCCCTAGACTTCCCCTTCCCTCTATACTTCCCCTTCTTCCCCTAGACTTCCCCTAGACTTCCCTTCCCTCTATACTTCCCCTTCTTCCCCTAGACTTCCCCTTCCCTCTATACTTCTCCTTCTTCCCCTAGACTTCCCCTTCTTCCCTTAGACTTCCCCTTCTTCCCCTAGACTTCCACTTCTTCCCCTAGACTTCCCGTAGACTTCCCCTTGCCTCTATACTTCCCCTTCTTCCCCTAGACTTTCTCTTCCCTCTATACTTCCCCTTCTTCCCCTAGACTTCCCCTTCTTCCCCTAGACTTCCCCTTCCCTCTATACTTCCCCTTCTTCCCCTAGACTTCCCCTAGACTTCCCTTCCCTCTATACTTCCCCTTCTTCCCCTAGACTTCCCCTAGACTTCCCCTTCCCTCTCTACTTCCCCTTCTTCCCCTAGACTTCCCCTTCTTCCCCTAGACTTCCCCTTCTTCCCCTAGACTTCCCCTTCTTCCCCTAGACTTCCCCTTCTTCCCCTAGACTTCCCCTTCTTCCCCTAGACGTCCCCTTCTTCCCTTAGACTTCCCCTTCTTCCCCTAGACTTCCCCTTCTTCCCCTAGACTTCCCCTAGACTTCCCCTTGCCTCTATACTTCCCCTTCTTCCCCTAGACTTTCTCTTCCCTCTATACTTCCCCTTCTTCCCCTAGACTTCCCCTTCTTCCCCTAGACTTCCCCTTCTTCCCCTATACTTCCCCTTCCCTCTATACTTCCCCTTCTTCCCCTAGACTTCCACTTCCCTCTATACATCCCCTTCTTCCCCTAGACTTCCCCTTCTTCCCCTAGACTTCCTCTTCTTCCCCTAGACTTCCCCTTCCCTCTATACTTCCCCTTCTTCCCCTAGACTTCCCCTTCTTCCCTTAGACTTCCCCTTCTTCCCCTAGCCTTTCTCTTCCCTCTATACTTCCCCTTCTTCCCCTAGACTTCCCCTTCTTCCCCTAGACTTCCCCTTCTTCCCCTAGACTTCCCCTTCCCTCTATACTTCCCCTTCTTCCCCTAGACTTCCCCTAGACTTCCCTTCCCTCTATACTTCCCCTTCTTCCCCTAGACTTCCCCTTCCCTCTATACTTCCCCTTCTTCCCCTAGACTTCCCCTTCCCTCTATACTTCCCCTTCTTCCCCTAGACTTCCCCTAGACTTCCCTTCCCTCTATACTTCCCCTTCTTCCCCTAGACTTCCCCTTCCCTCTATACTTCTCCTTCTTCCCCTAGACTTCCCCTTCTTCCCTTAGACTTCCCCTTCTTCCCCTAGACTTCCACTTCTTCCCCTAGACTTCCCGTAGACTTCCCCTTGCCTCTATACTTCCCCTTCTTCCCCTAGACTTTCTCTTCCCTCTATACTTCCCCTTCTTCCCCTAGACTTCCCCTTCTTCCCCTAGACTTCCCCTTCCCTCTATACTTCCCCTTCTTCCCCTAGACTTCCCCTAGACTTCCCTTCCCTCTATACTTCCCCTTCTTCCCCTAGACTTCCCCTAGACTTCCCCTTCCCTCTCTACTTCCCCTTCTTCCCCTAGACTTCCCCTTCTTCCCCTAGACTTCCCCTTCTTCCCCTAGACTTCCCCTTCTTCCCCTAGACTTCCCCTTCTTCCCCTAGACTTCCCCTTCCCTCTATACTTCCCCTTCTTCCCCTAGACTTCCCCTAGACTTCCCTTTCCCTCTATACTTCCCCTTCTTCCCCTAGACTTCCCCTAGACTTCCCCTTCCCTCTATACTTCCCCTTCTTCCCTAGACTTCCCCTTCCCTCTATACTTCCCCTTCTCCCCTAGACTTCCCCTAGACTTCCCCTTCCCTCTATACTTCCCCTTCGTCCCCTAGACTTCCCCTTCCCTCTATACTTCCCCTTCTTCCCCTAGACTTCCCCTAGACTTCCCCTTCTTCCCCTAGACTTCCCCTTTTTCCCCTAGACTTCCCCTTCCCTCTATACTTCCTCTTCTTCCCCTAGACTTCCCCTTCTTCCCCTAGACTTCCCCTTCGTCCCCTAGACTTCCCATAAACTTCCCCTTTCCTCTATACTAACCCTTCTTCCCCTAGACTTCCACTAGACTTCCCCATCCCTCTATACTTCCCCTTCTACCCCTAGACTTCCCCTAGACTTCCCCTTCCCTCTATACTTCCCCTTCTTCCCCTAGACTTCCCCTAGACTTCCCCTTCCCTCTATACTTCCCCTTCTTCCCCTAGACTTCCCCTTCTTCCCCTAGACTTCCTCTTCTTCCCCTAGACTTCCCCTTCCCTCTATACTTCCCCTTCTTCCCCTAGACTTCCCCTTCTTCAATTAGACTTCCCCTTCTTCCCCTAGCCTTTCTCTTCCCTCTATACTTCCCCTTCTTCCCCTAGACTTCCCCTTCTTCCCCTAGACTTCCCCTTCTTCCCCTAGACTTCCCCTTCCCTCTATACTTCCCCTTCTTCCCCTAGACTTCCCCTAGACTTCCCTTCCCTCTATACTTCCCCTTCTTCCCCTAGACTTCCCCTTCCCTCTATACTTCCCCTTCTTCCCGTAGACTTCCCCTTCCCTCTATACTTCCCCTTCTTCCCCTAGACTTCCCCTAGACTTCCCTTCCCTCTATACTTCCCCTTCTTCCCCTAGACTTCCCCTTCCCTCTATACTTCTCCTTCTTCCCCTAGACTTCCCCTTCTTCCCTTAGACTTCCCCTTCTTCCCCTAGACTTCCACTTCTTCCCCTAGACTTCCCGTAGACTTCCCCTTGCCTCTATACTTCCCCTTCTTCCCCTAGACTTTCTCTTCCCTCTATACTTCCCCTTCTTCCCCTAGACTTCCCCTTCTTCCCCTAGACTTCCCCTTCCCTCTATACTTCCCCTTCTTCCCCTAGACTTCCCCTAGACTTCCCTTCCCTCTATACTTCCCCTTCTTCCCCTAGACTTCCCCTAGACTTCCCCTTCCCTCTCTACTTCCCCTTCTTCCCCTAGACTTCCCCTTCTTCCCCTAGACTTCCCCTTCTTCCCCTAGACTTCCCCTTCTTCCCCTAGACTTCCCCTTCTTCCCCTAGACGTCCCCTTCTTCCCTTAGACTTCCCCTTCTTCCCCTAGACTTCCCCTTCTTCCCCTAGACTTCCCCTAGACTTCCCCTTGCCTCTATACTTCCCCTTCTTCCCCTAGACTTTCTCTTCCCTCTATACTTCCCCTTCTTCCCCTAGACTTCCCCTTCTTCCCCTAGACTTCCCCTTCTTCCCCTATACTTCCCCTTCCCTCTATACTTCCCCTTCTTCCCCTAGACTTCCACTTCCCTCTATACATCCCCTTCTTCCCCTAGACTTCCCCTTCTTCCCCTAGACTTCCTCTTCTTCCCCTAGACTTCCCCTTCCCTCTATACTTCCCCTTCTTCCCCTAGACTTCCCCTTCTTCCCTTAGACTTCCCCTTCTTCCCCTAGCCTTTCTCTTCCCTCTATACTTCCCCTTCTTCCCCTAGACTTCCCCTTCTTCCCCTAGACTTCCCCTTCTTCCCCTAGACTTCCCCTTCCCTCTATACTTCCCCTTCTTCCCCTAGACTTCCCCTAGACTTCCCTTCCCTCTATACTTCCCCTTCTTCCCCTAGACTTCCCCTTCCCTCTATACTTCCCCTTCTTCCCCTAGACTTCCCCTTCCCTCTATACTTCCCCTTCTTCCCCTAGACTTCCCCTAGACTTCCCTTCCCTCTATACTTCCCCTTCTTCCCCTAGACTTCCCCTTCCCTCTATACTTCTCCTTCTTCCCCTAGACTTCCCCTTCTTCCCTTAGACTTCCCCTTCTTCCCCTAGACTTCCACTTCTTCCCCTAGACTTCCCGTAGACTTCCCCTTGCCTCTATACTTCCCCTTCTTCCCCTAGACTTTCTCTTCCCTCTATACTTCCCCTTCTTCCCCTAGACTTCCCCTTCTTCCCCTAGACTTCCCCTTCCCTCTATACTTCCCCTTCTTCCCCTAGACTTCCCCTAGACTTCCCTTCCCTCTATACTTCCCCTTCTTCCCCTAGACTTCCCCTAGACTTCCCCTTCCCTCTCTACTTCCCCTTCTTCCCCTAGACTTCCCCTTCTTCCCCTAGACTTCCCCTTCTTCCCCTAGACTTCCCCTTCTTCCCCTAGACTTCCCCTTCTTCCCCTAGACTTCCCCTTCCCTCTATACTTCCCCTTCTTCCCCTAGACTTCCCCTAGACTTCCCTTTCCCTCTATACTTCCCCTTCTTCCCCTAGACTTCCCCTAGACTTCCCCTTCCCTCTATACTTCCCCTTCTTCCCTAGACTTCCCCTTCCCTCTATACTTCCCCTTCTCCCCTAGACTTCCCCTAGACTTCCCCTTCCCTCTATACTTCCCCTTCGTCCCCTAGACTTCCCCTTCCCTCTATACTTCCCCTGCTTCCCCTAGACTTCCCCTAGACTTCCCCTTCTTCCCCTAGACTTCCCCTAGACTTCCCCTTCCCTCTATACTTCCCCTTCTTCCCCTAGACTTCCCCTTCCCTCTATACTTCCCCTTCTTCCCCTAGACTTCCCCTTCTTCCCCTAGACTTCCCCTTCTTCCCCTAGACTTCCCCTTCTTCCCCTAGACTTCCCCTTCCCTCTATACTTCCCCTTCTTCCCCTAGACTTCCCCTAGACCTCCCTTCCCTCTATACTTCCCCTTCTTCCCCTAGACTTCCCCTTCTCTCTATACTTCCCCTTCTTCCCCTAGACTTCCCCTTCCCTCCATACATCCCCTTCTTCCCCTAGACTTCCCCTTCTTCCCCTAGACTTCCTCTTCTTCCCCTAGACTTCCCCTTCCCTCTATACTTCTCCTTCTTCCCCTAGACTTCCCCTTCTTCCCTTAGACTTCCCCTTCTTCCCCTAGACTTCCACTTCTTCCCCTAGACTTCCCGTAGACTTCCCCTTGCCTCTATACTTCCCCTTCTTCCCCTAGACTTTCTCTTCCCTCTATACTTCCCCTTCTTCCCCTAGACTTCCCCTTCTTCCCCTAGACTTCCCCTTCCCTCTATACTTCCCCTTCTTCCCCTAGACTTCCCCTAGACTTCCCTTCCCTCTATACTTCCCCTTCTTCCCCTAGACTTCCCCTAGACTTCCCCTTCCCTCTCTACTTCCCCTTCTTCCCCTAGACTTCCCCTTCTTCCCCTAGACTTCCCCTTCTTCCCCTAGACTTCCCCTTCTTCCCCTAGACTTCCCCTTCCCTCTATACTTCCCCTTCTTCCCCTAGACTTCCCCTAAACTTCCCTTTCCCTCTATTCTTCCCCTTCTTCCCCTAGACTTCCCCTAGACTTCCCCTTCCCTCTATACTTCCCCTTCTTCCCTAGACTTCCCCTTCCCTCTATACTTCCCCTTCTCCCCTAGACTTCCCCTAGACTTCCCCTTCCCTCTATACTTCCCCTTCGTCCCCTAGACTTCCCCTTCCCTCTATACTTCCCCTTCTTCCCCTAGACTTCCCCTAGACTTCCCCTTCTTCCCCTAGACTTCCCCTTTTTCCCCTAGACTTCCCCTTCCCTCTATACTTCCTCTTCTTCCCCTAGACTTCCCCTTCTTCCCCTAGACTTCCCCTTCGTCCCCTAGACTTCCCATAGACTTCCCCTTTCCTCTATACTAACCCTTCTTCCCCTAGACTTCCACTAGACTTCCCCTTCCCTCTATACTTCCCCTTCTTCCCCTAGACTTCCCCTAGACTTCCCCTTCCCTCTATACTTCCCCTTCTTCCCCTAGACTTCCCCTAGACTTCCCCTTCCCTCTATACTTCCCCTTCTTCCCCTGGACTTCCCCTTTCCTCTATACTTCCCCTTCTCCCCTAGACTTCCCCTAGACTTCCCCTTCCCTCTATACTTCCCCTTCTTCCCCTAGACTTTCCGTAGACTTCCCCTTCCCTCTATACCTTCCCTTCTTCCCCTTCTTCCCCTAGACTTCCCCTTCTTCCCTTAGACTTCCCCTTTTTCCCCTAGACTTTCTCTTCCCTCTATACTTCCCTTTCTTCCCCTAGACTTCCCCTTCTTCCCCTAGACTTCCCCTTCTTCCCCTAGACTTCCCCTTCCCTCTATACTTCCCCTTCTTCCCCTAGACTTCCCCTAGACTTCCCTTCCCTCTATACTTCCCCTTCTTCCCCTAGACTTCCCCTAGACATCCCCTTCCCTCTCTACTTCCCCTTCTTCCCCTAGACTTCCCCTAGACTTCCCCTTCCCTCTCTACTTCCCCTTCTTCCCCTAGACTTCCCCTTCTTCCCCTAGACTTCCCTTTCTTCCCCTAGACTTCCCCTTCCCTCTATACTTCCCCTTCTTCCATTAGACTTCCCCTTCCCTCTATACTTCCCCTGCTTCCCCTAGACTTCCCCTAGACTTCCCCTTCTTCCCCTAGACTTCCCCTAGACTTCCCCTTCCCTCTATACTTCCCCTTCTTCCCCTAGACTTCCCCTTCCCTCTATACTTCCCCTTCTTCCCCTAGACTTCCCCTTCTTCCCCTAGACTTCCTCTTCTTCCCCTAGACTTCCCCTTCCCTCTATACTTCCCCTTCTTCCCCTAGACTTCCCCTAGACTTCCCCTTCCCTCTCTACTTCCCCTTCTTGCCCTAGACTTCCCCTTCTTCCCCTAGACTTCCCCTTCTTCCCCTAGACTTTCCCTTCCCTCTATACTTCCCCTTCTTCCATTAGACTTCCCCTTCCCTCTATACTTCCCCTGCTTCCCCTAGACTTCCCCTAATCTTCCCCTTCTTCCCCTAGACTTCCCCTAGACTTCCCTTCCCTCTATACTTCCCCTTCTTCCCCTAGACTTCCCCTAGACTTCCCCTTCCCTCTCTACTTCCCCTTCTTCCCCTAGACTTCCCCTTCTTCCCCTAGACTTTCCCTTCCCTCTATACTTCCCCTTCTTCCATTAGACTTCCCCTTCCCTCTATACTTCCCCTTCTTCCCTTAGACTTCCCCTTCTTCCCCTAGACTTCCTCTTCTTCCCCTAGACTTCCCCTTCTTCCCCTATACTTCCCCTTCCCTCTATACTTCCCCTTCTTCCCCTAGACTTCCCCTTCCCTCTATACATCCCCTTCTTCCCCTAGACTTCCCCTTCTTCCCCTAGACTTCCTCTTCTTCCCCTAGACTTCCCCTTCCCTCTATACTTCCCCTTCTTCCCCTAGACTTCCCCTTCTTCCCTTAGACTTCCCCTTCTTCCCCTAGACTTCCCCTTCCCTCTATACTTCCCCTTCTTCCCCTAGACTTCCCCTAGACTTCCCTTCCCTCTATACTTCCCCTTCTTCCCCTAGACTTCCCCTTCCCTCTATACTTCCCCTTCTTCCCCTAGACTTCCCCTTCCCTCTATACATCCCCTTCTTCCCCTAGACTTCCCCTTCTTCCCCTAGACTTCCTCTTCTTCCCCTAGACTTCCCCTTCCCTCTATACTTCTCCTTCTTCCCCTAGACTTCCCCTTCTTCCCTTAGACTTCCCCTTCTTCCCCTAGACTTCCACTTCTTCCCCTAGACTTCCCGTAGACTTCCCCTTGCCTCTATACTTCCCCTTCTTCCCCTAGACTTTCTCTTCCCTCTATACTTCCCCTTCTTCCCCTAGACTTCCCCTTCTTCCCCTAGACTTCCCCTTCCCTCTATACTTCCCCTTCTTCCCCTAGACTTTCTCTTCCCTCTATACTTCCCCTTCTTCCCCTAGACTTCCCCTTCTTCCCCTAGACTTCCCCTTCCCTCTATACTTCCCCTTCTTCCCCTAGACTTCCCCTAGACTTCCCTTCCCTCTATACTTCCCCTTCTTCCCCTAGACTTCCCATAGACTTCCCCTTCCCTCTCTACTTCCCCTTCTTCCCCTAGACTTCCCCTTCTTCCCCTAGACTTCCCCTTCTTCCCCTAGACTTCCCCTTCTTCCCCTAGACTTCCCCTTCTTCCCCTAGACTTCCCCTTCCCTCTATACTTCCCCTTCTTCCCCTAGACTTCCCCTAGACTTCCCTTTCCCTCTATACTTCCCCTTCTTCCCCGAGACTTCCCCTAGACTTCCCCTTCCCTCTATACTTCCCCTTCTTCCCTAGACTTCCCCTTCCCTCTATACTTCCCCTTCTCCCCTAGACTTCCCCTAGACTTCCCCTTCCCTCTATACTTCCCCTTCGTCCCCTAGACTTCCCCTTCCCTCTATACTTCCCCTTCTTCCCCTAGACTTCCCCTAGACTTCCCCTTCTTCCCCTAGACTTCCCCTTTTTCCCCTAGACTTCCCCTTCCCTCTATACTTCCTCTTCTTCCCCTAGACTTCCCCTTCTTCCCCTAGACTTCCCCTTCGTCCCCTAGACTTCCCATAGACTTCCCCTTTCCTCTATACTAACCCTTCTTCCCCTAGACTTCCACTAGACTTCCCCTTCCCTCTATACTTCCCCTTCTTCCCCTAGAGTTCCCCTAGACTTCCCCTTCCCTCTATACTTCCCCTTCTTCCCCTAGACTTCCCCTAGACTTCCCCTTCCCTCTATACTTCCCCTTATTCCCCTGGACTTCCCCTTTCCTCCATACTTCCCCTTCTCCCCTAGACTTCCCCTAGACTTCCCCTTCCCTCTATACTTCCCCTTCTTCCCCTAGACTTTCCGTAGACTTCCCCTTCCCTCTATACCTTCCCTTCTTCCCCTTCTTCCCCTAGACTTCCCCTTCTTCCCTTAGACTTCCCCTTTTTCCCCTAGACTTTCTCTTCCCTCTATACTTCCCTTTCTTCCCCTAGACTTCCCCTTCTTCCCCTAGACTTCCCCTTCTTCCCCTAGACTTCCCCTTCCCTCTATACTTCCCCTTCTTCCCCTAGACTTCCCCTAGACTTCCCTTCCCTCTATACTTCCCCTTCTTCCCCTAGACTTCCCCTAGACTTCCCCTTCCCTCTCTACTTCCCCTTCTTCCCCTAGACTTCCCCTAGACTTCCCCTTCCCTCTCTACTTCCCCTTCTTCCCCTAGACTTCCCCTTCTTCCCCTAGACTTCCCTTTCTTCCCCTAGACTTCCCCTTCCCTCTATACTTCCCCTTCTTCCATTAGACTTCCCCTTCCCTCTATACTTCCCCTGCTTCCCCTAGACTTCCCCTAGACTTCCCCTTCTTCCCCTAGACTTCCCCTAGACTTCCCCTTCCCTCTATACTTCCCCTTCTTCCCCTAGACTTCCCCTTCCCTCTATACTTCCCCTTCTTCCCCTAGACTTCCCCTTCTTCCCCTAGACTTCCTCTTCTTCCCCTAGACTTCCCCTTCCCTCTGTACTTCCCCTTCTTCCCCTAGACTTCCCCTAGACTTCCCCTTCCCTCTCTACTTCCCCTTCTTCCCCTAGACTTCCCCTTCTTCCCCTAGACTTCCCCTTCTTCCCCTAGACTTTCCCTTCCCTCTATACTTCCCCTTCTTCCATTAGACTTCCCCTTCCCTCTATACTTCCCCTGCTTCCCCTAGACTTCCCCTAGTCTTCCCCTTCTTCCCCTAGACTTCCCCTAGACTTCCCTTCCCTCTATACTTCCCCTTCTTCCCCTAGACTTCCCCTAGACTTCCCCTTCCCTCTCTACTTCCCCTTCTTCCCCTAGACTTCCCCTTCTTCCCCTAGACTTCCCCTTCTTCCCCTAGACTTTCCCTTCCCTCTATACTTCCCCTTCTTCCATTAGACTTCCCCTTCCCTCTATACTTCCCCTTCTTCCCCTAGACTTCCCCTTCTTCCCCTAGACTTCCTCTTCTTCCCCTAGACTTCCCCTTCCCTCTATACTTCCCCTTCTTCCCCTAGACTTCCCCTTCTTCCCTTAGACTTCCCCTTCTTCCCCTAGACTTCCCCTTCTTCCCTTAGACTTCCCCTTCTTCCCCTATACTTCCCCTTCCCTCTATACTTCCCCTGCTTCTCCTAGACTTCCCCTAGACGTCCCCTTCTTCCCCTAGACTTCCCCTAGACTTCCCTTCCCTCTATACTTCCCCTTCTTCCCCTAGACTTCCCCTAGACTTCCCCTTCCCTCTCTACTTCCCCTTCTTCCCCTAGACTTCCCCTTTTTCCCCTAGACTTCCCCTTCTTCCCCTAGACTTCCCCTTCCCTCTATACTTCCCCTTCTTCCATTAGACTTCCCCTTCCCTCTATACTTCCCCTGCTTCCCCTAGACTTCCCCTAGACTTCCCCTTCTTCCCCTAGACTTCCCCTAGACTTCCCCTTCCCTCTATACTTCCCCTTCTTCCCCTAGACTTCCCCTTCCCTCTATACTTCCCCTTCTTCCCCTAGACTTCCCCTTCTTCCCCTAGGCTTCCCCTAGACTTCCCCTTCCCTCTATACTTCCCCTTCTTCCCCTAGACTTCCCCTTCCCTCTATACTTCCCCTTCTTCCCCTAGACTTCCCCTAGACTTCCCCTTCCCTCTATACTTCCCCTTCTTCCCCTAGTCTACCCCTGGACTTCCCCTTCCCTCTATACTTCCCCTTCTTCCCCTAGACTTCCCCTTCTTCCCCTAGACTTCCCCTTCTTCCCCTACACTAAGCTTTCTTCCCCTAGACTTCCCCTTCTTCCCCTAGACTTCCCTTCTTCCCCGAGACTTCCCCTATACTTCCCCTTCTTTCCCTAGACTTCCCCTACACTTTCCCTTCCCTCTATACTTCCCCTTCTTCCCCTAGACTTACCCTTCTTCTCCTAGACTTCCCCTTCTTCCCCTAGACTTCCCCTTCCCTCTATACTTCCCCTTCTTCCCCTAGACTTCCCCTAGACTTCCACTTCTTCCCCTAGACTTCCCTTCTTCCCCTAGACTTCCCCTTCCCTCTATACTTCCCCTTCTTCCCCTAGACTTCCCCTAGACTTCCCCTTCTTCCTCTAGACTTCCCCTTTTTCCCCTAGACTTCCCCGTCCCTCTATACTTCCTCTTCTTCCCCTAGACTTCCCCTTCTTCCCCTAGAGTTCCCCTTCTTCTTCTAGACTTCCCCTAGACTTCCCCTTGCCTCTATACTTCCCCTTCTTCCCCTAGACTTCTCCTAGAGTTCCCTTCCCTCTATACTTCCCCTTCTTCCCCTAGACTTCCCCTAGACTTCCCCTTCCCTCTCTACTTCCCCTTCTTCCCCTAGACTTCCCCTTCTTCCCCTATACTTCCCCTTCCCTCTATACTTCCCCTTCTTCCCCTAGACTTCCCCTTCCCTCTATACATCCCCTTCTTCCCCTAGACTTCCCCTTCTTCCCCTAGACTTCCTCTTCTTCCCCTAGACTTCCCCTTCCCTCTATACTTCCCCTTCTTCCCCTAGACTTCCCCTTCTTCCCCTAGACTTCCCCTTCCCTCTATACTTCCCCTTCTTCCCCTAGACTTCCCCTAGACTTCCCTTCCCTCTATACTTCCCCTTCTTCCCCTAGACTTCCCCTAGACTTCCCCTTCCCTCTCTACTTCCCCTTCTTCCCCTAGACTTCCCCTTCTTCCCCTAGACTTCCCCTTCTTCCCCTAGACTTCCCCTTCTTCCCCTAGACTTCCCCTTCTTCCCCTATACTTCCCCTTCCCTCTGTACTTCCCCTTCTTCCCCTAGACTTCCCCTAGACTTCCCTTTCCCTCTATACTTCCCCTTCTTCCCCTAGACTTCCCCTAGACTTCCCCTTCCCTCTATACTTCCCCTTCCCTCTATACTTCCCCTTCTTCCCCTAGACTTCCCTTTCCCTCTATACTTCCCCTTCTCCCCTAGACTTCCCCTAGACTTCCCCTTCCCTCTATACTTCCCCTTCTTCCCCTAGACTTCCCCTAGACTTCCCCTTCTTCCCCTAGACTTCCCCTTTTTCCCCTAGACTTCCCCTTCCCTCTATACTTCCTCTTCTTCCCCTAGACTTCCCCTTCTTCCCATAGACTTCCCCTTCTTCCCCTAGACTTCCCCTAGACTTCCCCTTTCCTCTATACTAACCCTTCTTCCCCTAGACTTCCACTAGACTTCCCCTTCCCTCTATACTTCCCCTTCTTCCCCTAGACTTCCCCTAGACTTCCCTTTCCCTCTATACTTCCCCTTCTTCCCCTAGACTTCCCCTAGACTTCCCCTTCCCTCTATATTTCCCCTTCTTCCCCTGGACTTCCCCTTTCCTCTATACTTCCCCTTCTCCCCTAGACTTCCCCTAGACTTCCCCTTCCCTCTATACTTCCCCTTCTTCCCCTAGACTTCCCCTAGACTACCCCTTCTTCCCCTAGACTTCCCCTTTTTCCCCTAGACTTCCCCTTCCCTCTATACTTCCTCTTCTTCCCCTAGACTTCCCCTTCTTCCCCTAGACTTCCACTTCTTCCCCTAGACTTTACGTAGACTTCCCCTTCCCTCTATACCTTCCCTTCTTCCCCTTCTTCCCCTAGACTTCCCCTTCTTCCCTTAGACTTCCCCTGGACTTCCCCTTCCCTCTATACTTCCCCTTCTTCCCCTAGACTTTCTCTTCCCTCTATACTTCCCCTTCTTCCCCTAGATTTCCCCTTCTTCCCCTAGACTTCCCCTTCTTCCCCTAGACTTCCCCTTCCCTCTATACTTCCCCTTCTTCCCCTAGACTTCCCCTAAACTTCCCTTCCCTCTATACTTCCCCTTCTTCCCCTAGACTTCCCCTAGACTTCCCCTTCCCTCTCTACTTCCCCTTCTTCCCCTAGACTTCCCCTTCTTCCCCTAGACTTCCCCTTCTTCCCCTAGACTTCCCCTTCTTCCCCTAGACTTCCCCTTCTTCCCCTATACTTCCCCTTCCCTCTATACTTCCCCTTCTTCCCCTAGACTTCCCCTAGACTTCCCTTTCCCTCTATACTTCCCCTTCTTCCCCTAGACTTCCCCTAGACTTCCCCTTCCCTCTATACTTCCCCTTCTTCCCCTAGACTTCCCCTTCCCTCTATACTTCCCCTTCTCCCCTAGACTTCCCCTAGACTTCCCCTTCCCTCTATACTTCCCCTTCGTCCCCTAGACTTCCCCTTCCCTCTATACTTCCCCTTCTTCCCCTAGACTTCCCTGAGACTTCCCCTTCTTCCCCTAGACTTCCCCTTTTTCCCCTAGACTTCCCCTTCCCTCTATACTTCCTTTTCTTCCCCTAGACTTCCCCTTCTTCCCCTAGACTTCCCCTTCTTCCCCTAGACTTCCCCTAGACTTCCCCTTTCCTCTATACTAACCCTTCTTCCCCTAGACTTCCACTAGACTTCCCCTTCCCTCTATACTTCCCCTTCTTCCCCTAGACTTCCCCTAGACTTCCCTTTCCCTCTATACTTCCCCTTCTTCCCCTAGACGTCCCCTAGACTTCCCCTTCCCTCTATATTTCCCCTTCTTCCCCTGGACTTCCCCTTTCCTCTATACTTCCCCTTCTTCCCTAGACTTCCCCTAGACTTCCCCTTCCCTCTATACTTCCCCTTCTTCCCCTAGACTTCCCCTAGACTTCCCCTTCTTCCCCTAGACTTCCCCTTTTTCCCCTAGACTTCCCCTTCCCTCTATACTTCCTCTTCTTCCCCTAGACTTCCTCTTCTTCCCCTAGACTTCCACTTCTTCCCCTAGACTTTCCGTAGACTTCCCCTTCCCTCTATACCTTCCCTTCTTCCCCTTCTTCCCCTAGACTTCCCCTTCTTCCCTTAGACTTCCCCTGGACTTCCCCTTCCCTCTATACTTCCCCTTCTTCCCCTAGACTTTCTCTTCCCTCTATACTTCCCCTTCTTCCCCTAGATTTCCCCTTCTTCCCCTAGACTTCCCCTTCTTCCCCTAGACTTCCCCTTCCCTCTATACTTCCCCTTCTTCCCCTAGACTTCCCCTAGACTTCCCTTCCCTCTATACTTCCCCTTCTTCCCCTAGACTTCCCCAAGACTTCCCCTTCCCTCTCTACTTCCCCTTCTTCCCCTAGACTTCCCCTTCTTCCCCTAGACTTCCCCTTCTTCCCCTAGACTTCCCCATCCCTCTATACTTCCCCTTCTTCCATTAGACTTCCCATTCCCTCTATACTTCCCCTGCTTCCCCTAGACTTCCCCTAGACTTCCCCTTCTTCCCCAAGACTTCCCCTAGACTTCCCCTTCCCTCTATACTTCCCCTTCTTCCCCTAGATTTCCCTTCTTCCCTTAGACTTCCCCTTCTTCCCCTAGACTTCCCCTTCCCTCTATACTTCCCCTGCTTCCCCTAGACTTCCCCTTCTTCCCCTAGACTTCCCCTAGACTTCCCTTCCCTCTATACTTCCCCTTCTTCCCCTAGACTTCCCCTAGACTTCCCCTTCCCTCTCTACTTCCCCTTCTTCCCCTAGACTTCCCCTTCTTCCCCTAGACTTCCCCTTCTTCCCCTAGACTTTCCCTTCCCTCTATACTTCCCCTTCTTCCATTAGACTTCCCCTTCCCTCTATACTTCCCCTGCTTCCCCTAGACTTCCCCTAGTCTTCCCCTTCTTCCCCTAGACTTCCCCTAGACTTCCCTTCCCTCTATACTTCCCCTTCTTCCCCTAGACTTCCCCTAGACTTCCCCTTCCCTCTCTACTTCCCCTTCTTCCCCTAGACTTCCCCTTCTTCCCCTAGACTTCCCCTTCTTCCCCTAGACTTTCCCTTCCCTCTATACTTCCCCTTCTTCCCCTAGACTTCCCCTTCTTCCCCTAGAGTTCCTCTTCTTCCCCTAGACTTCCCCTTCCCTCTATACTTCCCCTTCTTCCCCTAGACTTCCCCTTCTTCCCTTAGACTTCCCCTTCTTCCCCTAGACTTCCCCTTCCCTCTATACTTCCCGTTCTTCCCCTAGACTTCCCCTTCCCTCTATACTTCCCCTTCTCCCCTAGACTTCCCCTAGACTTCCCCTTCCCTCTATACTTCCCCTTCTTCCCCTAGACTTCCCCTTCCCTCTATACTTCCCCTTCTTCCCCTAGACTTCCCCTAGACTTCCCCTTCTTCCCCTAGACTTCCCCTTTTTCCCCTAGACTTCCCCTTCCCTCTATACTTCCTCCTCGTCCCCTAGACTTCCCCTTCTTCCCCTAGACTTCCCCTTCTTCCCCTAGACTTCCCCTAGACTTCCCCTTTCCTCTATACTTCCCCTTCTTGCCCTAGACTTCCCCTTCCCTCTATACTTCCCCTTCTTCCATTAGACTTCCCCTTCCCTCTATACTTCCCCTGCTTCCCCTAGACTTCCCCTAGACTTCCCCTTCTTCCCCTAGACTTCCCCTAGACTTCCCCTTCCCTCTATACTTCCCCTTCTTCCCCTGGACTTCCCCTTCCCTCTATACTTCCCCTTCTTCCCCTAGACTTCCCCTTCTTCCCCTAGACTTCCTCTTCTTCCCCTAGACTTCCCCTTCCCTCTATACTTCCCCTTCTTCCCCTAGACTTCCCCTTCTTCCCTTAGACTTCCCCTTCTTCCCCTAGACTTCCCCTTCTCTCTATACTTCCCCTGCTTCCCCTAGACTTCCCCTAGACTTCCCCTTCTTCCCCTAGACTTCCCCTAGACTTCCCTTCCCTCTATACTTCCCCTTCTTCCCCTAGACTTCCCCTAGACTTCCCCTTCTCCCCTAGACTTCCCCTTCTTCCCCTAGACTTTCCCTTCCCTCTATACTTCCCCTTCTTCCATTAGACTTCCCCTTCCCTCTATACTTCCCCTGCTTCCCCTAGACTTCCCCTAGTCTTCCCCTTCTTCCCCTAGACTTCCCCTAGACTTCCCTTCCCTCTATACTTCCCCTTCTTCCCCTAGACTTCCCCTAGACTTCCCCTTCCCTCTCTACTTCCCCTTCTTCCCCTAGACTTCCCCTTCTTCCCCTAGACTTCCCCTTCTTCCCCTAGACTTTCCCTTCCCTCTATACTTCCCCTTCTTCCATTAGACTTCCCCTTACCTCTATACTTCCCCTTCTTCCCCTAGACTTCCCCTTCTTCCCCTAGACTTCCTCTTCTTCCCCTAGACTTCCCCTTCCCTCTATACTTCCCCTTCTTCCCCTAGACTTCACCTTCTTCCCTTAGACTTCCCCTTCTTCCCCTAGACTTCCCCTTCCCTCTATACTTCCCCTTCTTCCCCTAGACTTCCCCTTCCCTCTATACTTCCCCTTCTCCCCTAGACTTCCCCTAGACTTCCCCTTCCCTCTATACTTCCCCTTCTTCCCCTAGACTTCCCCTTCCCTCTATACTTCCCCTTCTTCCCCTAGACTTCCCCTAGACTTCCCTTCCCTCTATACTTCCCCTTCTTCCCCTAGACTTCCCCAAGACTTCCCCTTCCCTCTCTACTTCCCCTTCTTCCCCTAGACTTCCCCTTCTTCCCCTAGACTTCCCCTTCTTCCCCTAGACTTCCCCATCCCTCTATACTTCCCCTTCTTCCATTAGACTTCCCATTCCCTCTATACTTCCCCTGCTTCCCCTAGACTTCCCCTAGACTTCCCCTTCTTCCCCTAGACTTCCCCTAGACTTCCCCTTCCCTCTATACTTCCCCTTCTTCCCCTAGACTTCCCCTTCCCTCTATACTTCCCCTTCTTCCCCTAGACTTCCCCTTCTTCCCCTAGACTTCCTCTTCTTCCCCTAGACTTCCCCTTCCCTCTATACTTCCCCTTCTTCCCCTAGACTTCCCCTTCTTCCCTTAGACTTCCCCTTCTTCCCCTAGACTTCCCCTTCCCTCTATACTTCCCCTTCGTCCCCTAGACTTCCCCTTCCCTCTATACTTCCCCTTCTTCCCCTAGACTTCCCTGAGACTTCCCCTTCTTCCCCTAGACTTCCCCTTTTTCCCCTAGACTTCCCCTTCCCTCTATACTTCCTTTTCTTCCCCTAGACTTCCCCTTCTTCCCCTAGACTTCCCCTTCTTCCCCTAGACTTCCCCTAGACTTCCCCTTTCCTCTATACTAACCCTTCTTCCCCTAGACTTCCACTAGACTTCCCCTTCCCTCTATACTTCCCCTTCTTCCCCTAGACTTCCCCTAGACTTCCCTTTCCCTCTATACTTCCCCTTCTTCCCCTAGACGTCCCCTAGACTTCCCCTTCCCTCTATATTTCCCCTTCTTCCCCTGGACTTCCCCTTTCCTCTATACTTCCCCTTCTTCCCTAGACTTCCCCTAGACTTCCCCTTCCCTCTATACTTCCCCTTCTTCCCCTAGACTTCCCCTAGACTTCCCCTTCTTCCCCTAGACTTCCCCTTTTTCCCCTAGACTTCCCCTTCCCTCTATACTTCCTCTTCTTCCCCTAGACTTCCCCTTCTTCCCCTAGACTTCCACTTCTTCCCCTAGACTTTCCGTAGACTTCCCCTTCCCTCTATACCTTCCCTTCTTCCCCTTCTTCCCCTAGACTTCCCCTTCTTCCCTTAGACTTCCCCTGGACTTCCCCTTCCCTCTATACTTCCCATTCTTCCCCTAGACTTTCTCTTCCCTCTATACTTCCCCTTCTTCCCCTAGATTTCCCCTTCTTCCCCTAGACTTCCCCTTCTTCCCCTAGACTTCCCCTTCCCTCTATACTTCCCCTTCTTCCCCTAGACTTCCCCTAGACTTCCCTTCCCTCTATACTTCCCCTTCTTCCCCTAGACTTCCCCAAGACTTCCCCTTCCCTCTCTACTTCCCCTTCTTCCCCTAGACTTCCCCTTCTTCCCCTAGACTTCCCCTTCTTCCCCTAGACTTCCCCATCCCTCTATACTTCCCCTTCTTCCATTAGACTTCCCATTCCCTCTATACTTCCCCTGCTTCCCCTAGACTTCCCCTAGACTTCCCCTTCTTCCCCAAGACTTCCCCTAGACTTCCCCTTCCCTCTATACTTCCCCTTCTTCCCCTAGACTTCCCCTTCTTCCCTTAGACTTCCCCTTCTTCCCCTAGACTTCCCCTTCCCTCTATACTTCCCCTGCTTCCCCTAGACTTCCCCTTCTTCCCCTAGACTTCCCCTAGACTTCCCTTCCCTCTATACTTCCCCTTCTTCCCCTAGACTTCCCCTAGACTTCCCCTTCCCTCTCTACTTCCCCTTCTTCCCCTAGACTTCCCCTTCTTCCCCTAGACTTCCCCTTCTTCCCCTAGACTTTCCCTTCCCTCTATACTTCCCCTTCTTCCATTAGACTTCCCCTTCCCTCTATACTTCCCCTGCTTCCCCTAGACTTCCCCTAGTCTTCCCCTTCTTCCCCTAGACTTCCCCTAGACTTCCCTTCCCTCTATACTTCCCCTTCTTCCCCTAGACTTCCCCTAGACTTCCCCTTCCCTCTCTACTTCCCCTTCTTCCCCTAGACTTCCCCTTCTTCCCCTAGACTTCCCCTTCTTCCCCTAGACTTTCCCTTCCCTCTATACTTCCCCTTCTTCCCCTAGACTTCCCCTTCTTCCCCTAGAGTTCCTCTTCTTCCCCTAGACTTCCCCTTCCCTCTATACTTCCCCTTCTTCCCCTAGACTTCCCCTTCTTCCCTTAGACTTCCCCTTCTTCCCCTAGACTTCCCCTTCCCTCTATACTTCCCGTTCTTCCCCTAGACTTCCCCTTCCCTCTATACTTCCCCTTCTCCCCTAGACTTCCCCTAGACTTCCCCTTCCCTCTATACTTCCCCTTCTTCCCCTAGACTTCCCCTTCCCTCTATACTTCCCCTTCTTCCCCTAGACTTCCCCTAGACTTCCCCTTCTTCCCCTAGACTTCCCCTTTTTCCCCTAGACTTCCCCTTCCCTCTATACTTCCTCCTCGTCCCCTAGACTTCCCCTTCTTCCCCTAGACTTCCCCTTCTTCCCCTAGACTTCCCCTAGACTTCCCCTTTCCTCTATACTTCCCCTTCTTGCCCTAGACTTCCCCTTCCCTCTATACTTCCCCTTCTTCCATTAGACTTCCCCTTCCCTCTATACTTCCCCTGCTTCCCCTAGACTTCCCCTAGACTTCCCCTTCTTCCCCTAGACTTCCCCTAGACTTCCCCTTCCCTCTATACTTCCCCTTCTTCCCCTGGACTTCCCCTTCCCTCTATACTTCCCCTTCTTCCCCTAGACTTCCCCTTCTTCCCCTAGACTTCCTCTTCTTCCCCTAGACTTCCCCTTCCCTCTATACTTCCCCTTCTTCCCCTAGACTTCCCCTTCTTCCCTTAGACTTCCCCTTCTTCCCCTAGACTTCCCCTTCTCTCTATACTTCCCCTGCTTCCCCTAGACTTCCCCTAGACTTCCCCTTCTTCCCCTAGACTTCCCCTAGACTTCCCTTCCCTCTATACTTCCCCTTCTTCCCCTAGACTTCCCCTAGACTTCCCCTTCTCCCCTAGACTTCCCCTTCTTCCCCTAGACTTTCCCTTCCCTCTATACTTCCCCTTCTTCCATTAGACTTCCCCTTCCCTCTATACTTCCCCTGCTTCCCCTAGACTTCCCCTAGTCTTCCCCTTCTTCCCTTAGACTTCCCCTTCTTCCCCTAGACTTCCCCTTCCCTCTATACTTCCCGTTCTTCCCCTAGACTTCCCCTTCCCTCTATACTTCCCCTTCTCCCCTAGACTTCCCCTAGACTTCCCCTTCCCTCTATACTTCCCCTTCTTCCCCTAGACTTCCCCTTCCCTCTATACTTCCCCTTCTTCCCCTAGACTTCCCCTTCCCTCTATACTTCCCCTTCTCCCCTAGACTTCCCCTAGACTTCCCCTTCCCTCTATACTTCCCCTTCTTCCCCTAGACTTCCCCTTCCCTCTATACTTCCCCTTCTTCCCCTAGACTTCCCCTAGACTTCCCTTCCCTCTATACTTCCCCTTCTTCCCCTAGACTTCCCCAAGACTTCCCCTTCCCTCTCTACTTCCCCTTCTTCCCCTAGACTTCCCCTTCTTCCCCTAGACTTCCCCTTCTTCCCCTAGACTTCCCCATCCCTCTATACTTCCCCTTCTTCCATTAGACTTCCCATTCCCTCTATACTTCCCCTGCTTCCCCTAGACTTCCCCTAGACTTCCCCTTCTTCCCCTAGACTTCCCCTAGACTTCCCCTTCCCTCTATACTTCCCCTTCTTCCCCTAGACTTCCCCTTCCCTCTATACTTCCCCTTCTTCCCCTAGACTTCCCCTTCTTCCCCTAGACTTCCTCTTCTTCCCCTAGACTTCCCCTTCCCTCTATACTTCCCCTTCTTCCCCTAGACTTCCCCTTCTTCCCTTAGACTTCCCCTTCTTCCCCTAGACTTCCCCTTCCCTCTATACTTCCCCTGCTTCCCCTAGACTTCCCCTAGACTTCCCCTTCTTCCCCTAGACTTCCCCTAGACTTCCCTTCCCTCTATACTTCCCCTTCTTCCCCTAGACTTCCCCTAGACTTCCCCTTCCCTCTCTACTTCCCCTTCTTCCCCTAGACTTCCCCTTCTTCCCCTAGACTTCCCCTTCTTCCCCTAGACTTTCCCTTCCCTCTATACTTCCCCTTCTTCCATTAGACTTCCCTTTCCCTCTATACTTCCCCTGCTTCCCCTAGACTTCCCCTAGTCTTCCCCTTCTTCCCCTAGACTTCCCCTAGACTTCCCTTCCCTCTATACTTCCCCTTCTTCCCCTAGACTTCCCCTAGACTTCCCCTTCCCTCTCTACTTCCCCTTCTTCCCCTAGACTTCCCCTTCTTCCCCTAGACTTCCCCTTCTTCCCCTAGACTTTCCCTTCCCTCTATACTTCCCCTTCTTCCATTAGACTTCCCCTTCCCTCTATACTTCCCCTTCTTCCCCTAGACTTCCCCTTCTTCCCCTAGACTTCCTCTTCTTCCCCTAGACTTCCCCTTCCCTCTATACTTCCCCTTCTTCCCCTAGACTTCCCCTTCTTCCTTTAGACTTCCCCTTCTTCCCCTAGACTTCCTCTTCCCTCTATACTTCCCGTTCTTCCCCTAGACTTCCCCTTCCCTCTATACTTCCCCTTCTCCCCTAGACTTCCCCTAGACTTCCCCTTCCCTCTATACTTCCCCTTCTTCCCCTAGACTTCCCCTTCCCTCTATACTTCCCCTTCTTCCCCTAGACTTCCCCTAGACTTCCCCTTCTTCCCCTAGACTTCCCCTTTTTCCCCTAGACTTCCCCTAGACTTCCCCTTTCCTCTATACTTCCCCTTCTTCCCCTAGACTTCCCCTTCCCTCTATACTTCCCCTTCTTCCATTAGACTTCACCTTCCCTCTATACTTCCCCTGCTTCCCCTAGACTTCCCCTAGACTTCCCCTTCTTCCCCTAGACTTCCCCTAGACTTCCCCTTCCCTCTATACTTCCCCTTCTTCCCCTAGACTTCCCCTTCTTCCCCTAGACTTCCCCTAGACTTCCCCTTTCCTCTATACTTCCCCTTCTTCCCCTAGACTTCCCCTTCCCTCTATACTTCCCCTTCTTCCATTAGACTTCACCTTCCCTCTATACTTCCCCTGCTTCCCCTAGACTTCCCCTAGACTTCCCCTTCTTCCCCTAGACTTCCCCTAGACTTCCCCTTCCCTCTATACTTCCCCTTCTTCCCCTGGACTTCCCCTTCCCTCTATACTTCCCCTTCTTCCCCTAGACTTCCCCTTCTTCCCCTAGACTTCCTCTTCTTCCCCTAGACTTCCCCTTCCCTCTATACTTCCCCTTCTTCCCCTAGACTTCCCCTTCTTCCCTTAGACTTCCCCTTCTTCCCCTAGACTTCCCCTTCTCTCTATACTTCCCCTGCTTCCCCTAGACTTCCCCTAGACTTCCCCTTCTTCCCCTAGACTTCCCCTAGACTTCCCTTCCCTCTATACTTCCCCTTCTTCCCCTAGACTTCCCCTAGACTTCCCCTTCCCTCTCTACTTCCCCTTCTTCCCCTAGACTTCCCCTTCTTCCCCTAGACTTCCCCTTCTTCCCCTAGACTTTCCCTTCCCTCTATACTTCCCCTTCTTCCATTAGACTTCCCCTTCCCTCTATACTTCCCCTGCTTCCCCTAGACTTCCCCTAGTCTTCCCGTTCTTCCCCTAGACTTCCCCTTCTTCCCCTAGACTTTCCCTTCCCTCTATACTTCCCCTTCTTCCATTAGACTTCCCCTTCCCTCTATACTTCCCCTTCTTCCCCTAGACTTCCCCTTCTTCCCCTAGACTTCCTCTTCTTCCCCTAGACTTCCCCTTCCCTCTATACTTCCCCTTCTTCCCCTAGACTTCCCCTTCTTCCCTTAGACTTCCCCTTCTTCCCCTAGACTTCCCCTTCCCTCTATACTTCCCCTTCTTCCCCTAGACTTCCCCTTCCCTCTATACTTCCCCTTCTCCCCTAGACTTCCCCTAGACTTCCCCTTCCCTCTATACCTCCCCTTCTTCCCCTGGACTTCCCCTTCCCTCTTACTTCCCCTTCTTCCCCTAGACTTCCCCTAGACTTCCCCTTCTTCCCCTAGACTTCCCCTTTTTCCCCTAGACTTCCCCTTCCCTCTATACTTCCTCCTCATCCCCTAGACTTCCCCTTCTTCCCCTAGACTTCCCCTTCTTCCCCTAGACTTCCCCTAGACTTCCCCTTTCCTCTATACTTCCCCTTCTTCCCCTAGACTTCCACTAGACTTCCCCTTCCCTCTATACTTCCCCTTCTTCCCCTAGACTTCCCCTAGACTTCCCCTTCCCTCTATACTTCCCGTTCTTCCCCTAGACTTCCCCTAGACTTCCCCTTCCCTCTATACTTCTCCTTCTTCCCCTAGACTTCCCCTTCTTCCCCTAGACTTCCCCTTCTTCCCCTAGACTTCCCCTTCCCTCTATACTTCCCCTTCTTCCCCTAGACTTCCACTAGACTTCCCCTTTCCTCTATACTTCCCCTTCTTCCCCAAGACTTCCCCTACACTTTCCCTTCCCTCTATACTTCTCCTTCTTCCCCTAGACTTCCCCTTCTTCCCCTAGACTTCCCCTTCTTCCCTTAGACTTCCCCTTCTTCCCCTAGACTTCCCCTTCCCTCTATACTTCCCCTTCTTCCCCTAGACTTCCCCTTCCCTCTATACTTCCCCTTCTCCCCTAGACTTCCCCTAGACTTCCCCTTCCCTCTATACTTCCCCTTCTTCCCCTAGACTTCCCCTTCCCTCTATACTTCCCCTTCTTCCCCTACACTTCCCCTAGACTTCCCCTTCTTCCCCTAGACTTCCCCTTTTTCCCCTAGACTTCCCCTTCCCTCTATACTTCCTCCTCATCCCCTAGACTTCCCCTTCTTCCCCTAGACTTCCCCTTCTTCCCCTAGACTTCCCCTAGACTTCCCCTCTCCTCTATACTTCCCCTTCTTCCCCTAGACTTCAACTAGACTTCCCCTTCCCTCTATACTTCCCCTTCTTCCCCTAGACTTCCCCTAGACTTCCCCTTCCCTCTATACTTCCCCTTCTTCCCCTAGACTTCCCCTAGACTTCCCCTTCCCTCTATACTTCCCCTTCTTCCCCTAGACTTCCCCTTTCCTCTATACTTCCCCTTCTCCCCTAGACTTCCCCTAGACTTCCCCTTCCCTCTATACTTCCCCTTCTTCCCCTAGACTTCCCCTAGACTTCCCCTTCTTCCCCTAGACTTCCCCTTTTTCCCCTAGACTTCCCTTTCCCTCTATACTTCCTCTTCTTCCCCTAGACTTCCCCTTCTTCCCCTAGACTTCCACTTCTTCCCCTAGACTTTCCGTAGACTTCCCCTTCCCTCTATACCTTCCCTTCTTCCCCTTCTTCCCCTAGACTTCCCCTTCTTCCCTTAGACTTCCCCTGGAATTCCCCTTCCCTCTATACTTCCCCTTCTTCCCCTAGACTTTCTCTTCCCTCTATACTTCCCTTTCTTCCCCTAGACTTCCCCTTCTTCCCCTAGACTTCCCCTTCTTCCCCTAGACTTCTCCTTCCCTCTATACTTCCCTTTCTTCCCCTAGACTTCCCCTAGACTTCCCTTCCCTCTATACTTCCCCTTCTTCCCCTAGACTTCCTCTTCTTCCCCTAGACTTCCACTTCCCTCTATACTTCCCCTTCTTCCCCTAGACTTCCCCTTCTTCCCTTAGAC
Source organism: Anniella stebbinsi (assembly GCA_029215795.1). Classification (NCBI taxonomy): domain Eukaryota; kingdom Metazoa; phylum Chordata; class Lepidosauria; order Squamata; family Anniellidae; genus Anniella; species Anniella stebbinsi. The sequence goes on from JARDYH010000017.1 coordinate 298,454, forward strand.
TTCCCCTTCCTCCCCTAGACTTCCCATTCTTCCCCTAGACTTCCCCTTCTTCCCCTAGACTTCCCCTAGACTTCCCATTGCCTCTATACTTCCCCTTCTTCCCCTAGACTTTCTCTTCCCTGTATACTTCCCCTTCTTCCCCTAGACTTCCCCTTCTTCCCCAAGACTTCCCCTTCTTCCCCTAGACTTCCCCTTCCCTCTATACTTCCCCTTCTTCCCCTAGACTTCCACTAGACTTCCCCTTTCCTCTATACTTCCCCTTCTTCCCCAAGACTTCCCCTACACTTTCCCTTCCCTCTATACTTCTCCTTCTTCCCCTAGACTTCCCCTTCTTCCCCTAGACTTCCCCTTCTTCCCTTAGATTTCCCCTTCTTCCCCAAGACTTCCCCTAGACTTCCCCTTCCCTCTATACTTCCCCTTCTTCCCCTAGACTTACCCTTCTTCTCCTAGACTTCCCCTTCTTCCCCTAGACTTCCCCTTCCCTCTATACTTTCCCTTCTTCCCCTAGACTTCCCCTAGACTTCCACTTCTGCCCCTAGACTTCCCCTTCTTCCCCTAGACTTCCCCTAGACTTCCCATTCCCTCTATACTTCCCCTTCTTCCCCTAGACTTTCTCTTCCCTCTATACTTCCCCTTCTTCCCCTAGACTTCCCCTTCTTCCCATAGACTTCCCCTTCTTCCCCTAGACTTCCCCTTCCCTCTATACTTCCCCTTCTTCCCCTAGACTTCCCCTAGACTTCCCTTCCCTCTATACTTCCCCTTCTTCCCCTAGATTTCCCCTAGACTTCCCCTTCCCTCTCTACTTCCCCTTCTTCCCCTAGACTTCCCCTTCTTCCCCTAGAGTTCCCCTTCTTCCCCTAGACTTCCCCTTCCCTCTATACTTCCCCTTCTTCCCCTAGACTTCCCCTAGACTTCCCCTTCCCGCTATACTTCCCCTTCTTCCCCTAGACTTCCCCTTCTTCCCCTAGACTTCCCCTTCCATCTATACTTCCCCTTCTTCCCCTAGACTTCTCCTAGACCTCCCCTTCCCTCTATACTGCTCCTTCTTCCCCTAGACTTCCCCTAGACTTCCCCTTTCCTCTATACTTCCCCTTCTTCCCCTAGACTTCCACTAGACTTCCCCTTCCCTCTATACTTCCCCTTCTTCCCCTAGACTTCCCCGAGACTTCCCTTTCCCTCTATACTTCCCCTTCTTCCCCTAGACTTTCTCTTCCCTCTATACTTCCCTTTCTTCCCCTAGACTTCCCCTTCTTCCCCTAGACTTCCCCTTCTTCCCCTAGACTTCTCCTTCCCTCTATACTTCCCTTTCTTCCCCTAGACTTCCCCTAGACTTCCCTTCCCTCTATACTTCCCCTTCTTCCCCTAGACTTCCTCTTCTTCCCCTAGACTTCCACTTCCCTCTATACTTCCCCTTCTTCCCCTAGACTTCCCCTTCTTCCCTTAGACTTCCCCTTCCTCCCCTAGACTTCCCATTCTTCCCCTAGACTTCCCCTTCTTCCCCTAGACTTCCCCTAGACTTCCCATTGCCTCTATACTTCCCCTTCTTCCCCTAGACTTTCTCTTCCCTGTATACTTCCCCTTCTTCCCCTAGACTTCCCCTTCTTCCCCAAGACTTCCCCTTCTTCCCCTAGACTTCCCCTTCCCTCTATACTTCCCCTTCTTCCCCTAGACTTCCACTAGACTTCCCCTTTCCTCTATACTTCCCCTTCTTCCCCAAGACTTCCCCTACACTTTCCCTTCCCTCTATACTTCTCCTTCTTCCCCTAGACTTCCCCTTCTTCCCCTAGACTTCCCCTTCTTCCCTTAGATTTCCCCTTCTTCCCCAAGACTTCCCCTAGACTTCCCCTTCCCTCTATACTTCCCCTTCTTCCCCTAGACTTACCCTTCTTCTCCTAGACTTCCCCTTCTTCCCCTAGACTTCCCCTTCCCTCTATACTTTCCCTTCTTCCCCTAGACTTCCCCTAGACTTCCACTTCTGCCCCTAGACTTCCCCTTCTTCCCCTAGACTTCCCCTAGACTTCCCATTCCCTCTATACTTCCCCTTCTTCCCCTAGACTTTCTCTTCCCTCTATACTTCCCCTTCTTCCCCTAGACTTCCCCTTCTTCCCATAGACTTCCCCTTCTTCCCCTAGACTTCCCCTTCCCTCTATACTTCCCCTTCTTCCCCTAGACTTCCCCTAGACTTCCCTTCCCTCTATACTTCCCCTTCTTCCCCTAGACTTCCCCTAGACTTCCCCTTCCCTCTCTACTTCCCCTTCTTCCCCTAGACTTCCCCTTCTTCCCCTAGAGTTCCCCTTCTTCCCCTAGACTTCCCCTTCCCTCTATACTTCCCCTTCTTCCCCTAGACTTCCCCTAGACTTCCCCTTCCCGCTATACTTCCCCTTCTTCCCCTAGACTTCCCCTTCTTCCCCTAGACTTCCCCTTCCATCTATACTTCCCCTTCTTCCCCTAGACTTCTCCTAGACCTCCCCTTCCCTCTATACTGCTCCTTCTTCCCCTAGACTTCCCCTAGACTTCCCCTTTCCTCTAAACTTCCCCTTCTTCCCCTAGACTTCCACTAGACTTCCCCTTCCCTCTATACTTCCCCTTCTTCCCCTAGACTTCCCCGAGACTTCCCTTTCCCTCTATACTTCCCCTTCTTCCCCTAGACTTCCCCTTCCCTCTATACTTCCCCTTCTTCCCCTAGACTTCCCCTAGACTTCCCCTTCCCTCTATACTTCCCCTTCTTCCCCTAGTCTACCCCTGGACTTCCCCTTTCCTCTATACTTCCCCTTCTTCCCATAGATTTCCCCTTCTTCGCCTAGACTTCCCCTTCTTCCCCTAGACTAAGCTTTCTTCCCCTAGACTTCCCCTTCTTCCCCTATACTTCCCTTCTTCCCCGAGACTTCCCCTATACTTCCCCTTCTTTCCCTAGACTTCCCCTACACTTTCCCTTCCCTCTATACTTCCCCTTCTTCCCCTAGACTTCCCCTTCTTCCCCTAGACTTCCCCTTCTTCCCTTAGATTTCCCCTTCTTCCCTGAGACTTCCCCTAGACTTCCCCTTCCCTCTATACTTCCCCTTCTTCCCCTAGACTTCCCCTTCTTCTCCTAGACTTCCCCTTCTTCCCCTAGACTTCCCTTTCCCTCTATACTTCCCCTTCTTCCCCTAGACTTCCCCTAGACTTCCACTTCTTCCCCTAGACTTCCCCTTCTTCCCCTAGACTTCCCCTTCCCTCTATACTTCCCTTCTTCCCCTAGACTTCCCCTTCTTCCCCTAGACTTCCCCTTCTTCCCCTAGACGTCCCCTTCTTCCCTTAGACTTCCCCTTCTTCCCCTAGACTTCCCCTTCTTCCCCTAGACTTCCCCTTCTTCCCCTAGACTTCCCCTAGACTTCCCCTTGCCTCTATACTTCCCCTTCTTCCCCTAGACTTCCCCTTCTTCCCCTAGACTTCCCCTTCTTCCCCCAGACTTCCCCTTCCCTCTATACTTCCCCTTCTTCCCCTAGACTTCCCCTAGACTTCCCTTCCCTCTATACTTCCCCTTCTTCCCCTAGACTTCCCCTAGACTTCCCCTTCCCACTATACTTCCCCTTCTTCCCCTAGACTTCCCCTTCCCTCTATACTTCCCCTTCTTCCCCTAGACTTCCCCTTCTTCCCCTAGACTTCCTCTTCTTCCCCTAGACTTCCCCTTCCCTCTATACTTCCCCTTCTTCCCCTAGACTTCCCCTTCTTCCCTTAGACTTCCTCTTCTTCCCCTAGACTTCCACTTCTTCCCCTAGACTTCCCGTAGACTTCCCCTTGCCTCTATACTTCCCCTTCTTCCCCTAGACTTTCTCTTCCCTCTATACTTCCCCTTCTTCCCCTAGACTTCCCCTTCTTCCCCTAGACTTCCCCTTCTTCCCCTAGACTTCCCCTTCCCTCTATACTTCCCCTTCTTCCCCTAGACTTCCCCTAGACTTCCCTTCCCTCTATACTTCCCCTTCTTCCCCTAGACTTCCCCTAGACTTCCCCTTTCCTCTATACTTCCCCTTCTTCCCCTAGACTTCCCCTTCCCTCTATACTTCCCCTTCTTCCATTAGACTTCACCTTCCCTCTATACTTCCCCTGCTTCCCCTAGACTTCCCCTAGACTTCCCCTTCTTCCCCTAGACTTCCCCTAGACTTCCCCTTCCCTCTATACTTCCCCTTCTTCCCCTGGACTTCCCCTTCCCTCTATACTTCCCCTTCTTCCCCTAGACTTCCCCTTCTTCCCCTAGACTTCCTCTTCTTCCCCTAGACTTCCCCTTCCCTCTATACTTCCCCTTCTTCCCCTAGACTTCCCCTTCTTCCCTTAGACTTCCCCTTCTTCCCCTAGACTTCCCCTTCTCTCTATACTTCCCCTGCTTCCCCTAGACTTCCCCTAGACTTCCCCTTCTTCCCCTAGACTTCCCCTAGACTTCCCTTCCCTCTATACTTCCCCTTCTTCCCCTAGACTTCCCCTAGACTTCCCCTTCCCTCTCTACTTCCCCTTCTTCCCCTAGACTTCCCCTTCTTCCCCTAGACTTCCCCTTCTTCCCCTAGACTTTCCCTTCCCTCTATACTTCCCCTTCTTCCATTAGACTTCCCCTTCCCTCTATACTTCCCCTGCTTCCCCTAGACTTCCCCTAGTCTTCCCCTTCTTCCCCTAGAATTCCCCTAGACTTCCCTTCCCTCTATACTTCCCCGTCTTCCCCTAGACTTCCCCTAGACTTCCCCTTCCCTCTCTACTTCCCCTTCATCCCCTAGACTTCCCCTTCCTCCCCTAGACTTCCCCTTCTTCCCCTAGACTTCCCCTTCCCTCTATACTTCCCCTTCCTCCATTAGACTTCCCCTTCCCTCTATACTTCCCCTTCTTCCCCTAGACTTCCCCTTCTTCCCCTAGACTTCCTCTTCTTCCCCTAGACTTCCCCTTCCCTCTATACTTCCCCTTCTTCCCCTAGACTTCCCCTTCTTCCCTTAGACTTCCCCTTCTTCCCCTAGACTTCCCCTTCCCTCTATACTTCCCCTTCTTCCCCTAGACTTCCCCTTCCCTCTATACTTCCCCTTCTCCCCTAGACTTCCCCTAGACTTCCCCTTCCCTCTATACTTCCCCTTCTTCCCCTAGACTTCCCCTTCCCTCTTACTTCCCCTTCTTCCCCTAGACTTCCCCTAGACATCCCCTTCTTCCCCTAGACTTCCCCTTTTTCCCCTAGACTTCCCCTTCCCTCTATACTTCCTCCTCATCCCCTAGACTTCCCCTTCTTCCCCTAGACTTCCCCTTCTTCCCCTAGACTTCCCCTAGACTTCCCCTTTCCTCTATACTTCCCCTTCTTCCCCTAGACTTCCACTAGACTTCCCCTTCCCTCTATACTTCCCCTTCTTCCCCTAGACTTCCCCTAGACTTCCCCTTCCCTCTATACTTCCCCTTCTTCCCCTAGACTTCCCCTAGACTTCCCCTTCCCTCTATACTTCCCCTTCTTCCTCTATACTTCCCCTTGTCCCCTAGACTTTCCCTAGACTTCCCCTTCCCTCTATACTTCCCCTTCTTCCCCTAGACTTCCCCTAGACTTCCCCTTCTTCCCCTAGACTTCCCCTTTTTCCCCTAGACTTCCCTTTCCCTCTATACTTCCTCTTCTTCCCCTAGACTTCCCCTTCTTCCCCTAGACTTCCACTTCTTCCCCTAGACTTTCCGTAGACTTCCCCTTCCCTCTATACCTTCCCTTCTTCCCCTTCTTCCCCTAGACTTCCCCTTCTTCCCTTAGACTTCCCCTGGACTTCCCCTTCCCTCTATACTTCCCCTTCTTCCCCTAGACTTTCTCTTCCCTCTATACTTCCCCTTCTTCCCCTAGACTTCCCCTTCTTCCCCTAGACTTCCCCTTCTTCCCCTAGACTTCTCCTTCCCTCTATACTTCCCTTTCTTCCCCTAGACTTCCCCTAGACTTCCCTTCCCTCTATACTTCCCCTTCTTCCCCTAGACTTCCCCTAGACTTCCCCTTCCCTCTCTACTTCCCCTTCTTCCCCTAGACTTCCCCTTCTTCCCCTAGACTTCCCCTTCTTCCCCTAGACTTCCCCTTCCCTCTATACTTCCCCTTCTTCCATTAGACTTCCCCTTCCCTCTATACTTCCCCTGTTTCCCCTAGACTTCCCCTAGACTTCCCCTTCTTCCCCTAGACTTCCCCTAGACTTCCCCTTCCCTCTATACTTCCCCTTCTTCCCCTAGACTTCCCCTTCCCTCTATACTTCCCCTTCTTCCCCTTGACTTCCCCTTCTTCCCCTAGACTTCCTCTTCTTCCCCTAGACTTCCCCTAGACTTCCCCTTCCCTCTATACTTCCCCTTCTTCCCCTAGACTTCCCCTTCCCTCTATACTTTCCCTTCTTCCCCTAGACTTCCCCTAGACTTCCCCTTCCCTCTATACTTCCCCTTCTTCCTCTAGTCTACCCCTGGACTTCCCCTTCCCTCTATACTACCCCTTCTTCCCCTAGACTTCCCCTTCTTCCCCTAGACTTCCCCTTCTTCCCCTAGACTAAGCTTTCTTCCCCTAGACTTCCCCTTCTTCCCCTAGACTTCCCTTCTTCCCCGAGACTTCCCCTATACTTCCCCTTCTTTCCCTAGACTTCCCCTACACTTTCCCTTCCCTCTATACTTCCCCTTCTTCCCCTAGACTTACCCTTCTTCTCCTAGACTTCCCCTTCTTCCCCTAGACTTCCCCTTCCCTCTATACTTCCCCTTCTTCCCCTAGACTTCCCTTCTTCCCCTAGACTTCCCCTAGACTTCCCCTTCCCTCTATACTTCCCCTTCTTCCCCTAGACTTCCCCTTCCCTCTATACTTCCCCTTCTCCCCTAGACTTCCCTTAGACTTCCCCTTCCCTCTATACTTCCCCTTCGTCCCCTAGACTTCCCCTTCCCTCTATACTTCCCCTTCTTCCCCTAGACTTCCCCTAGACTTCCCCTTCTTCCCCTAGACTTCCCCTTTTTCCCCTAGACTTCCCCTTCCCTCTATACTTCCTCTTCTTCCCCTAGACTTCCCCTTCTTCCCCGAGACTTCCCCTTCTTCCCCTAGACTTCCCATAGACTTCCCCTTTCCTCTATACTAACCCTTCTTCCCCTAGACTTCCACTAGACTTCCCCTTCCCTCTATACTTCCCCTTCTTCCCCTAGACTTCCCCTAGACTTCCCCTTCCCTCTATACTTCCCCTTCTTTCCCTAGACTTCCCCTAGACTTCCCCTTCCCTCTATACTTCCCCTTCTTCCCCTGGACTTCCCCTTTCCTCTATACTTCCCCTTCTCCCCTAGACTTCCCCTAGACTTCCCCTTCCCTCTATACTTCCCCTTCTTCCCCTAGACTTCCCCTAGACTTCCCCTTCTTCCCCTAGACTTTCCGTTCCCACTATACTTCCCCTTCTTCCATTAGACTTCCCCTTCCCTCTATACTTCCCCTGCTTCCCCTAGACTTCCCCTAGTCTTCCCCTTCTTCCCCTAGACTTCCCCTAGACTTCCGTTCCCTCTATACTTCCCCTTCTTCCCCTAGACTTCCCCTAGACTTCCCCTTCCCTCTCTACTTCCCCTTCTTCCCCTAGACTTCCCCTTCTTCCCCTAGACTTCCCCTTCTTCCCCTAGACTTTCCCTTCCCTCTATACTTCCCCTTCTTCCATTAGACTTCCCCTTCCCTCTATACTTCCCCTTCTTCCCCTAGACTTCCCCTTCTTCCCCTAGACTTCCTCTTCTTCCCCTAGACTTCCCCTTCCCTCTATGCTTCCCCTTCTTCCCCTAGACTTCCCCTTCTTCCCTTAGACTTCCCCTTCTTCCCCTAGACTTCCCCTTCTTCCCTTAGACTTCCCCTTCTTCCCCTATACTTCCCCTTCCCTCTATACTTCCCCTGCTTCCCCTAGACTTCCCCTAGACGTCCCCTTCTTCCCCTAGACTTCCCCTAGACTTCCCTTCCCTCTATACTTCCCCTTCTTCCCCTAGACTTCCCCTAGACTTCCCCTTCCCTCTCTACTTCCGCTTCTTCCCCTAGACTTCCCCTTCTTCCCCTAGACTTCCCCTTCTTCCCCTAGACTTCCCCTTCCCTCTATACTTCCCCTTCTTCCATTAGACTTCCCCTTCCCTCTATACTTCCCCTGTTTCCCCTAGACTTCCCCTAGACTTCCCCTTCTTCCCCTAGACTTCCCCTAGACTTCCCCTTCCCTCTATACTTCCCCTTCTTCCCCTAGACTTCCCCTTCCCTCTATACTTCCCCTTCTTCCCCTAGACTTCCCCTTCTTCCCCTAGACTTCCTCTTCTTCCCCTAGACTTCCCCTAGACTTCCCCTTCCCTCTATACTTCCCCTTCTTCCCCTAGACTTCCCCTTCCCTCTATACTTTCCCTTCTTCCCCTAGACTTCCCCTAGACTTCCCCTTCCCTCTATACTTCCCCTTCTTCCCCTAGTCTACCCCTGGACTTCCCCTTCCCTCTATACTTCCCCTTCTTCCCCTAGACTTCCCCTTCTTCCCCTAGACTTCCCCTTCTTCCCCTAGACTAAGCTTTCTTCCCCTAGACTTCCCCTTCTTCCCCTAGACTTCCCTTCTTCCCCGAGACTTCCCCTATACTTCCCCTTCTTTCCCTAGACTTCCCCTACACTTTCCCTTCCTTCTATACTTCCCCTTCTTCCCCTAGACTTACCCTTCTTCTCCTAGACTTCCCCTTCTTCCCCTAGACTTCCCCTTCCCTCTATACTTCCCCTTCTTCCCCTAGACTTCCCTTCTTCCCCTAGACTTCCCCTAGACTTCCCCTTCCCTCTATACTTCCCCTTCTTCCCCTAGACTTCCCCTTCCCTCTATACTTCCCCTTCTCCCCTAGACTTCCCTTAGACTTCCCCTTCCCTCTATACTTCCCCTTCGTCCCCTAGACTTCCCCTTCCCTCTATACTTCCCCTTCTTCCCCTAGACTTCCCCTAGACTTCCCCTTCTTCCCCTAGACTTCCCCTTTTTCCCCTAGACTTCCCCTTCCCTCTATACTTCCTCTTCTTCCCCTAGACTTCCCCTTCTTCCCCTAGACTTCCCCTTCTTCCCCTAGACTTCCCATAGACTTCCCCTTTCCTCTATACTAACCCTTCTTCCCCTAGACTTCCACTAGACTTCCCCTTCCCTCTATACTTCCCCTTCTTCCCCTAGACTTCCCCTAGACTTCCCCTTCCCTCTATACTTCCCCTTCTTTCCCTAGACTTCCCCTAGACTTCCCCTTCCCTCTATACTTCCCCTTCTTCCCCTGGACTTCCCCTTTCCTCTATACTTCCCCTTCTCCCCTAGACTTCCCCTAGACTTCCCCTTCCCTCTATACTTCCCCTTCTTCCCCTAGACTTCCCCTAGACTTCCCCTTCTTCCCCTAGACTTCCCCTTTTTCCCCTAGACTTCCCCTTCCCTCTATACTTCCTCTTCTTCCCCTAGACTTCCCCTTCTTCCCCTAGACTTCCACTTCTTCCCCTAGACTTTCCGTAGACTTCCCCTTCCCTCTATACCTTCCCTTCTTCCCCTTCTTCCCCTAGACTTCCCCTTCTTCCCTTAGACTTCCCCTAGACTTCCCCTTCCCTCTCTACTTCCCCTTCTTCCCCTAGACTTCCCCTTCTTCCCCTAGACTTCCCCTTCTTCCCCTAGACTTCCCCTTCCCTCTATACTTCCCCTTCTTCCATTAGACTTCCCCTTCCCTCTATACTTCCCCTGCTTCCCCTAGACTTCCCCTAGACTTCCCCTTCTTCCCCTAGACTTCCCCTAGACTTCCCCTTCCCTCTATACTTCCCCTTCTTCCCCTAGACTTCCCCTTCCCTCTATACTTCCCCTTCTTCCCCTAGACTTCCCCTTCTTCCCCTAGACTTCCTCTTCTTCCCCTAGACTTCCCCTTCCCTCTATACTTCCCCTTCTTCCCCTAGACTTCCCCTAGACTTCCCCTTCCCTCTCTACTTCCCCTTCTTCCCCTAGACTTCCCCTTCTTCCCCTAGACTTCCCCTTCTTCCCCTAGACTTTCCGTTCCCACTATACTTCCCCTTCTTCCATTAGACTTCCCCTTCCCTCTATACTTCCCCTGCTTCCCCTAGACTTCCCCTAGTCTTCCCCTTCTTCCCCTAGACTTCCCCTAGACTTCCGTTCCCTCTATACTTCCCCTTTTTCCCCTAGACTTCCCCTAGACTTCCCCTTTCCTCTCTACTTCCCCTTCTTCCCCTAGACTTCCCCTTCTTCCCCTAGACTTCCCCTTCTTCCCCTAGACTTTCCCTTCCCTCTATACTTCCCCTTCTTCCATTAGACTTCCCCTTCCCTCTATACTTCCCCTTCTTCCCCTAGACTTCCCCTAGACTTCCCCTTCCCTCTCTACTTCCCCTTCTTCCCCTAGACTTCCCCTTCTTCCCCTAGACTACCCCTTCTTCCCCTAGACTTCCCCTTCTTCCCCTAGACTTCCCCTTCTTCCCCTAGACTTCCCCTTCCCTCTATACTTCCCCTTCTTCCCCTAGACTTCCCCTAGACTTCCCTTTCCCTCTATACTTCCCCTTCTTCCCCTAGACTTCCCCTAGACTTCCCCTTCCCTCTATACTTCCCCTTCTTCCCTAGACTTCCCCTTCCCTCTATACTTCCCCTTCTCCCCTAGACTTCCCCTTCCCTCTATACTTCCCCTTCGTCCCCTAGACTTCCCCTTCCCTCTATACTTCCCCTTCTTCCCCTAGACTTCCCCTAGACTTCCCCTTCCCTCTCTACTTCCCCTTCTTCCCCTAGACTTCCCCTTCTTCCCCTAGACTTCCCCTTCTTCCCCTAGACTTTCCCTTCCCTCTATACTTCCCCTTCTTCCATTAGACTTCCCCTTCCCTCTATACTTCCCCTGCTTCCCCTAGACTTCCCCTAATCTTCCCCTTCTTCCCCTAGACTTCCCCTAGACTTCCCTTCCCTCTATACTTCCCCTTCTTCCCCTAGACTTCCCCTAGACTTCCCCTTCCCTCTCTACTTCCCCTTCTTCCCCTAGACTTCCCCTTCTTCCCCTAGACTTCCCCTTCTTCCCCTAGACTTTCCCTTCCCTCTATACTTCCCCTTCTTCCATTAGACTTCCCCTTCCCTCTATACTTCCCCTTCTTCCCCTAGACTTCCCCTTCTTCCCCTAGACTTCCTCTTCTTCCCCTAGACTTCCCCTTCTTCCCCTAGACTTCCTCTTCTTCCCCTAGACTTCCCCTTCCCTCTATACTTCTCCTTCTTCCCCTAGACTTCCCCTTCTTCCCTTAGACTTCCCCTTCTTCCCCTAGACTTCCACTTCTTCCCCTAGACTTCCCGTAGACTTCCCCTTGCCTCTATACTTCCCCTTCTTCCCCTAGACTTTCTCTTCCCTCTATACTTCCCCTTCTTCCCCTAGACTTCCCCTTCTTCCCCTAGACTTCCCCTTCCCTCTATACTTCCCCTTCTTCCCCTAGACTTCCCCTAGACTTCCCTTCCCTCTATACTTCCCCTTCTTCCCCTAGACTTCCCCTAGACTTCCCCTTCCCTCTCTACTTCCCCTTCTTCCCCTAGACTTCCCCTTCTTCCCCTAGACTACCCCTTCTTCCCCTAGACTTCCCCTTCTTCCCCTAGACTTCCCCTTCTTCCCCTAGACTTCCCCTTCCCTCTATACTTCCCCTTCTTCCCCTAGACTTCCCCTAGACTTCCCTTTCCCTCTATACTTCCCCTTCTTCCCCTAGACTTCCCCTAGACTTCCCCTTCCCTCTATACTTCCCCTTCTTCCCTAGACTTCCCCTTCCCTCTATACTTCCCCTTCTCCCCTAGACTTCCCCTTCCCTCTATACTTCCCCTTCGTCCCCTAGACTTCCCCTTCCCTCTATACTTCCCCTTCTTCCCCTAGACTTCCCCTAGACTTCCCCTTCTTCCCCTAGACTTCCCCTTTTTCCCCTAGACTTCCCCTTCCCTCTATACTTCCTCTTCTTCCCCTAGACTTCCCCTTCTTCCCCTAGACTTCCCCTTCGTCCCCTAGACTTCCCATAGACTTCCCCTTTCCTCTATACTAACCCTTCTTCCCCTAGACTTCCACTAGACTTCCCCTTCCCTCTATACTTCCCCTTCTTCCCCTAGACTTCCCCTAGACTTCCCCTTCCCTCTATACTTCCCCTTCTTCCCCTAGACTTCCCCTAGACTTCCCCTCCCCTCTATACTTCCCCTTCTTCCCCTGGACTTCCCCTTTCCTCTATACTTCCCCTTCTCCCCTAGACTTCCCCTAGACTTCCCCTTCCCTCTATACTTCCCCTTCTTCCCCTAGACTTTCCGTAGACTTCCCCTTCCCTCTATACCTTCCCTTCTTCCCCTTCTTCCCCTTCTTCCCCTAGACTTCCCCTTCTTCCCTTAGACTTCCCCTTTTTCCCCTAGACTTTCTCTTCCCTCTATACTTCCCTTTCTTCCCCTAGACTTCCCCTTCTTCCCCTAGACTTCCCCTTCTTCCCCTATACTTCCCCTTCCCTCTATACTTCCCCTTCTTCCCCTAGACTTCCCCTTCTTCCCCTAGACTTCCCCTTCTTCCCCCAGACGTCCCCTTCTTCCCTTAGACTTCCCCTTCTTCCCCTAGACTTCCCCTTCTTCCCCTAGACTTCCCCTAGACTTCCCCTTGCCTCTATACTTCCCCTTCTTCCCCTAGACTTTCTCTTCCCTCTATACTTCCCTTTCTTCCCCTAGACTTCCCCTTCTTCCCCTAGACTTCCCCTTCTTCCCCTATACTTCCCCTTCCCTCTATACTTCCCCTTCTTCCCCTAGACTTCCACTTCCCTCTATACATCCCCTTCTTCCCCTAGACTTCCCCTTCTTCCCCTTGACTTCCTCTTCTTCCCCTAGACTTCCCCTTCCCTCTATACCTCCCCTTTTTCCCCTAGACTTCCCCTTCTTCCCTTAGACTTCCCCTTCTTCCCCTAGCCTTTCTCTTCCCTCTATACTTCCCCTTCTTCCCCTAGACTTCCCCTTCTTCCCCTAGACTTCCCCTTCTTCCCCTAGACTTCCCCTTCCCTCTATACTTCCCCTTCTTCCCCTAGACTTCCCCTAGACTTCCCTTCCCTCTATACTTCCCCTTCTTCCCCTAGACTTCCTCTTCCCTCTATACTTCCCCTTCTTCCCCTAGACTTCCTCTTCTTCCCCTAGACTTCCCCTTCCCTCTATACTTCCCCTTCTTCCCCTAGACTTCCCCTTCTTCCCTTAGACTTCCCCTTCTTCCCCTAGCCTGTCTCTTCCCTCTATACTTCCCCTTCTTCCCCTAGACTTCCCCTTCTTCCCCTAGACTTCCCCTTCTTCCCGTAGACTTCCCCTTCCCTCTATACTTCCCCTTCTTCCCCTAGACTTCCCCTAGACTTCCCTTCCCTCTATACTTCCCCTTCTTCCCCTAGACTTCCCCTTCTTCCCCTAGACTTCCCCTTCTTCCCCTAGACGTCCCCTTCTTCCCTTAGACTTCCCCTTCTTCCCCTAGACTTCCCCTTCTTCCCCTAGACTTCCCCTAGACTTCCCCTTGCCTCTATACTTCCCCTTCTTCCCCTAGACTTTCTCTTCCCTCTATACTTCCCCTTCTTCCCCTAGACTTCCCCTTCTTCCCCTAGACTTCCCCTTCTTCCCCTATACTTCCCCTTCCCTCTATACTTCCCCTTCTTCCCCTAGACTTCCCCTTCCCTCTATACATCCCCTTCTTCCCCTAGACTTCCCCTTCTTCCCCTAGACTTCCTCTTCTTCCCCTAGACTTCCCCTTCCCTCTATACTTCCCATTCTTACCCTAGACTTCCCCTTCTTCCCCTAGACTTCCCCTTCTTCCCCTAGACTTCCCCTTCCCTCTATACTTCCCCTTCTTCCCGTAGACTTCCCCTAGACTTCCCTTCCCTCTATACTTCCCCTTCTTCCCCTAGACTTCCCCTAGACTTCCCCTTCCCTCTCTACTTCCCCTTCTTCCCCTAGACGTCCCCTTCTTCCCCTAGACTTCCACTTCTTCCCCTAGACTTCCCGTAGACTTCCCCTTGCCTCTATACTTCCCCTTCTTCCCCTAGACTTTCTCTTCCCTCTATACTTCCCCTTCTTCCCCTAGACTTCCCCTTCTTCCCCTAGACTTCCCCTTCCCTCTATACTTCCCCTTCTTCCCCTAGACTTCCCCTAGACTTCCCTTCCCTCTATACTTCCCCTTCTTCCCCTAGACTTCCCCTAGACTTCCCCTTCCCTCTCTACTTCCCCTTCTTCCCCTAGACTTCCCCTTCTTCCCCTAGACTTCCCCTTCTTCCCCTAGACTTCCCCTTCTTCCCCTAGACTTCCCCTTCTTCCCCTAGACTTCCCCTTCCCTCTATACTTCCCCTTCTTCCCCTAGACTTCCCCTAGACTTCCCCTTCTTCCCTTAGACTTCCCCTTTTTCCCCTAGACTTTCTCTTCCCTCTATACTTCCCTTTCTTCCCCTAGACTTCCCCTTCTTCCCCTAGACTTCCCCTTCTTCCCCTAGACTTCCCCTTCCCTCTATACTTCCCCTTCTTCCCGTAGACTTCCCCTAGACTTCCCTTCCCTCTATACTTCCCCTTCTTCCCCTAGACTTCCCCTAGACTTCCCCTTCCCTCTCTACTTCCCCTTCTTCCCCTAGACGTCCCCTTCTTCCCCTAGACTTCCCTTTCTTCCCCTAGACTTCCCCTTCCCTCTATACTTCCCCTTCTTCCATTAGACTTCCCCTTCCCTCTATACTTCCCCTGCTTCCCCTAGACTTCCCCTAGACTTCCCCTTCTTCCCCTAGACTTCCCCTAGACTTCCCCTTCCCTCTATACTTCCCCTTCTTCCCCTAGACTTCCCCTTCCCTCTATACTTCCCCTTCTTCCCCTAGACTTCCCCTTCTTCCCCTAGACTTCCTCTTCTTCCCCTAGACTTCCCATTCCCTCTATACTTCCCCTTCTTCCCCTAGACTTTCCGTAGACTTCCCCTTCCCTCTATACCTTCCCTTCTTCCCCTTCTTCCCCTAGACTTCCCCTTCTTCCCTTAGACTTCCCCTTTTTCCCCTAGACTTTCTCTTCCCTCTATACTTCCCTTTCTTCCCCTAGACTTCCCCTTCTTCCCCTAGACTTCCCCTTCTTCCCCTAGACTTCCCCTTCCCTCTATACTTCCCCTTCTTCCCCTAGACTTCCCCTAGACTTCCCTTCCCTCTATACTTCCCCTTCTTCCCCTAGACTTCCCCTAGACTTCCCCTTCCCTCTCTACTTCCCCTTCTTCCCCTAGACTTCCCCTAGACTTCCCCTTCCCTCTCTACTTCCCCTTCTTCCCCTAGACTTCCCCTTCTTCCCCTAGACTTCCCTTTCTTCCCCTAGACTTCCCCTTCCCTCTATACTTCCCCTTCTTCCATTAGACTTCCCCTTCCCTCTATACTTCCCCTGCTTCCCCTAGACTTCCCCTAGACTTCCCCTTCTTCCCCTAGACTTCCCCTAGACTTCCCCTTCCCTCTATACTTCCCCTTCTTCCCCTAGACTTCCCCTTCCCTCTATACTTCCCCTTCTTCCCCTAGACTTCCCCTTCTTCCCCTAGACTTCCTCTTCTTCCCCTAGACTTCCCATTCCCTCTATACTTCCCCTTCTTCCCCTAGACTTCCCCTAGACTTCCTCTTCCCTCTCTACTTCCCCTTCTTCCCCTAGACTTCCCCTTCTTCCCCTAGACTTCCCCTTCTTCCCCTAGACTTTCCCTTCCCTCTATACTTCCCCTTCTTCCATTAGACTTCCCCTTCCCTCTATACTTCCCCTTCTTCCCCTAGACTTCCCCTTCCCTCTATACTTCCCCTTCTTCCCCTAGACTTCCCCTTCTTCCCCTAGACTTCCTCTTCTTCCCCTAGACTTCCCATTCCCTCTATACTTCCCCTTCTTCCCCTAGACTTCCCCTAGACTTCCCCTTCCCTCTCTACTTCCCCTTCTTCCCCTAGACTTCCCCTTCTTCCCCTAGACTTCCCCTTCTTCCCCTAGACTTTCCCTTCCCTCTATACTTCCCCTTCTTCCATTAGACTTCCCCTTCCCTCTATACTTCCCCTGCTTCCCCTAGACTTCCCCTAATCTTCCCCTTCTTCCCCTAGACTTCCCCTAGACTTCCCTTCCCTCTATACTTCCCCTTCTTCCCCTAGACTTCCCCTAGACTTCCCCTTCCCTCTCTACTTCCCCTTCTTCCCCTAGACTTCCCCTTCTTCCCCTAGACTTCCCCTTCTTCCCCTAGACTTTCCCTTCCCTCTATACTTCCCCTTCTTCCATTAGACTTCCCCTTCCCTCTATACTTCCCCTTCTTCCCCTAGACTTCCCCTTCTTCCCCTAGACTTCCTCTTCTTCCCCTAGACTTCCCCTTCTTCCCCTATACTTCCCCTTCCCTCTATACTTCCCCTTCTTCCCCTAGACTTCCCCTTCCCTCTATACATCCCCTTCTTCCCCTAGACTTCCCCTTCTTCCCCTAGACTTCCTCTTCTTCCCCTAGACTTCCCCTTCCCTCTATACTTCCGCTTCTTCCCCTAGACTTCCCCTTCTTCCCTTAGACTTCCCCTTCTTCCCCTAGCCTTTCTCTTCCCTCTATACTTCCCCTTCTTCCCCTAGACTTCCCCTTCTTCCCCTAGACTTCCCCTTCTTCCCCTAGACTTCCCCTTCCCTCTATACTTCCCCTTCTTCCCCTAGACTTCCCCTAGACTTCCCTTCCCTCTATACTTCCCCTTCTTCCCCTAGACTTCCCCTTCCCTCTATACTTCCCCTTCTTCCCCTAGACTTCCCCTTCCCTCTATACATCCCCTTCTTCCCCTAGACTTCCCCTTCTTCCCCTAGACTTCCTCTTCTTCCCCTAGACTTCCCCTTCCCTCTATACTTCTCCTTCTTCCCCTAGACTTCCCCTTCTTCCCTTAGACTTCCCCTTCTTCCCCTAGACTTCCACTTCTTCCCCTAGACTTCCCGTAGACTTCCCCTTGCCTCTATACTTCCCCTTCTTCCCCTAGACTTTCTCTTCCCTCTATACTTCCCCTTCTTCCCCTAGACTTCCCCTTCTTCCCCTAGACTTCCCCTTCCCTCTATACTTCCCCTTCTTCCCCTAGACTTCCCCTAGACTTCCCTTCCCTCTATACTTCCCCTTCTTCCCCTAGACTTCCCCTAGACTTCCCCTTCCCTCTCTACTTCCCCTTCTTCCCCTAGACTTCCCCTTCTTCCCCTAGACTTCCCCTTCTTCCCCTAGACTTCCCCTTCTTCCCCTAGACTTCCCCTTCTTCCCCTAGACTTCCCCTTCCCTCTATACTTCCCCTTCTTCCCCTAGACTTCCCCTAGACTTCCCCTTCTTCCCTTAGACTTCCCCTTTTTCCCCTAGACTTTCTCTTCCCTCTATACTTCCCTTTCTTCCCCTAGACTTCCCCTTCTTCCCCTAGACTTCCCCTTCTTCCCCTAGACTTCCCCTTCCCTCTATACTTCCCCTTCTTCCCGTAGACTTCCCCTAGACTTCCCTTCCCTCTATACTTCCCCTTCTTCCCCTAGACTTCCCCTAGACTTCCCCTTCCCTCTCTACTTCCCCTTCTTCCCCTAGACGTCCCCTTCTTCCCCTAGACTTCCCTTTCTTCCCCTAGACTTCCCCTTCCCTCTATACTTCCCCTTCTTCCATTAGACTTCCCCTTCCCTCTATACTTCCCCTGCTTCCCCTAGACTTCCCCTAGACTTCCCCTTCTTCCCCTAGACTTCCCCTAGACTTCCCCTTCCCTCTATACTTCCCCTTCTTCCCCTAGACTTCCCCTTCCCTCTATACTTCCCCTTCTTCCCCTAGACTTCCCCTTCTTCCCCTAGACTTCCTCTTCTTCCCCTAGACTTCCCATTCCCTCTATACTTCCCCTTCTTCCCCTAGACTTCCCCTAGACTTCCCCTTCCCTCTCTACTTCCCCTTCTTCCCCTAGACTTCCCCTTCTTCCCCTAGACTTCCCCTTCTTCCCCTAGACTTTCCCTTCCCTCTATACTTCCCCTTCTTCCATTAGACTTCCCCTTCCCTCTATACTTCCCCTGCTTCCCCTAGACTTCCCCTAATCTTCCCCTTCTTCCCCTAGACTTCCCCTAGACTTCCCTTCCCTCTATACTTCCCCTTCTTCCCCTAGACTTCCCCTAGACTTCCCCTTCCCTCTCTACTTCCCCTTCTTCCCCTAGACTTCCCCTTCTTCCCCTAGACTTCCCCTTCTTCCCCTAGACTTTCCCTTCCCTCTATACTTCCCCTTCTTCCATTAGACTTCCCCTTCCCTCTATACTTCCCCTTCTTCCCCTAGACTTCCCCTTCTTCCCCTAGACTTCCTCTTCTTCCCCTAGACTTCCCCTTCTTCCCCTATACTTCCCCTTCCCTCTATACTTCCCCTTCTTCCCCTAGACTTCCCCTTCCCTCTATACATCCCCTTCTTCCCCTAGACTTCCCCTTCTTCCCCTAGACTTCCTCTTCTTCCCCTAGACTTCCCCTTCCCTCTATACTTCCGCTTCTTCCCCTAGACTTCCCCTTCTTCCCTTAGACTTCCCCTTCTTCCCCTAGCCTTTCTCTTCCCTCTATACTTCCCCTTCTTCCCCTAGACTTCCCCTTCTTCCCCTAGACTTCCCCTTCTTCCCCTAGACTTCCCCTTCCCTCTATACTTCCCCTTCTTCCCCTAGACTTCCCCTAGACTTCCCTTCCCTCTATACTTCCCCTTCTTCCCCTAGACTTCCCCTTCCCTCTATACTTCCCCTTCTTCCCCTAGACTTCCCCTTCCCTCTATACATCCCCTTCTTCCCCTAGACTTCCCCTTCTTCCCCTAGACTTCCTCTTCTTCCCCTAGACTTCCCCTTCCCTCTATACTTCTCCTTCTTCCCCTAGACTTCCCCTTCTTCCCTTAGACTTCCCCTTCTTCCCCTAGACTTCCACTTCTTCCCCTAGACTTCCCGTAGACTTCCCCTTGCCTCTATACTTCCCCTTCTTCCCCTAGACTTTCTCTTCCCTCTATACTTCCCCTTCTTCCCCTAGACTTCCCCTTCTTCCCCTAGACTTCCCCTTCCCTCTATACTTCCCCTTCTTCCCCTAGACTTCCCCTAGACTTCCCTTCCCTCTATACTTCCCCTTCTTCCCCTAGACTTCCCCTAGACTTCCCCTTCCCTCTCTACTTCCCCTTCTTCCCCTAGACTTCCCCTTCTTCCCCTAGACTTCCCCTTCTTCCCCTAGACTTCCCCTTCTTCCCCTAGACTTCCCCTTCTTCCCCTAGACTTCCCCTTCCCTCTATACTTCCCCTTCTTCCCCTAGACTTCCCCTAGACTTCCCTTTCCCTCTATACTTCCCCTTCTTCCCCTAGACTTCCCCTAGACTTCCCCTTCCCTCTATACTTCCCCTTCTTCCCTAGACTTCCCCTTCCCTCTATACTTCCCCTTCTCCCCTAGACTTCCCCTAGACTTCCCCTTCTTCCCCTAGACTTCCCCTTTTTCCCCTAGACTTCCCCTTCCCTCTATACTTCCTCTTCTTCCCCTAGACTTCCCCTTCTTCCCCTAGACTTCCCCTTCGTCCCCTAGACTTCCCATAGACTTCCCCTTTCCTCTATACTAACCCTTCTTCCCCAAGACTTCCACTAGACTTCCCCTTCCCTCTATACTTCCCCTTCTTCCCCTAGACTTCCCCTAGACTTCCCCTTCCCTCTATACTTCCCCTTCTTCCCCTAGACTTCCCCTAGACTTCCCCTTCCCTCTATACTTCCCCTTCTTCCCCTGGACTTCCCCTTTCCTCTATACTTCCCCTTCTCCCCTAGACTTCCCCTAGACTTCCCCTTCCCTCTATACTTCCCCTTCTTCCCCTAGACTTTCCGTAGACTTCCCCTTCCCTCTATACCTTCCCTTCTTCCCCTTCTTCCCCTAGACTTCCCCTTCTTCCCTTAGACTTCCCCTTTTTCCCCTAGACTTTCTCTTCCCTCTATACTTCCCTTTCTTCCCCTAGACTTCCCCTTCTTCCCCTAGACTTCCCCTTCTTCCCCTAGACTTCCCCTTCCCTCTATACTTCCCCTTCTTCCCCTAGACTTCCCCTAGACTTCCCTTCCCTCTATACTTCCCCTTCTTCCCCTAGACTTCCCCTAGACTTCCCCTTCCCTCTCTACTTCCCCTTCTTCCCCTAGACTTCCCCTAGACTTCCCCTTCCCTCTCTACTTCCCCTTCTTCCCCTAGACTTCCCCTTCTTCCCCTAGACTTCCCTTTCTTCCCCTAGACTTCCCCTTCCCTCTATACTTCCCCTTCTTCCATTAGACTTCCCCTTCCCTCTATACTTCCCCTTCTTCCCCTAGACTTCCCCTAGACTTCCCCTTCCCTCTATACTTCCCCTTCTTCCCCTAGACTTCCCCTTCCCTCTATACTTCCCCTTCTTCCCCTAGACTTCCCCTTCTTCCCCTAGACTTCCCCTTCTTCCCCTAGACTTCCCCTTCTTCCCCTAGACTTCCCCTTCCCTCTATACATCCCCTTCTTCCCCTAGACTTCCCCTTCTTCCCCTAGACTTCCTCTTCTTCCCCTAGACTTCCCCTTCCCTCTATACTTCTCCTTCTTCCCCTAGACTTCCCCTTCTTCCCTTAGACTTCCCCTTCTTCCCCTAGACTTCCACTTCTTCCCCTAGACTTCCCGTAGACTTCCCCTTGCCTCTATACTTCCCCTTCTTCCCCTAGACTTTCTCTTCCCTCTATACTTCCCCTTCTTCCCCTAGACTTCCCCTTCTTCCCCTAGACTTCCCCTTCCCTCTATACTTCCCCTTCTTCCCCTAGACTTCCCCTAGACTTCCCTTCCCTCTATACTTCCCCTTCTTCCCCTAGACTTCCCCTAGACTTCCCCTTCCCTCTCTACTTCCCCTTCTTCCCCTAGACTTCCCCTTCTTCCCCTAGACTTCCCCTTCTTCCCCTAGACTTCCCCTTCTTCCCCTAGACTTCCCCTTCTTCCCCTAGACTTCCCCTTCCCTCTATACTTCCCCTTCTTCCCCTAGACTTCCCCTAGACTTCCCTTTCCCTCTATACTTCCCCTTCTTCCCCTAGACTTCCCCTAGACTTCCCCTTCCCTCTATACTTCCCCTTCTTCCCTAGACTTCCCCTTCCCTCTATACTTCCCCTTCTCCCCTAGACTTCCCCTAGACTTCCCCTTCCCTCTATACTTCCCCTTCTTCCCCTAGACTTCCCCTTCTTCCCCTAGACTTCCCCTTCTTCCCCTAGACTTCCCCTTCTTCCCCTAGACTTCCCCTTCCCTCTATACTTCCCCTTCTTCCCCTAGACTTCCCCTAGACTTCCCTTTCCCTCTATACTTCCCCTTCTTCCCCTAGACTTCCAATAGACTTCCCCTTCTTCCCCTAGACTTCCCCTTCCCTCTATACTTCCCCTTCTTCCCCTAGACTTCCCCTAGACTTCCCTTCCCTCTATACTTCCCCTTCTTCCCCTAGACTTCCCCTAGACTTCCCCTTCCCTCTCTACTTCCCCTTCTTCCCCTAGACTTCCCCTTCTTCCCCTAGACTTCCCCTTCTTCCCCTAGACTTCCCCTTCTTCCCCTAGACTTCCCCTTCTTCCCCTAGACTTCCCCTTCCCTCTATACTTCCCCTTCTTCCCCTAGACTTCCCCTAGTCTTCCCTTTCCCTCTATACTTCCCCTTCTTCCCCTAGACTTCCCCTAGACTTCCCCTTCCCTCTATACTTCCCCTTCTTCCCTAGACTTCCCCTTCCCTCTATACTTCCCCTTCTCCCCTAGACTTCCCCTAGACTTCCCCTTCCCTCTATACTTCCCCTTCGTCCCCTAGACTTCCCCTTCCCTCTATACTTCCCCTTCTTCCCCTAGACTTCCCCTAGACTTCCCCTTCTTCCCCTAGACTTCCCCTTTTTCCCCTAGACTTCCCCTTCCCTCTATACTTCCTCTTCTTCCCCTAGACTTCCCCTTCTTCCCCTAGACTTCCCCTTCGTCCCCTAGACTTCCCATAGACTTCCCCTTTCCTCTATACTAACCCTTCTTCCCCTAGACTTCCACTAGACTTCCCCTTCCCTCTATACTTCCCCTTCTTCCCCTAGACTTCCCCTAGACTTCCCCTTCCCTCTATACTTCCCCTTCTTCCCCTAGACTTCCCCTAGACTTCCCCTTCCCTCTATACTTCCCCTTCTTCCCCTGGACTTCCCCTTTCCTCTATACTTCCCCTTCTCCCCTAGACTTCCCCTAGACTTCCCCTTCCCTCTATACTTCCCCTTCTTCCCCTAGACTTTCCGTAGACTTCCCCTTCCCTCTATACCTTCCTTTCTTCCCCTTCTTCCCCTAGACTTCCCCTTCTTCCCTTAGACTTCCCCTTTTTCCCCTAGACTTTCTCTTCCCTCTATACTTCCCTTTCTTCCCCTAGACTTCCCCTTCTTCCCCTAGACTTCCCCTTCTTCCCCTAGACTTCCCCTTCTTCCCCTAGACTTCCCCTTCCCTCTATACTTCCCCTTCTTCCCCTAGACTTCCCCTAGACTTCCCTTCCCTCTATACTTCCCCTTCATCCCCTAGACTTCCCCTAGACTTCCCCTTCCCTCTCTACTTCCCCTTCTTCCCCTAGACTTCCCCTAGACTTCCCCTTCCCTCTCTACTTCCCCTTCTTCCCCTAGACTTCCCCTTCTTCCCCTAGACTTCCCTTTCTTCCCTAGACTTCCCCTTCACTCTATACTTCCCCTTCTTCCATTAGACTTCCCCTTCCCTCTATACTTCCCCTGCTTCCCCTAGACTTCCCCTAGACTTCCCCTTCTTCCCCTAGACTTCCCCTAGACTTCCCCTTCCCTCTATACTTCCCCTTCTTCCCCTAGACTTCCCCTTCCCTCTATACTTCCCCTTCTTCCCCTAGACTTCCCCTTCTTCCCCTAGACTTCCTCTTCTTCCCCTAGACTTCCCCTTCCCTCTATACTTCCCCTTCTTCCCCTAGACTTCCCCTAGACTTCCCCTTCCCTCTCTACTTCCCCTTCTTCCCCTAGACTTCCCCTTCTTCCCCTAGACTTCCCCTTCTTCCCCTAGACTTTCCCTTCCCTCTATACTTCCCCTTCTTCCATTAGACTTCCCCTTCCCTCTATACTTCCCCTGCTTCCCCTAGACTTCCCCTAATCTTCCCCTTCTTCCCCTAGACTTCCCCTAGACTTCCCTTCCCTCTATACTTCCCCTTCTTCCCCTAGACTTCCCCTAGACTTCCCCTTCCCTCTCTACTTCCCCTTCTTCCCCTAGACTTCCCCTTCTTCCCCTAGACTTCCCCTTCTTCCCCTAGACTTTCCCTTCCCTCTATACTTCCCCTTCTTCCATTAGACTTCCCCTTCCCTCTATACTTCCCCTTCTTCCCCTAGACTTCCCCTTCTTCCCCTAGACTTCCTCTTCTTCCCCTAGACTTCCCCTTCTTCCCCTATACTTCCCCTTCCCTCTATACTTCCCCTTCTTCCCCTAGACTTCCCCTTCCCTCTATACATCCCCTTCTTCCCCTAGACTTCCCCTTCTTCCCCTAGACTTCCTCTTCTTCCCCTAGACTTCCCCTTCCCTCTATACTTCCGCTTCTTCCCCTAGACTTCCCCTTCTTCCCTTAGACTTCCCCTTCTTCCCCTAGCCTTTCTCTTCCGTCTATACTTCCCCTTCTTCCCCTAGACTTCCCCTTCTTCCCCTAGACTTCCCCTTCTTCCCCTAGACTTCCCCTTCCCTCTATACTTCCCCTTCTTCCCCTAGACTTCCCCTAGACTTCCCTTCCCTCTATACTTCCCCTTCTTCCCCTAGACTTCCCCTTCCTTCTATACTTCCCCTTCTTCCCCTAGACTTCCCCTTCCCTCTATACATCCCCTTCTTCCCCTAGACTTCCCCTTCTTCCCCTAGACTTCCTCTTCTTCCCCTAGACTTCCCCTTCCCTCTATACTTCTCCTTCTTCCCCTAGACTTCCCCTTCTTCCCTTAGACTTCCCCTTCTTCCCCTAGACTTCCACTTCTTCCCCTAGACTTCCCGTAGACTTCCCCTTGCCTCTATACTTCCCATTCTTCCCCTAGACTTTCTCTTCCCTCTATACTTCCCCTTCTTCCCCTAGACTTCCCCTTCTTCCCCTAGACTTCCCCTTCCCTCTATACTTCCCCTTCTTCCCCTAGACTTCCCCTAGACTTCCCTTCCCTCTATACTTCCCCTTCTTCCCCTAGACTTCCCCTAGACTTCCCCTTCCCTCTCTACTTCCCCTTCTTCCCCTAGACTTCCCCTTCTTCCCCTAGACTTCCCCTTCTTCCCCTAGACTTCCCCTTCTTCCCCTAGACTTCCCCTTCTTCCCCTAGACTTCCCCTTCCCTCTATACTTCCCCTTCTTCCCCTAGACTTCCCCTAGACTTCCCTTTCCCTCTATACTTCCCCTTCTTCCCCTAGACTTCCCCTAGACTTCCCCTTCCCTCTATACTTCCCCTTCTTCCCTAGACTTCCCCTTCCCTCTATACTTCCCCTTCTCCCCTAGACTTCCCCTAGACTTCCCCTTCTTCCCCTAGACTTCCCCTTTTTCCCCTAGACTTCCCCTTCCCTCTATACTTCCTCTTCTTCCCCTAGACTTCCCCTTCTTCCCCTAGACTTCCCCTTCGTCCCCTAGACTTCCCATAGACTTCCCCTTTCCTCTATACTAACCCTTCTTCCCCTAGACTTCCACTAGACTTCCCCTTCCCTCTATACTTCCCCTTCTTCCCCTAGACTTCCCCTAGACTTCCCCTTCCCTCTATACTTCCCCTTCTTCCCCTAGACTTCCCCTAGACTTCCCCTTCTTCCCCTAGACTTCCCCTTCTTCCCCTAGACTTCCCCTTCTTCCCCTAGACTTCCCCTTCTTCCCCTAGACTTCCCCTTCCCTCTATACTTCCCCTTCTTCCCCTAGACTTCCCCTAGACTTCCCTTTCCCTCTATACTTCCCCTTCTTCCCCTAGACTTCCAATAGACTTCCCCTTCTTCCCCTAGACTTCCCCTTCCCTCTATACTTCCCCTTCTTCCCCTAGACTTCCCCTAGACTTCCCTTCCCTCTATACTTCCCCTTCTTCCCCTAGACTTCCCCTAGACTTCCCCTTCCCTCTCTACTTCCCCTTCTTCCCCTAGACTTCCCCTTCTTCCCCTAGACTTCCCCTTCTTCCCCTAGACTTCCCCTTCTTCCCCTAGACTTCCCCTTCTTCCCCTAGACTTCCCCTTCCCTCTATACTTCCCCTTCTTCCCTAGACTTCCCCTAGACTTCCCTTTCCCTCTATACTTCCCCTTCTTCCCCTAGACTTCCCCTAGACTTCCCCTTCCCTCTATACTTCCCCTTCTTCCCTAGACTTCCCCTTCCCTCTATACTTCCCCTTCTCCCCTAGACTTCCCCTAGACTTCCCCTTCCCTCTATACTTCCCCTTCGTCCCCTAGACTTCCCCTTCCCTCTATACTTCCCCTTCTTCCCCTAGACTTCCCCTAGACTTCCCCTTCTTCCCCTAGACTTCCCCTTTTTCCCCTAGACTTCCCCTTCCCTCTATACTTCCTCTTCTTCCCCTAGACTTCCCCTTCTTCCCCTAGACTTCCCCTTCGTCCCCTAGACTTCCCATAGACTTCCCCTTTCCTCTATACTAACCCTTCTTCCCCTAGACTTCCACTAGACTTCCCCTTCCCTCTATACTTCCCCTTCTTCCCCTAGACTTCCCCTAGACTTCCCCTTCCCTCTATACTTCCCCTTCTTCCCCTAGACTTCCCCTAGACTTCCCCTTTCCTCTATACTTCCCCTTCTTCCCCTGGACTTCCCCTTTCCTCTATACTTCCCCTTCTCCCCTAGACTTCCCCTAGACTTCCCCTTCCCTCTATACTTCCCCTTCTTCCCCTAGACTTTCCGTAGACTTCCCCTTCCCTCTATACCTTCCTTTCTTCCCCTTCTTCCCCTAGACTTCCCCTTCTTCCCTTAGACTTCCCCTTTTTCCCCTAGACTTTCTCTTCCCTCTATACTTCCCTTTCTTCCCCTAGACTTCCCCTTCTTCCCCTAGACTTCCCCTTCTTCCCCTAGACTTCCCCTTCCCTCTATACTTCCCCTTCTTCCCCTAGACTTCCCCTAGACTTCCCTTCCCTCTATACTTCCCCTTCTTCCCCTAGACTTCCCCTAGACTTCCCCTTCCCTCTCTACTTCCCCTTCTTCCCCTAGACTTCCCCTAGACTTCCCCTTCCCTCTCTACTTCCCCTTCTTCCCCTAGACTTCCCCTTCTTCCCCTAGACTTCCCTTTCTTCCCCTAGACTTCCCCTTCCCTCTATACTTCCCCTTCTTCCATTAGACTTCCCCTTCCCTCTATACTTCCCCTGCTTCCCCTAGACTTCCCCTAGACTTCCCCTTCTTCCCCTAGACTTCCCCTAGACTTCCCCTTCCCTCTATACTTCCCCTTCTTCCCCTAGACTTCCCCTTCCCTCTATACTTCCCCTTCTTCCCCTAGACTTCCCCTTCTTCCCCTAGACTTCCTCTTCTTCCCCTAGACTTCCCCTTCCCTCTATACTTCCCCTTCTTCCCCTAGACTTCCCCTAGACTTCCCCTTCCCTCTCTACTTCCCCTTCTTCCCCTAGACTTCCCCTTCTTCCCCTAGACTTCCCCTTCTTCCCCTAGACTTTCCCTTCCCTCTATACTTCCCCTTCTTCCATTAGACTTCCCCTTCCCTCTATACTTCCCCTGCTTCCCCTAGACTTCCCCTAATCTTCCCCTTCTTCCCCTAGACTTCCCCTAGACTTCCCTTCCCTCTATACTTCCCCTTCTTCCCCTAGACTTCCCCTAGACTTCCCCTTCCCTCTCTACTTCCCCTTCTTCCCCTAGACTTCCCCTTCTTCCCCTAGACTTCCCCTTCTTCCCCTAGACTTTCCCTTCCCTCTATACTTCCCCTTCTTCCATTAGACTTCCCCTTCCCTCTATACTTCCCCTTCTTCCCCTAGACTTCCCCTTCTTCCCCTAGACTTCCTCTTCTTCCCCTAGACTTCCCCTTCTTCCCCTATACTTCCCCTTCCCTCTATACTTCCCCTTCTTCCCCTAGACTTCCCCTTCCCTCTATACATCCCCTTCTTCCCCTAGACTTCCCCTTCTTCCCCTAGACTTCCTCTTCTTCCCCTAGACTTCCCCTTCCCTCTATACTTCCGCTTCTTCCCCTAGACTTCCCCTTCTTCCCTTAGACTTCCCCTTCTTCCCCTAGCCTTTCTCTTCCGTCTATACTTCCCCTTCTTCCCCTAGACTTCCCCTTCTTCCCCTAGACTTCCCCTTCTTCCCCTAGACTTCCCCTTCCCTCTATACTTCCCCTTCTTCCCCTAGACTTCCCCTAGACTTCCCTTCCCTCTATACTTCCCCTTCTTCCCCTAGACTTCCCCTTCCTTCTATACTTCCCCTTCTTCCCCTAGACTTCCCCTTCCCTCTATACATCCCCTTCTTCCCCTAGACTTCCCCTTCTTCCCCTAGACTTCCTCTTCTTCCCCTAGACTTCCCCTTCTTCCCCTAGACTTCCCCTTCTTCCCCTAGACTTCCCCTAGACTTCCCCTTCCCTCTATACTTCCCCTTCTTCCCCTAGACTTCCCCTAGACTTCCCCTTCCCTCTATACTTCCCCTTCTTCCCCTGGACTTCCCCTTTCCTCTATACTTCCCCTTCTCCCCTAGACTTCCCCTAGACTTCCCCTTCCCTCTATACTTCCCCTTCTTCCCCTAGACTTTCCGTAGACTTCCCCTTCCCTCTATACCTTCCCTTCTTCCCCTTCTTCCCCTAGACTTCCCCTTCTTCCCTTAGACTTCCCCTTTTTCCCCTAGACTTTCTCTTCCCTCTATACTTCCCTTTCTTCCCCTAGACTTCCCCTTCTTCCCCTAGACTTCCCCTTCTTCCCCTAGACTTCCCCTTCCCTCTATACTTCCCCTTCTTCCCCTAGACTTCCCCTAGACTTCCCTTCCCTCTATACTTCCCCTTCTTCCCCTAGACTTCCCCTAGACTTCCCCTTCCCTCTATACTTCCCCTTCTTCCCCTAGACATCCCCTAGACTTCCCCTTCCCTCTCTACTTCCCCTTCTTCCCCTAGACTTCCCCTTCTTCCCCTAGACTTCCCTTTCTTCCCCTAGACTTCCCCTTCCCTCTATACTTCCCCTTCTTCCATTAGACTTCCCCTTCCCTCTATACTTCCCCTGCTTCCCCTAGACTTCCCCTAGACTTCCCCTTCTTCCCCTAGACTTCCCCTAGACTTCCCCTTCCCTCTATACTTCCCCTTCTTCCCCTAGACTTCCCCTTCCCTCTATACTTCCCCTTCTTCCCCTAGACTTCCCCTTCTTCCCCTAGACTTCCCCTTCTTCCCCTAGACTTCCCCTTCTTCCCCTAGACTTCCCCTTCCCTCTATACTTCCCCTTCTTCCCCTAGACTTCCCCTAGACTTCCCTTCCCTCTATACTTCCCCTTCTTCCCCTAGACTTCCCCTTCCCTCTATACTTCCCCTTCTTCCCCTAGACTTCCCCTTCCCTCTATACATCCCCTTCTTCCCCTAGACTTCCCCTTCTTCCCCTAGACTTCCTCTTCTTCCCCTAGACTTCCCCTTCCCTCTATACTTCTCCTTCTTCCCCTAGACTTCCCCTTCTTCCCTTAGACTTCCCCTTTTTCCCCTAGACTTCCACTTCTTCCCCTAGACTTCCCGTAGACTTCCCCTTGCCTCTATACTTCCCCTTCTTCCCCTAGACTTTCTCTTCCCTCTATACTTCCCCTTCTTCCCCTAGACTTCCCCTTCTTCCCCTAGACTTCCCCTTCCCTCTATACTTCCCCTTCTTCCCCTAGACTTCCCCTAGACTTCCCTTCCCTCTATACTTCCCCTTCTTCCCCTAGACTTCCCCTAGACTTCCCCTTCCCTCTCTACTTCCCCTTCTTCCCCTAGACTTCCCCTTCTTCCCCTAGACTTCCCCTTCTTCCCCTAGACTTCCCCTTCTTCCCCTAGACTTCCCCTTCTTCCCCTAGACTTCCCCTTCCCTCTATACTTCCCCTTCTTCCCCTAGACTTCCCCTAGACTTCCCTTTCCCTCTATACTTCCCCTTCTTCCCCTAGACTTCCCCTAGACATCCCCTTCCCTCTATACTTCCCCTTCTTCCCTAGACTTCCCCTTCCCTCTATACTTCCCCTTCTCCCCTAGACTTCCCCTAGACTTCCCCTTCCCTCTATACTTCCCCTTCGTCCCCTAGACTTCCCCTTCTTCCCCTAGACTTCCCCTTCTTCCCCTAGACTTCCCCTTCTTCCCCTAGACTTCCCCTTCTTCCCCTAGACTTTCCGTAGACTTCCCCTTCCCTCTATACCTTCCCTTCTTCCCCTTCTTCCCCTAGACTTCCCCTTCTTCCCTTAGACTTCCCCTTTTTCCCCTAGACTTTCTCTTCCCTCTATACTTCCCTTTCTTCCCCTAGACTTCCCCTTCTTCCCCTAGACTTCCCCTTCTTCCCCTAGACTTCCCCTTCCCTCTATACTTCCCCTTCTTCCCCTAGACTTCCCCTAGACTTCCCTTCCCTCTATACTTCCCCTTCTTCCCCTAGACTTCCCCTAGACTTCCCCTTCCCTCTCTACTTCCCCTTCTTCCCCTAGACTTCCCCTAGACTTCCCCTTCCCTCTCTACTTCCCTTCTTCCCCTAGACTTCCCCTTCTTCCCCTAGACTTCCCTTTCTTCCCCTAGACTTCCCCTTCCCTCTATACTTCCCCTTCTTCCATTAGACTTCCCCTTCCCTCTATACTTCCCCTTCTTCCCCTAGACTTCCCCTAGACTTCCCCTTCCCTCTATACTTCCCCTTCTTCCCCTAGACTTCCCCTTCCCTCTATACTTCCCCTTCTTCCCCTAGACTTCCCCTTCTTCCCCTAGACTTCCCCTTCTTCCCCTAGACTTCCCCTTCTTCCCCTAGACTTCCCCTTCCCTCTATACATCCCCTTCTTCCCCTAGACTTCCCCTTCTTCCCCTAGACTTCCTCTTCTTCCCCTAGACTTCCCCTTCCCTCTATACTTCTCCTTCTTCCCCTAGACTTCCCCTTCTTCCCTTAGACTTCCCCTTCTTCCCCTAGACTTCCACTTCTTCCCCTAGACTTCCCGTAGACTTCCCCTTGCCTCTATACTTCCCCTTCTTCCCCTAGACTTTCTCTTCCCTCTATACTTCCCCTTCTTCCCCTAGACTTCCCCTTCTTCCCCTAGACTTCCCCTTCCCTCTATACTTCCCCTTCTTCCCCTAGACTTCCCCTAGACTTCCCTTCCCTCTATACTTCCCCTTCTTCCCCTAGACTTCCCCTAGACTTCCCCTTCCCTCTCTACTTCCCCTTCTTCCCCTAGACTTCCCCTTCTTCCCCTAGACTTCCCCTTCTTCCCCTAGACTTCCCCTTCTTCCCCTAGACTTCCCCTTCTTCCCCTAGACTTCCCCTTCCCTCTATACTTCCCCTTCTTCCCCTAGACTTCC
Source organism: Anniella stebbinsi (assembly GCA_029215795.1). Taxonomy (NCBI): domain Eukaryota; kingdom Metazoa; phylum Chordata; class Lepidosauria; order Squamata; family Anniellidae; genus Anniella; species Anniella stebbinsi. The sequence continues at coordinate 328,784 of JARDYH010000017.1, forward strand.
CCTAGACTTCCCTTTCCCTCTATACTTCCCCTTCTTCCCCTAGACTTCCCCTAGACTTCCCCTTCCCTCTATACTTCCCCTTCTTCCCTAGACTTCCCCTTCCCTCTATACTTCCCCTTCTCCCCTAGACTTCCCCTAGACTTCCCCTTCCCTCTATACTTCCCCTTCTTCCCCTAGACTTCCCCTTCTTCCCCTAGACTTCCCCTTCTTCCCCTAGACTTCCCCTTCTTCCCCTAGACTTCCCCTTCCCTCTATACTTCCCCTTCTTCCCCTAGACTTCCCCTAGACTTCCCTTTCCCTCTATACTTCCCCTTCTTCCCCTAGACTTCCAATAGACTTCCCCTTCTTCCCCTAGACTTCCCCTTCCCTCTATACTTCCCCTTCTTCCCCTAGACTTCCCCTAGACTTCCCTTCCCTCTATACTTCCCCTTCTTCCCCTAGACTTCCCCTAGACTTCCCCTTCCCTCTCTACTTCCCCTTCTTCCCCTAGACTTCCCCTTCTTCCCCTAGACTTCCCCTTCTTCCCCTAGACTTCCCCTTCTTCCCCTAGACTTCCCCTTCTTCCCCTAGACTTCCCCTTCCCTCTAGACTTCCCCTTCTTCCCCTAGACTTCCCCTAGACTTCCCTTTCCCTCTATACTTCCCCTTCTTCCCCTAGACTTCCCCTAGACTTCCCCTTCCCTCTATACTTCCCCTTCTTCCCTAGACTTCCCCTTCCCTCTATACTTCCCCTTCTCCCCTAGACTTCCCCTAGACTTCCCCTTCCCTCTATACTTCCCCTTCGTCCCCTAGACTTCCCCTTCCCTCTATACTTCCCCTTCTTCCCCTAGACTTCCCCTAGACTTCCCCTTCTTCCCCTAGACTTCCCCTTTTTCCCCTAGACTTCCCCTTCCCTCTATACTTCCTCTTCTTCCCCTAGACTTCCCCTTCTTCCCCTAGACTTCCCCTTCGTCCCCTAGACTTCCCATAGACTTCCCCTTTCCTCTATACTAACCCTTCTTCCCCTAGACTTCCACTAGACTTCCCCTTCCCTCTATACTTCCCCTTCTTCCCCTAGACTTCCCCTAGACTTCCCCTTCCCTCTATACTTCCCCTTCTTCCCCTAGACTTCCCCTAGACTTCCCCTTCCCTCTATACTTCCCCTTCTTCCCCTGGACTTCCCCTTTCCTCTATACTTCCCCTTCTTCCCCTAGACTTTCCGTAGACTTCCCCTTCCCTCTATACCTTCCTTTCTTCCCCTTCTTCCCCTAGACTTCCCCTTCTTCCCTTAGACTTCCCCTTTTTCCCCTAGACTTTCTCTTCCCTCTATACTTCCCTTTCTTCCCCTAGACTTCCCCTTCTTCCCCTAGACTTCCCCTTCTTCCCCTAGACTTCCCCTTCCCTCTATACTTCCCCTTCTTCCCCTAGACTTCCCCTAGACTTCCCTTCCCTCTATACTTCCCCTTCTTCCCCTAGACTTCCCCTAGACTTCCCCTTCCCTCTCTACTTCCCCTTCTTCCCCTAGACTTCCCCTAGACTTCCCCTTCCCTCTCTACTTCCCCTTCTTCCCCTAGACTTCCCCTTCTTCCCCTAGACTTCCCTTTCTTCCCCTAGACTTCCCCTTCCCTCTATACTTCCCCTTCTTCCATTAGACTTCCCCTTCCCTCTATACTTCCCCTTCTTCCCCTAGACTTCCCCTAGACTTCCCCTTCCCTCTATACTTCCCCTTCTTCCCTAGACTTCCCCTTCCCTCTATACTTCCCCTTCTCCCCTAGACTTCCCCTAGACTTCCCCTTCCCTCTATACTTCCCCTTCGTCCCCTAGACTTCCCCTTCCCTCTATACTTCCCCTTCTTCCCCTAGACTTCCCCTAGACTTCCCCTTCTTCCCCTAGACTTCCCCTTTTTCCCCTAGACTTCCCCTTCCCTCTATACTTCCTCTTCTTCCCCTAGACTTCCCCTTCTTCCCCTAGACTTCCCCTTCGTCCCCTAGACTTCCCATAGACTTCCCCTTTCCTCTATACTAACCCTTCTTCCCCTAGACTTCCACTAGACTTCCCCTTCCCTCTATACTTCCCCTTCTTCCCCTAGACTTCCCCTAGACTTCCCCTTCCCTCTATACTTCCCCTTCTTCCCCTAGACTTCCCCTAGACTTCCCCTTCCCTCTATACTTCCCCTTCTTCCCCTGGACTTCCCCTTTCCTCTATACTTCCCCTTCTTCCCCTAGACTTTCCGTAGACTTCCCCTTCCCTCTATACCTTCCTTTCTTCCCCTTCTTCCCCTAGACTTCCCCTTCTTCCCTTAGACTTCCCCTTTTTCCCCTAGACTTTCTCTTCCCTCTATACTTCCCTTTCTTCCCCTAGACTTCCCCTTCTTCCCCTAGACTTCCCCTTCTTCCCCTAGACTTCCCCTTCCCTCTATACTTCCCCTTCTTCCCCTAGACTTCCCCTAGACTTCCCTTCCCTCTATACTTCCCCTTCTTCCCCTAGACTTCCCCTAGACTTCCCCTTCCCTCTCTACTTCCCCTTCTTCCCCTAGACTTCCCCTAGACTTCCCCTTCCCTCTCTACTTCCCCTTCTTCCCCTAGACTTCCCCTTCTTCCCCTAGACTTCCCTTTCTTCCCCTAGACTTCCCCTTCCCTCTATACTTCCCCTTCTTCCATTAGACTTCCCCTTCCCTCTATACTTCCCCTGCTTCCCCTAGACTTCCCCTAGACTTCCCCTTCTTCCCCTAGACTTCCCCTAGACTTCCCCTTCCCTCTATACTTCCCCTTCTTCCCCTAGACTTCCCCTTCCCTCTATACTTCCCCTTCTTCCCCTAGACTTCCCCTTCTTCCCCTAGACTTCCTCTTCTTCCCCTAGACTTCCCCTTCCCTCTATACTTCCCCTTCTTCCCCTAGACTTCCCCTAGACTTCCCCTTCCCTCTCTACTTCCCCTTCTTCCCCTAGACTTCCCCTTCTTCCCCTAGACTTCCCCTTCTTCCCCTAGACTTTCCCTTCCCTCTATACTTCCCCTTCTTCCATTAGACTTCCCCTTCCCTCTATACTTCCCCTGCTTCCCCTAGACTTCCCCTAATCTTCCCCTTCTTCCCCTAGACTTCCCCTAGACTTCCCTTCCCTCTATACTTCCCCTTCTTCCCCTAGACTTCCCCTAGACTTCCCCTTCCCTCTCTACTTCCCCTTCTTCCCCTAGACTTCCCCTTCTTCCCCTAGACTTCCCCTTCTTCCCCTAGACTTTCCCTTCCCTCTATACTTCCCCTTCTTCCATTAGACTTCCCCTTCCCTCTATACTTCCCCTTCTTCCCCTAGACTTCCCCTTCTTCCCCTAGACTTCCTCTTCTTCCCCTAGACTTCCCCTTCTTCCCCTATACTTCCCCTTCCCTCTATACTTCCCCTTCTTCCCCTAGACTTCCCCTTCCCTCTATACATCCCCTTCTTCCCCTAGACTTCCCCTTCTTCCCCTAGACTTCCTCTTCTTCCCCTAGACTTCCCCTTCCCTCTATACTTCCGCTTCTTCCCCTAGACTTCCCCTTCTTCCCTTAGACTTCCCCTTCTTCCCCTAGCCTTTCTCTTCCGTCTATACTTCCCCTTCTTCCCCTAGACTTCCCCTTCTTCCCCTAGACTTCCCCTTCTTCCCCTAGACTTCCCCTTCCCTCTATACTTCCCCTTCTTCCCCTAGACTTCCCCTAGACTTCCCTTCCCTCTATACTTCCCCTTCTTCCCCTAGACTTCCCCTTCCCTCTATACTTCCCCTTCTTCCCCTAGACTTCCCCTTCCCTCTATACATCCCCTTCTTCCCCTAGACTTCCCCTTCTTCCCCTAGACTTCCCCTTCCCTCTATACTTCTCCTTCTTCCCCTAGACTTCCCCTTCTTCCCTTAGACTTCCCCTTCTTCCCCTAGACTTCCACTTCTTCCCCTAGACTTCCCGTAGACTTCCCCTTGCCTCTATACTTCCCATTCTTCCCCTAGACTTTCTCTTCCCTCTATACTTCCCCTTCTTCCCCTAGACTTCCCCTTCTTCCCCTAGACTTCCCCTTCCCTCTATACTTCCCCTTCTTCCCCTAGACTTCCCCTAGACTTCCCTTCCCTCTATACTTCCCCTTCTTCCCCTAGACTTCCCCTAGACTTCCCCTTCCCTCTCTACTTCCCCTTCTTCCCCTAGACTTCCCCTTCTTCCCCTAGACTTCCCCTTCTTCCCCTAGACTTCCCCTTCTTCCCCTAGACTTCCCCTTCTTCCCCTAGACTTCCCCTTCCCTCTATACTTCCCCTTCTTCCCCTAGACTTCCCCTAGACTTCCCTTTCCCTCTATACTTCCCCTTCTTCCCCTAGACTTCCCCTAGACTTCCCCTTCCCTCTATACTTCCCCTTCTTCCCTAGACTTCCCCTTCCCTCTATACTTCCCCTTCTCCCCTAGACTTCCCCTAGACTTCCCCTTCTTCCCCTAGACTTCCCCTTTTTCCCCTAGACTTCCCCTTCCCTCTATACTTCCTCTTCTTCCCCTAGACTTCCCCTTCTTCCCCTAGACTTCCCCTTCGTCCCCTAGACTTCCCATAGACTTCCCCTTTCCTCTATACTAACCCTTCTTCCCCTAGACTTCCACTAGACTTCCCCTTCCCTCTATACTTCCCCTTCTTCCCCTAGACTTCCCCTAGACTTCCCCTTCCCTCTATATTTCCCCTTCTTCCCCTAGACTTCCCCTAGACTTCCCCTTCCCTCTATACTTCCCCTTCTTCCCCTGGACTTCCCCTTTCCTCTATACTTCCCCTTCTCCCCTAGACTTCCCCTAGACTTCCCCTTCCCTCTATACTTCCCCTTCTTCCCCTAGACTTTCCGTAGACTTCCCCTTCCCTCTATACCTTCCCTTCTTCCCCTTCTTCCCCTAGACTTCCCCTTCTTCCCTTAGACTTCCCCTTTTTCCCCTAGACTTTCTCTTCCCTCTATACTTCCCTTTCTTCCCCTAGACTTCCCCTTCTTCCCCTAGACTTCCCCTTCTTCCCCTAGACTTCCCCTTCCCTCTATACTTCCCCTTCTTCCCCTAGACTTCCCCTAGACTTCCCTTCCCTCTATACTTCCCCTTCTTCCCCTAGACTTCCCCTAGACTTCCCCTTCCCTCTATACTTCCCCTTCTTCCCCTAGACTTCCCCTAGACTTCCCCTTCCCTCTCTACTTCCCCTTCTTCCCCTAGACTTCCCCTTCTTCCCCTAGACTTCCCTTTCTTCCCCTAGACTTCCCCTTCCCTCTATACTTCCCCTTCTTCCATTAGACTTCCCCTTCCCTCTATACTTCCCCTGCTTCCCCTAGACTTCCCCTAGACTTCCCCTTCTTCCCCTAGACTTCCCCTAGACTTCCCCTTCCCTCTATACTTCCCCTTCTTCCCCTAGACTTCCCCTTCCCTCTATACTTCCCCTTCTTCCCCTAGACTTCCCCTTCTTCCCCTAGACTTCCCCTTCTTCCCCTAGACTTCCCCTTCTTCCCCTAGACTTCCCCTTCCCTCTATACTTCCCCTTCTTCCCCTAGACTTCCCCTAGACTTCCCTTCCCTCTATACTTCCCCTTCTTCCCCTAGACTTCCCCTTCCCTCTATACTTCCCCTTCTTCCCCTAGACTTCCCCTTCCCTCTATACATCCCCTTCTTCCCCTAGACTTCCCCTTCTTCCCCTAGACTTCCTCTTCTTCCCCTAGACTTCCCCTTCCCTCTATACTTCTCCTTCTTCCCCTAGACTTCCCCTTCTTCCCTTAGACTTCCCCTTCTTCCCCTAGACTTCCACTTCTTCCCCTAGACTTCCCGTAGACTTCCCCTTGCCTCTATACTTCCCCTTCTTCCCCTAGACTTTCTCTTCCCTCTATACTTCCCCTTCTTCCCCTAGACTTCCCCTTCTTCCCCTAGACTTCCCCTTCCCTCTATACTTCCCCTTCTTCCCCTAGACTTCCCCTAGACTTCCCTTCCCTCTATACTTCCCCTTCTTCCCCTAGACTTCCCCTAGACTTCCCCTTCCCTCTCTACTTCCCCTTCTTCCCCTAGACTTCCCCTTCTTCCCCTAGACTTCCCCTTCTTCCCCTAGACTTCCCCTTCTTCCCCTAGACTTCCCCTTCTTCCCCTAGACTTCCCCTTCCCTCTATACTTCCCCTTCTTCCCCTAGACTTCCCCTAGACTTCCCTTTCCCTCTATACTTCCCCTTCTTCCCCTAGACTTCCCCTAGACATCCCCTTCCCTCTATACTTCCCCTTCTTCCCTAGACTTCCCCTTCCCTCTATACTTCCCCTTCTCCCCTAGACTTCCCCTAGACTTCCCCTTCCCTCTATACTTCCCCTTCGTCCCCTAGACTTCCCCTTCTTCCCCTAGACTTCCCCTTCTTCCCCTAGACTTCCCCTTCTTCCCCTAGACTTCCCCTTCCCTCTATACTTCCCCTTCTTCCCCTAGACTTCCCCTAGACTTCCCTTTCCCTCTATACTTCCCCTTCTTCCCCTAGACTTCCCCTAGACTTCCCCTTCTTCCCCTAGACTTCCCCTTCCCTCTATACTTCCCCTTCTTCCCCTAGACTTCCCCTAGACTTCCCTTCCCTCTATACTTCCCCTTCTTCCCCTAGACTTCCCCTAGACTTCCCCTTCCCTCTCTACTTCCCCTTCTTCCCCTAGACTTCCCCTTCTTCCCCTAGACTTCCCCTTCTTCCCCTAGACTTCCCCTTCTTCCCCTAGACTTCCCCTTCTTCCCCTAGACTTCCCCTTCCCTCTATACTTCCCCTTCTTCCCCTAGACTTCCCCTAGACTTCCCTTTCCCTCTATACTTCCCCTTCTTCCCCTAGACTTCCCCTAGACTTCCCCTTCCCTCTATACTTCCCCTTCTTCCCTAGACTTCCCCTTCCCTCTATACTTCCCCTTCTCCCCTAGAGTTCCCCTAGACTTCCCCTTCCCTCTATACTTCCCCTTCGTCCCCTAGACTTCCCCTTCCCTCTATACTTCCCCTTCTTCCCCTAGACTTCCCCTAGACTTCCCCTTCTTCCCCTAGACTTCCCCTTTTTCCCCTAGACTTCCCCTTCCCTCTATACTTCCTCTTCTTCCCCTAGACTTCCCCTTCTTCCCCTAGACTTCCCCTTCGTCCCCTAGACTTCCCATAGACTTCCCCTTTCCTCTATACTAACCCTTCTTCCCCTAGACTTCCACTAGACTTCCCCTTCCCTCTATACTTCCCCTTCTTCCCCTAGACTTCCCCTAGACTTCCCCTTCCCTCTATACTTCCCCTTCTTCCCCTAGACTTCCCCTAGACTTCCCCTTCCCTCTATACTTCCCCTTCTTCCCCTGGACTTCCCCTTTCCTCTATACTTCCCCTTCTCCCCTAGACTTCCCCTAGACTTCCCCTTCCCTCTATACTTCCCCTTCTTCCCCTAGACTTTCCGTAGACTTCCCCTTCCCTCTATACCTTCCCTTCTTCCCCTTCTTCCCCTAGACTTCCCCTTCTTCCCTTAGACTTCCCCTTTTTCCCCTAGACTTTCTCTTCCCTCTATACTTCCCTTTCTTCCCCTAGACTTCCCCTTCTTCCCCTAGACTTCCCCTTCTTCCCCTAGACTTCCCCTTCCCTCTATACTTCTCCTTCTTCCCCTAGACTTCCCCTTCTTCCCTTAGACTTCCCCTTCTTCCCCTAGACTTCCACTTCTTCCCCTAGACTTCCCGTAGACTTCCCCTTGCCTCTATACTTCCCCTTCTTCCCCTAGACTTTCTCTTCCCTCTATACTTCCCCTTCTTCCCCTAGACTTCCCCTTCTTCCCCTAGACTTCCCCTTCCCTCTATACTTCCCCTTCTTCCCCTAGACTTCCCCTAGACTTCCCTTCCCTCTATACTTCCCCTTCTTCCCCTAGACTTCCCCTAGACTTCCCCTTCCCTCTCTACTTCCCCTTCTTCCCCTAGACTTCCCCTTCTTCCCCTAGACTTCCCCTTCTTCCCCTAGACTTCCCCTTCTTCCCCTAGACTTCCCCTTCTTCCCCTAGACTTCCCCTTCCCTCTATACTTCCCCTTCTTCCCCTAGACTTCCCCTAGACTTCCCTTTCCCTCTATACTTCCCCTTCTTCCCCTAGACTTCCCCTTCCCTCTATACTTCCCCTTCTTCCCTAGACTTCCCCTTCCCTCTATACTTCCCCTTCTCCCCTAGACTTCCCCTAGACTTCCCCTTCCCTCTATACTTCCCCTTCGTCCCCTAGACTTCCCCTTCTTCCCCTAGACTTCCCCTTCTTCCCCTAGACTTCCCCTTCTTCCCCTAGACTTCCCCTTCCCTCTATACTTCCCCTTCTTCCCCTAGACTTCCCCTAGACTTCCCTTTCCCTCTATACTTCCCCTTCTTCCCCTAGACTTCCCCTAGACTTCCCCTTCTTCCCCTAGACTTCCCCTTCCCTCTATACTTCCCCTTCTTCCCCTAGACTTCCCCTAGACTTCCCTTCCCTCTATACTTCCCCTTCTTCCCCTAGACTTCCCCTAGACTTCCCCTTCCCTCTCTACTTCCCCTTCTTCCCCTAGACTTCCCCTTCTTCCCCTAGACTTCCCTTTCTTCCCCTAGACTTCCCCTTCTTCCCCTAGACTTCCCCTTCTTCCCCTAGACTTCCCCTTCCCTCTATACTTCCCCTTCTTCCCCTAGACTTCCCCTAGACTTCCCTTTCCCTCTATACTTCCCCTTCTTCCCCTAGACTTCCCCTAGACTTCCCCTTCCCTCTATACTTCCCCTTCTTCCCTAGACTTCCCCTTCCCTCTATACTTCCCCTTCTCCCCTAGACTTCCCCTAGACTTCCCCTTCCCTCTATACTTCCCCTTCGTCCCCTAGACTTCCCCTTCCCTCTATACTTCCCCTTCTTCCCCTAGACTTCCCCTAGACTTCCCCTTCTTCCCCTAGACTTCCCCTTTTTCCCCTAGACTTCCCCTTCCCTCTATACTTCCTCTTCTTCCCCTAGACTTCCCCTTCTTCCCCTAGACTTCCCCTTCGTCCCCTAGACTTCCCATAGACTTCCCCTTTCCTCTATACTAACCCTTCTTCCCCTAGACTTCCACTAGACTTCCCCTTCCCTCTATACTTCCCCTTCTTCCCCTAGACTTCCCCTAGACTTCCCCTTCCCTCTATACTTCCCCTTCTTCCCCTAGACTTCCCCTAGACTTCCCCTTCCCTCTATACTTCCCCTTCTTCCCCTGGACTTCCCCTTTCCTCTATACTTCCCCTTCTCCCCTAGACTTCCCCTAGACTTCCCCTTCCCTCTATACTTCCCCTTCTTCCCCTAGACTTTCCGTAGACTTCCCCTTCCCTCTATACCTTCCCTTCTTCCCCTTCTTCCCCTAGACTTCCCCTTCTTCCCTTAGACTTCCCCTTTTTCCCCTAGACTTTCTCTTCCCTCTATACTTCCCTTTCTTCCCCTAGACTTCCCCTTCTTCCCCTAGACTTCCCCTTCTTCCCCTAGACTTCCCCTTCCCTCTATACTTCCCCTTCTTCCCCTAGACTTCCCCTAGACTTCCCTTCCCTCTATACTTCCCCTTCTTCCCCTAGACTTCCCCTAGACTTCCCCTTCCCTCTCTACTTCCCCTTCTTCCCCTAGACTTCCCCTAGACTTCCCCTTCCCTCTCTACTTCCCCTTCTTCCCCTAGACTTCCCCTTCTTCCCCTAGACTTCCCTTTCTTCCCCTAGACTTCCCCTTCCCTCTATACTTCCCCTTCTTCCATTAGACTTCCCCTTCCCTCTATACTTCCCCTGCTTCCCCTAGACTTCCCCTAGACTTCCCCTTCTTCCCCTAGACTTCCCCTAGACTTCCCCTTCCCTCTATACTTCCCCTTCTTCCCCTAGACTTCCCCTTCCCTCTATACTTCCCCTTCTTCCCCTAGACTTCCCCTTCTTCCCCTAGACTTCCTCTTCTTCCCCTAGACTTCCCCTTCCCTCTATACTTCCCCTTCTTCCCCTAGACTTCCCCTAGACTTCCCCTTCCCTCTCTACTTCCCCTTCTTCCCCTAGACTTCCCCTTCTTCCCCTAGACTTCCCCTTCTTCCCCTAGACTTTCCCTTCCCTCTATACTTCCCCTTCTTCCATTAGACTTCCCCTTCCCTCTATACTTCCCCTGCTTCCCCTAGACTTCCCCTAATCTTCCCCTTCTTCCCCTAGACTTCCCCTAGACTTCCCTTCCCTCTATACTTCCCCTTCTTCCCCTAGACTTCCCCTAGACCTCCCCTTCCCTCTCTACTTCCCCTTCTTCCCCTAGACTTCCCCTTCTTCCCCTAGACTTCCCCTTCTTCCCCTAGACTTTCCCTTCCCTCTATACTTCCCCTTCTTCCATTAGACTTCCCCTTCCCTCTATACTTCCCCTTCTTCCCCTAGACTTCCCCTTCTTCCCCTAGACTTCCTCTTCTTCCCCTAGACTTCCCCTTCTTCCCCTATACTTCCCCTTCCCTCTATACTTCCCCTTCTTCCCCTAGACTTCCCCTTCCCTCTATACATCCCCTTCTTCCCCTAGACTTCCCCTTCTTCCCCTAGACTTCCTCTTCTTCCCCTAGACTTCCCCTTCCCTCTATACTTCCCCTTCTTCCCCTAGACTTCCCCTTCTTCCCTTAGACTTCCCCTTCTTCCCCTAGCCTTTCTCTTCCCTCTATACTTCCCCTTCTTCCCCTAGACTTCCCCTTCTTCCCCTAGACTTCCCCTTCTTCCCCTAGACTTCCCCTTCCCTCTATACTTCCCCTTCTTCCCCTAGACTTCCCCTAGACTTCCCTTCCCTCTATACTTCCCCTTCTTCCCCTAGACTTCCCCTTCCCTCTATACTTCCCCTTCTTCCCCTAGACTTCCCCTTCCCTCTATACATCCCCTTCTTCCCCTAGACTTCCCCTTCTTCCCCTAGACTTCCTCTTCTTCCCCTAGACTTCCCCTTCCCTCTATACTTCTCCTTCTTCCCCTAGACTTCCCCTTCTTCCCTTAGACTTCCCCTTCTTCCCCTAGACTTCCACTTCTTCCCCTAGACTTCCCGGAGACTTCCCCTTGCCTCTATACTTCCCCTTCTTCCCCTAGACTTTCTCTTCCCTCTATACTTCCCCTTCTTCCCCTAGACTTCCCCTTCTTCCCCTAGACTTCCACTTCTTCCCCTAGACTTCCCGTAGACTTCCCCTTGCCTCTATACTTCCCCTTCTTCCCCTAGACTTCCCTTCCCTCTATACTTCCCCTTCTTCCCCTAGACTTCCCCTAGACTTCCCCTTCCCTCTCTACTTCCCCTTCTTCCCCTAGACTTCCCCTTCTTCCCCTAGACTTCCCCTTCTTCCCCTAGACTTCCCCTTCTTCCCCTAGACTTCCCCTTCTTCCCCTAGACTTCCCCTTCCCTCTATACTTCCCCTTCTTCCCCTAGACTTCCCCTAGACTTCCCTTTCCCTCTATACTTCCCCTTCTTCCCCTAGACTTCCCCTAGACTTCCCCTTCCCTCTATACTTCCCCTTCTTCCCTAGACTTCCCCTTCCCTCTATACTTCCCCTTCGTCCCCTAGACTTCCCCTTCCCTCTATACTTCCCCTTCTTCCCCTAGACTTCCCCTAGACTTCCCCTTCTTCCCCTAGACTTCCCCTTTTTCCCCTAGACTTCCCCTTCCCTCTATACTTCCTCTTCTTCCCCTAGACTTCTCCTTCTTCCCCTAGACTTCCCCTTCGTCCCCTAGACTTCCCATAGACTTCCCCTTTCCTCTATACTAACCCTTCTTCCCCTAAACTTCCACTAGACTTCCCCTTCCCTCTATACTTCCCCTTCTTCCCCTAGACTTCCCCTAGACTTCCCCTTCCCTCTATACTTCCCCTTCTTCCCCTAGACTTCCCCTAGACTTCCCCTTCCCTCTATACTTCCCCTTCTTCCCCTGGACTTCCCCTTTCCTCTATACTTCCCCTTCTCCCCTAGACTTCCCCTAGACTTCCCCTTCCCTCTATACTTCCCCTTCTTCCCCTAGACTTTCCGTAGACTTCCCCTTCCCTCTATACCTTCCCTTCTTCCCCTTCTTCCCCTAGACTTCCCCTTCTTCCCTTAGACTTCCCCTTTTTCCCCTAGACTTTCTCTTCCCTCTATACTTCCCTTTCTTCCCCTAGACTTCCCCTTCTTCCCCTAGACTTCCCCTTCTTCCCCTAGACTTCCCCTTCCCTCTATACTTCCCCTTCTTCCCCTAGACTTCCCCTAGACTTCCCTTCCCTCTATACTTCCCCTTCTTCCCCTAGACTTCCCCTAGACTTCCCCTTCCCTCTCTACTTCCCCTTCTTCCCCTAGACTTCCCCTAGACTTCCCCTTCCCTCTCTACTTCCCCTTCTTCCCCTAGACTTCCCCTTCTTCCCCTAGACTTCCCTTTCTTCCCCTAGACTTCCCCTTCCCTCTATACTTCCCCTTCTTCCATTAGACTTCCCCTTCCCTCTATACTTCCCCTGCTTCCCCTAGACTTCCCCTAGACTTCCCCTTCTTCCCCTAGACTTCCCCTAGACTTCCCCTTCCCTCTATACTTCCCCTTCTTCCCCTAGACTTCCCCTTCCCTCTATACTTCCCCTTCTTCCCCTAGACTTCCCCTTCTTCCCCTAGACTTCCTCTTCTTCCGCTAGACTTCCCCTTCCCTCTATACTTCCCCTTCTTCCCCTAGACTTCCCCTAGACTTCCCCTTCCCTCTCTACTTCCCCTTCTTCCCCTAGACTTCCCCTTCTTCCCCTAGACTTCCCCTTCTTCCCCTAGACTTTCCCTTCCCTCTATACTTCCCCTTCTTCCATTAGACTTCCCCTTCCCTCTATACTTCCCCTGCTTCCCCTAGACTTCCCCTAGTCTTCCCCTTCTTCCCCTAGACTTCCCCTAGACTTCCCTTCCCTCTATACTTCCCCTTCTTCCCCTAGACTTCCCCTAGACTTCCCCTTCCCTCTCTACTTCCCCTTCTTCCCCTAGACTTCCCCTTCTTCCCCTAGACTTCCCCTTCTTCCCCTAGACTTTCCCTTCCCTCTATACTTCCCCTTCTTCCATTAGACTTCCCCTTCCCTCTATACTTCCCCTTCTTCCCCTAGACTTCCCCTTCTTCCCCTAGACTTCCTCTTCTTCCCCTAGACTTCCCCTTCCCTCTATACTTCCCCTTCTTCCCCTAGACTTCCCCTTCTTCCCTTAGACTTCCCCTTCTTCCCCTAGACTTCTCCTTCTTCCCTTAGACTTCCCCTTCTTCCCCTATACTTCCCCTTCCCTCTATACTTCCCCTGCTTCCCCTAGACTTCCCCTAGACGTCCCCTTCTTCCCCTAGACTTCCCCTAGACTTCCCTTCCCTCTATACTTCCCCTTCTTCCCCTAGACTTCCCCTAGACTTCCCCTTCTTCCCCTAGACTTCCCCTTTTTCCCCTAGACTTCCCCTTCTTCCCCTAGACTTCCCCTTCCCTCTATACTTCCCCTTCTTCCATTAGACTTCCCCTTCCCTCTATACTTCCCCTGCTTCCCCTAGACTTCCCCTAGACTTCCCCTTCTTCCCCTAGACTTCCCCTAGACTTCCCTTTCCCTCTATACTTCCCCTTCTTCCCCTAGACTTCCCCTTCCCTCTATACTTCCCCTTCTTCCCCTAGACTTCCCCTTCTTCCCCTAGGCTTCCCCTAGACTTCCCCTTCCCTCTATACTTCCCCTTCTTCCCCTAGACTTCCCCTTCCCTCTATACTTCCCCTTCTTCCCCTAGACTTCCCCTAGACTTCCCCTTCCCTCTATACTTCCCCTTCTTCCCCTAGTCTACCCCTGGACTTCCCCTTCCCTCTATACTTCCCCTTCTTCCCCTAGACTTCCCCTTCTTCCCCTAGACTTCCCCTTCTTCCCCTAAACTAAGCTTTCTTCCCCTAGACTTCCCCTTCTTCCCCTAGACTTCCCTTCTTCCCCGAGACTTCCCCTATACTTCCCCTTCTTTCCCTAGACTTCCCCTACACTTTCCCTTCCCTCTATACTTCCCCTTCTTCCCCTAGACTTACCCTTCTTCTCCTAGACTTCCCCTTCTTCCCCTAGACTTCCCCTTCCCTCTATACTTCCCCTTCTTCCCCTAGACTTCCCCTAGACTTCCACTTCTTCCCCTAGACTTCCCTTCTTCCCCTAGACTTCCCCTTCCCTCTATACTTCCCCTTCTTCCCCTAGACTTCCCCTAGACTTCCCCTTCTTCCTCTAGACTTCCCCTTTTTCCCCTAGACTTCCCCGTCCCTCTATACTTCCTCTTCTTCCCCTAGACTTCCCCTTCTTCCCCTAGAGTTCCCCTTCTTCTTCTAGACTTCCCCTAGACTTCCCCTTGCCTCTATACTTCCCCTTCTTCCCCTAGACTTCCCCTAGACTTCCCTTCCCTCTCTACTTCCCCTTCTTCCCCTAGACTTCCCCTAGACTTCCCCTTCCCTCTCTACTTCCCCTTCTTCCCCTAGACTTCCCCTTCTTCCCCTATACTTCCCCTTCCCTCTATACTTCCCCTTCTTCCCCTAGACTTCCCCTTCCCTCTATACATCCCCTTCTTCCCCTAGACTTCCCCTTCTTCCCCTAGACTTCCTCTTCTTCCCCTAGACTTCCCCTTCCCTCTATACTTCCTCTTCTTCCCCTAGACTTCCCCTTCTTCCCCTAGACTTCCCCTTCCCTCTATACTTCCCCTTCTTCCCCTAGACTTCCCCTAGACTTCCCTTCCCTCTATACTTCCCCTTCTTCCCCTAGACTTCCCCTAGACTTCCCCTTCCCTCTCTACTTCCCCTTCTTCCCCTAGACTTCCCCTTCTTCCCCTAGACTTCCCCTTCTTCCCCTAGACTTCCCCTTCTTCCCCTAGACTTCCCCTTCTTCCCCTAGACTTCCCCTTCCCTCTATACTTCCCCTTCTTCCCCTAGACTTCCCCTAGACTTCCCCTTCTTCCCTTAGACTTCCCCTTTTTCCCCTAGACTTTCTCTTCCCTCTATACTTCCCTTTCTTCCCCTAGACTTCCCCTTCTTCCCCTAGACTTCCCCTTCTTCCCCTAGACTTCCCCTTCCCTCTATACTTCCCCTTCTTCCCCTAGACTTCCCCTAGACTTCCCTTCCCTCTATACTTCCCCTTCTTCCCCTAGACTTCTCCTTCTTCCCTTAGACTTCCCCTTCTTCCCCTATACTTCCCCTTCCCTCTATACTTCCCCTGCTTCCCCTAGACTTCCCCTAGACGTCCCCTTCTTCCCCTAGACTTCCCCTAGACTTCCCTTCCCTCTATACTTCCCCTTCTTCCCCTAGACTTCCCCTAGACTTCCCCTTCTTCCCCTAGACTTCCCCTTTTTCCCCTAGACTTCCCCTTCTTCCCCTAGACTTCCCCTTCCCTCTATACTTCCCCTTCTTCCATTAGACTTCCCCTTCCCTCTATACTTCCCCTGCTTCCCCTAGACTTCCCCTAGACTTCCCCTTCTTCCCCTAGACTTCCCCTAGACTTCCCTTTCCCTCTATACTTCCCCTTCTTCCCCTAGACTTCCCCTTCCCTCTATACTTCCCCTTCTTCCCCTAGACTTCCCCTTCTTCCCCTAGGCTTCCCCTAGACTTCCCCTTCCCTCTATACTTCCCCTTCTTCCCCTAGACTTCCCCTTCCCTCTATACTTCCCCTTCTTCCCCTAGACTTCCCCTAGACTTCCCCTTCCCTCTATACTTCCCCTTCTTCCCCTAGTCTACCCCTGGACTTCCCCTTCCCTCTATACTTCCCCTTCTTCCCCTAGACTTCCCCTTCTTCCCCTAGACTTCCCCTTCTTCCCCTAAACTAAGCTTTCTTCCCCTAGACTTCCCCTTCTTCCCCTAGACTTCCCTTCTTCCCCGAGACTTCCCCTATACTTCCCCTTCTTTCCCTAGACTTCCCCTACACTTTCCCTTCCCTCTATACTTCCCCTTCTTCCCCTAGACTTACCCTTCTTCTCCTAGACTTCCCCTTCTTCCCCTAGACTTCCCCTTCCCTCTATACTTCCCCTTCTTCCCCTAGACTTCCCCTAGACTTCCACTTCTTCCCCTAGACTTCCCTTCTTCCCCTAGACTTCCCCTTCCCTCTATACTTCCCCTTCTTCCCCTAGACTTCCCCTAGACTTCCCCTTCTTCCTCTAGACTTCCCCTTTTTCCCCTAGACTTCCCCGTCCCTCTATACTTCCTCTTCTTCCCCTAGACTTCCCCTTCTTCCCCTAGAGTTCCCCTTCTTCTTCTAGACTTCCCCTAGACTTCCCCTTGCCTCTATACTTCCCCTTCTTCCCCTAGACTTCCCCTAGACTTCCCTTCCCTCTCTACTTCCCCTTCTTCCCCTAGACTTCCCCTAGACTTCCCCTTCCCTCTCTACTTCCCCTTCTTCCCCTAGACTTCCCCTTCTTCCCCTATACTTCCCCTTCCCTCTATACTTCCCCTTCTTCCCCTAGACTTCCCCTTCCCTCTATACATCCCCTTCTTCCCCTAGACTTCCCCTTCTTCCCCTAGACTTCCTCTTCTTCCCCTAGACTTCCCCTTCCCTCTATACTTCCTCTTCTTCCCCTAGACTTCCCCTTCTTCCCCTAGACTTCCCCTTCCCTCTATACTTCCCCTTCTTCCCCTAGACTTCCCCTAGACTTCCCTTCCCTCTATACTTCCCCTTCTTCCCCTAGACTTCCCCTAGACTTCCCCTTCCCTCTCTACTTCCCCTTCTTCCCCTAGACTTCCCCTTCTTCCCCTAGACTTCCCCTTCTTCCCCTAGACTTCCCCTTCTTCCCCTAGACTTCCCCTTCTTCCCCTAGACTTCCCCTTCCCTCTATACTTCCCCTTCTTCCCCTAGACTTCCCCTAGACTTCCCCTTCTTCCCTTAGACTTCCCCTTTTTCCCCTAGACTTTCTCTTCCCTCTATACTTCCCTTTCTTCCCCTAGACTTCCCCTTCTTCCCCTAGACTTCCCCTTCTTCCCCTAGACTTCCCCTTCCCTCTATACTTCCCCTTCTTCCCGTAGACTTCCCCTAGACTTCCCTTCCCTCTATACTTCCCCTTCTTCCCCTAGACTTCCCCTAGACTTCCCCTTCCCTCTCTACTTCCCCTTCTTCCCCTAGACTTCCCCTTCTTCCCCTAGACTTCCCTTTCTTCCCCTAGACTTCCCCTTCCCTCTATACTTCCCCTTCTTCCATTAGACTTCCCCTTCCCTCTATACTTCCCCTGCTTCCCCTAGACTTCCCCTAGACTTCCCCTTCTTCCCCTAGACTTCCCCTAGACTTCCCCTTCCCTCTATACTTCCCCTTCTTCCCCTAGACTTCCCCTTCCCTCTATACTTCCCCTTCTTCCCCTAGACTTCCCCTTCTTCCCCTAGACTTCCTCTTCTTCCCCTAGACTTCCCATTCCCTCTATACTTCCCCTTCTTCCCCTAGACTTCCCCTAGACTTCCCCTTCCCTCTCTACTTCCCCTTCTTCCCCTAGACTTCCCCTTCTTCCCCTAGACTTCCCCTTCTTCCCCTAGACTTTCCCTTCCCTCTATACTTCCCCTTCTTCCATTAGACTTCCCCTTCCCTCTATACTTCCCCTGCTTCCCCTAGACTTCCCCTAATCTTCCCCTTCTTCCCCTAGACTTCCCCTAGACTTCCCTTCCCTCTATACTTCCCCTTCTTCCCCTAGACTTCCCCTAGACTTCCCCTTCCCTCTCTACTTCCCCTTCTTCCCCTAGACTTCCCCTTCTTCCCCTAGACTTCCCCTTCTTCCCCTAGACTTTCCCTTCCCTCTATACTTCCCCTTCTTCCATTAGACTTCCCCTTCCCTCTATACTTCCCCTTCTTCCCCTAGACTTCCCCTTCTTCCCCTAGACTTCCTCTTCTTCCCCTAGACTTCCCCTTCTTCCCCTATACTTCCCCTTCCCTCTATACTTCCCCTTCTTCCCCTAGACTTCCCCTTCCCTCTATACATCCCCTTCTTCCCCTAGACTTCCCCTTCTTCCCCTAGACTTCCTCTTCTTCCCCTAGACTTCCCCTTCCCTCTATACTTCCGCTTCTTCCCCTAGACTTCCCCTTCTTCCCTTAGACTTCCCCTTCTTCCCCTAGCCTTTCTCTTCCCTCTATACTTCCCCTTCTTCCCCTAGACTTCCCCTTCTTCCCCTAGACTTCCCCTTCTTCCCCTAGACTTCCCCTTCCCTCTATACTTCCCCTTCTTCCCCTAGACTTCCCCTAGACTTCCCTTCCCTCTATACTTCCCCTTCTTCCCCTAGACTTCCCCTTCCCTCTATACTTCCCCTTCTTCCCCTAGACTTCCCCTTCCCTCTATACATCCCCTTCTTCCCCTAGACTTCCCCTTCTTCCCCTAGACTTCCTCTTCTTCCCCTAGACTTCCCCTTCCCTCTATACTTCTCCTTCTTCCCCTAGACTTCCCCTTCTTCCCTTAGACTTCCCCTTCTTCCCCTAGACTTCCACTTCTTCCCCTAGACTTCCCGTAGACTTCCCCTTGCCTCTATACTTCCCCTTCTTCCCCTAGACTTTCTCTTCCCTCTATACTTCCCCTTCTTCCCCTAGACTTCCCCTTCTTCCCCTAGACTTCCCCTTCCCTCTATACTTCCCCTTCTTCCCCTAGACTTCCCCTAGACTTCCCTTCCCTCTATACTTCCCCTTCTTCCCCTAGACTTCCCCTAGACTTCCCCTTCCCTCTCTACTTCCCCTTCTTCCCCTAGACTTCCCCTTCTTCCCCTAGACTTCCCCTTCTTCCCCTAGACTTCCCCTTCTTCCCCTAGACTTCCCCTTCTTCCCCTAGACTTCCCCTTCCCTCTATACTTCCCCTTCTTCCCCTAGACTTCCCCTAGACTTCCCTTTCCCTCTATACTTCCCCTTCTTCCCCTAGACTTCCCCTAGACTTCCCCTTCCCTCTATACTTCCCCTTCTTCCCTAGACTTCCCCTTCCCTCTATACTTCCCCTTCTCCCCTAGACTTCCCCTAGACTTCCCCTTCTTCCCCTAGACTTCCCCTTTTTCCCCTAGACTTCCCCTTCCCTCTATACTTCCTCTTCTTCCCCTAGACTTCCCCTTCTTCCCCTAGACTTCCCCTTCGTCCCCTAGACTTCCCCTAGACTTCCCCTTTCCTCTATACTAACCCTTCTTCCCCAAGACTTCCACTAGACTTCCCCTTCCCTCTATACTTCCCCTTCTTCCCCTAGACTTCCCCTAGACTTCCCCTTCCCTCTATACTTCCCCTTCTTCCCCTAGACTTCCCCTAGACTTCCCCTTCCCTCTATACTTCCCCTTCTTCCCCTGGACTTCCCCTTTCCTCTATACTTCCCCTTCTCCCCTAGACTTCCCCTAGACTTCCCCTTCCCTCTATACTTCCCCTTCTTCCCCTAGACTTTCCGTAGACTTCCCCTTCCCTCTATACCTTCCCTTCTTCCCCTTCTTCCCCTAGACTTCCCCTTCTTCCCTTAGACTTCCCCTTTTTCCCCTAGACTTTCTCTTCCCTCTATACTTCCCTTTCTTCCCCTAGACTTCCCCTTCTTCCCCTAGACTTCCCCTTCTTCCCCTAGACTTCCCCTTCCCTCTATACTTCCCCTTCTTCCCCTAGACTTCCCCTAGACTTCCCTTCCCTCTATACTTCCCCTTCTTCCCCTAGACTTCCCCTAGACTTCCCCTTCCCTCTCTACTTCCCCTTCTTCCCCTAGACTTCCCCTAGACTTCCCCTTCCCTCTCTACTTCCCCTTCTTCCCCTAGACTTCCCCTTCTTCCCCTAGACTTCCCTTTCTTCCCCTAGACTTCCCCTTCCCTCTATACTTCCCCTTCTTCCATTAGACTTCCCCTTCCCTCTATACTTCCCCTTCTTCCCCTAGACTTCCCCTAGACTTCCCCTTCCCTCTATACTTCCCCTTCTTCCCCTAGACTTCCCCTTCCCTCTATACTTCCCCTTCTTCCCCTAGACTTCCCCTTCTTCCCCTAGACTTCCCCTTCTTCCCCTAGACTTCCCCTTCTTCCCCTAGACTTCCCCTTCCCTCTATACATCCCCTTCTTCCCCTAGACTTCCCCTTCTTCCCCTAGACTTCCTCTTCTTCCCCTAGACTTCCCCTTCCCTCTATACTTCTCCTTCTTCCCCTAGACTTCCCCTTCTTCCCTTAGACTTCCCCTTCTTCCCCTAGACTTCCACTTCTTCCCCTAGACTTCCCGTAGACTTCCCCTTGCCTCTATACTTCCCCTTCTTCCCCTAGACTTTCTCTTCCCTCTATACTTCCCCTTCTTCCCCTAGACTTCCCCTTCTTCCCCTAGACTTCCCCTTCCCTCTATACTTCCCCTTCTTCCCCTAGACTTCCCCTAGACTTCCCTTCCCTCTATACTTCCCCTTCTTCCCCTAGACTTCCCCTAGACTTCCCCTTCCCTCTCTACTTCCCCTTCTTCCCCTAGACTTCCCCTTCTTCCCCTAGACTTCCCCTTCTTCCCCTAGACTTCCCCTTCTTCCCCTAGACTTCCCCTTCTTCCCCTAGACTTCCCCTTCCCTCTATACTTCCCCTTCTTCCCCTAGACTTCCCCTAGACTTCCCTTTCCCTCTATACTTCCCCTTCTTCCCCTAGACTTCCCCTAGACTTCCCCTTCCCTCTATACTTCCCCTTCTTCCCTAGACTTCCCCTTCCCTCTATACTTCCCCTTCTCCCCTAGACTTCCCCTAGACTTCCCCTTCCCTCTATACTTCCCCTTCTTCCCCTAGACTTCCCCTTCTTCCCCTAGACTTCCCCTTCTTCCCCTAGACTTCCCCTTCTTCCCCTAGACTTCCCCTTCCCTCTATACTTCCCCTTCTTCCCCTAGACTTCCCCTAGACTTCCCTTTCCCTCTATACTTCCCCTTCTTCCCCTAGACTTCCAATAGACTTCCCCTTCTTCCCCTAGACTTCCCCTTCCCTCTATACTTCCCCTTCTTCCCCTAGACTTCCCCTAGACTTCCCTTCCCTCTATACTTCCCCTTCTTCCCCTAGACTTCCCCTAGACTTCCCCTTCCCTCTCTACTTCCCCTTCTTCCCCTAGACTTCCCCTTCTTCCCCTAGACTTCCCCTTCTTCCCCTAGACTTCCCCTTCTTCCCCTAGACTTCCCCTTCTTCCCCTAGACTTCCCCTTCCCTCTATACTTCCCCTTCTTCCCCTAGACTTCCCCTAGACTTCCCTTTCCCTCTATACTTCCCCTTCTTCCCCTAGACTTCCCCTAGACTTCCCCTTCCCTCTATACTTCCCCTTCTTCCCTAGACTTCCCCTTCCCTCTATACTTCCCCTTCTCCCCTAGACTTCCCCTAGACTTCCCCTTCCCTCTATACTTCCCCTTCGTCCCCTAGACTTCCCCTTCCCTCTATACTTCCCCTTCTTCCCCTAGACTTCCCCTAGACTTCCCCTTCTTCCCCTAGACTTCCCCTTTTTCCCCTAGACTTCCCCTTCCCTCTATACTTCCTCTTCTTCCCCTAGACTTCCCCTTCTTCCCCTAGACTTCCCCTTCGTCCCCTAGACTTCCCATAGACTTCCCCTTTCCTCTATACTAACCCTTCTTCCCCTAGACTTCCACTAGACTTCCCCTTCCCTCTATACTTCCCCTTCTTCCCCTAGACTTCCCCTAGACTTCCCCTTCCCTCTATACTTCCCCTTCTTCCCCTAGACTTCCCCTAGACTTCCCCTTCCCTCTATACTTCCCCTTCTTCCCCTGGACTTCCCCTTTCCTCTATACTTCCCCTTCTCCCCTAGACTTCCCCTAGACTTCCCCTTCCCTCTATACTTCCCCTTCTTCCCCTAGACTTTCCGTAGACTTCCCCTTCCCTCTATACCTTCCTTTCTTCCCCTTCTTCCCCTAGACTTCCCCTTCTTCCCTTAGACTTCCCCTTTTTCCCCTAGACTTTCTCTTCCTTCTATACTTCCCTTTCTTCCCCTAGACTTCCCCTTCTTCCCCTAGACTTCCCCTTCTTCCCCTAGACTTCCCCTTCCCTCTATACTTCCCCTTCTTCCCCTAGACTTCCCCTAGACTTCCCTTCCCTCTATACTTCCCCTTCTTCCCCTAGACTTCCCCTAGACTTCCCCTTCCCTCTCTACTTCCCCTTCTTCCCCTAGACTTCCCCTAGACTTCCCCTTCCCTCTCTACTTCCCCTTCTTCCCCTAGACTTCCCCTTCTTCCCCTAGACTTCCCTTTCTTCCCCTAGACTTCCCCTTCCCTCTATACTTCCCCTTCTTCCATTAGACTTCCCCTTCCCTCTATACTTCCCCTTCTTCCCCTAGACTTCCCCTAGACTTCCCCTTCCCTCTATACTTCCCCTTCTTCCCCTAGACTTCCCCTTCCCTCTATACTTCCCCTTCTTCCCCTAGACTTCCCCTTCTTCCCCTAGACTTCCCCTTCTTCCCCTAGACTTCCCCTTCTTCCCCTAGACTTCCCCTTCCCTCTATACATCCCCTTCTTCCCCTAGACTTCCCCTTCTTCCCCTAGACTTCCTCTTCTTCCCCTAGACTTCCCCTTCCCTCTATACTTCTCCTTCTTCCCCTAGACTTCCCCTTCTTCCCTTAGACTTCCCCTTCTTCCCCTAGACTTCCACTTCTTCCCCTAGACTTCCCGTAGACTTCCCCTTGCCTCTATACTTCCCCTTCTTCCCCTAGACTTTCTCTTCCCTCTATACTTCCCCTTCTTCCCCTAGACTTCCCCTTCTTCCCCTAGACTTCCCCTTCCCTCTATACTTCCCCTTCTTCCCCTAGACTTCCCCTAGACTTCCCTTCCCTCTATACTTCCCCTTCTTCCCCTAGACTTCCCCTAGACTTCCCCTTCCCTCTCTACTTCCCCTTCTTCCCCTAGACTTCCCCTTCTTCCCCTAGACTTCCCCTTCTTCCCCTAGACTTCCCCTTCTTCCCCTAGACTTCCCCTTCTTCCCCTAGACTTCCCCTTCCCTCTATACTTCCCCTTCTTCCCCTAGACTTCCCCTAGACTTCCCTTTCCCTCTATACTTCCCCTTCTTCCCCTAGACTTCCCCTAGACTTCCCCTTCCCTCTATACTTCCCCTTCTTCCCTAGACTTCCCCTTCCCTCTATACTTCCCCTTCTCCCCTAGACTTCCCCTAGACTTCCCCTTCCCTCTATACTTCCCCTTCTTCCCCTAGACTTCCCCTTCTTCCCCTAGACTTCCCCTTCTTCCCCTAGACTTCCCCTTCTTCCCCTAGACTTCCCCTTCCCTCTATACTTCCCCTTCTTCCCCTAGACTTCCCCTAGACTTCCCTTTCCCTCTATACTTCCCCTTCTTCCCCTAGACTTCCAATAGACTTCCCCTTCTTCCCCTAGACTTCCCCTTCCCTCTATACTTCCCCTTCTTCCCCTAGACTTCCCCTAGACTTCCCTTCCCTCTATACTTCCCCTTCTTCCCCTAGACTTCCCCTAGACTTCCCCTTCCCTCTCTACTTCCCCTTCTTCCCCTAGACTTCCCCTTCTTCCCCTAGACTTCCCCTTCTTCCCCTAGACTTCCCCTTCTTCCCCTAGACTTCCCCTTCTTCCCCTAGACTTCCCCTTCCCTCTATACTTCCCCTTCTTCCCCTAGACTTCCCCTAGACTTCCCTTTCCCTCTATACTTCCCCTTCTTCCCCTAGACTTCCCCTAGACTTCCCCTTCCCTCTATACTTCCCCTTCTTCCCTAGACTTCCCCTTCCCTCTATACTTCCCCTTCTCCCCTAGACTTCCCCTAGACTTCCCCTTCCCTCTATACTTCCCCTTCGTCCCCTAGACTTCCCCTTCCCTCTATACTTCCCCTTCTTCCCCTAGACTTCCCCTAGACTTCCCCTTCTTCCCCTAGACTTCCCCTTTTTCCCCTAGACTTCCCCTTCCCTCTATACTTCCTCTTCTTCCCCTAGACTTCCCCTTCTTCCCCTAGACTTCCCCTTCGTCCCCTAGACTTCCCATAGACTTCCCCTTTCCTCTATACTAACCCTTCTTCCCCTAGACTTCCACTAGACTTCCCCTTCCCTCTATACTTCCCCTTCTTCCCCTAGACTTCCCCTAGACTTCCCCTTCCCTCTATACTTCCCCTTCTTCCCCTAGACTTCCCCTAGACTTCCCCTTCCCTCTATACTTCCCCTTCTTCCCCTGGACTTCCCCTTTCCTCTATACTTCCCCTTCTCCCCTAGACTTCCCCTAGACTTCCCCTTCCCTCTATACTTCCCCTTCTTCCCCTAGACTTTCCGTAGACTTCCCCTTCCCTCTATACCTTCCTTTCTTCCCCTTCTTCCCCTAGACTTCCCCTTCTTCCCTTAGACTTCCCCTTTTTCCCCTAGACTTTCTCTTCCCTCTATACTTCCCTTTCTTCCCCTAGACTTCCCCTTCTTCCCCTAGACTTCCCCTTCTTCCCCTAGACTTCCCCTTCCCTCTATACTTCCCCTTCTTCCCCTAGACTTCCCCTAGACTTCCCTTCCCTCTATACTTCCCCTTCTTCCCCTAGACTTCCCCTAGACTTCCCCTTCCCTCTCTACTTCCCCTTCTTCCCCTAGACTTCCCCTAGACTTCCCCTTCCCTCTCTACTTCCCCTTCTTCCCCTAGACTTCCCCTTCTTCCCCTAGACTTCCCTTTCTTCCCCTAGACTTCCCCTTCCCTCTATACTTCCCCTTCTTCCATTAGACTTCCCCTTCCCTCTATACTTCCCCTGCTTCCCCTAGACTTCCCCTAGACTTCCCCTTCTTCCCCTAGACTTCCCCTAGACTTCCCCTTCCCTCTATACTTCCCCTTCTTCCCCTAGACTTCCCCTTCCCTCTATACTTCCCCTTCTTCCCCTAGACTTCCCCTTCTTCCCCTAGACTTCCTCTTCTTCCCCTAGACTTCCCCTTCCCTCTATACTTCCCCTTCTTCCCCTAGACTTCCCCTAGACTTCCCCTTCCCTCTCTACTTCCCCTTCTTCCCCTAGACTTCCCCTTCTTCCCCTAGACTTCCCCTTCTTCCCCTAGACTTTCCCTTCCCTCTATACTTCCCCTTCTTCCATTAGACTTCCCCTTCCCTCTATACTTCCCCTGCTTCCCCTAGACTTCCCCTAATCTTCCCCTTCTTCCCCTAGACTTCCCCTAGACTTCCCTTCCCTCTATACTTCCCCTTCTTCCCCTAGACTTCCCCTAGACTTCCCCTTCCCTCTCTACTTCCCCTTCTTCCCCTAGACTTCCCCTTCTTCCCCTAGACTTCCCCTTCTTCCCCTAGACTTTCCCTTCCCTCTATACTTCCCCTTCTTCCATTAGACTTCCCCTTCCCTCTATACTTCCCCTTCTTCCCCTAGACTTCCCCTTCTTCCCCTAGACTTCCTCTTCTTCCCCTAGACTTCCCCTTCTTCCCCTATACTTCCCCTTCCCTCTATACTTCCCCTTCTTCCCCTAGACTTCCCCTTCCCTCTATACATCCCCTTCTTCCCCTAGACTTCCCCTTCTTCCCCTAGACTTCCTCTTCTTCCCCTAGACTTCCCCTTCCCTCTATACTTCCGCTTCTTCCCCTAGACTTCCCCTTCTTCCCTTAGACTTCCCCTTCTTCCCCTAGCCTTTCTCTTCCGTCTATACTTCCCCTTCTTCCCCTAGACTTCCCCTTCTTCCCCTAGACTTCCCCTTCTTCCCCTAGACTTCCCCTTCCCTCTATACTTCCCCTTCTTCCCCTAGACTTCCCCTAGACTTCCCTTCCCTCTATACTTCCCCTTCTTCCCCTAGACTTCCCCTTCCCTCTATACTTCCCCTTCTTCCCCTAGACTTCCCCTTCCCTCTATACATCCCCTTCTTCCCCTAGACTTCCCCTTCTTCCCCTAGACTTCCTCTTCTTCCCCTAGACTTCCCCTTCCCTCTATACTTCTCCTTCTTCCCCTAGACTTCCCCTTCTTCCCTTAGACTTCCCCTTCTTCCCCTAGACTTCCACTTCTTCCCCTAGACTTCCCGTAGACTTCCCCTTGCCTCTATACTTCCCATTCTTCCCTAGACTTTCTCTTCCCTCTATACTTCCCCTTCTTCCCCTAGACTTCCCCTTCTTCCCCTAGACTTCCCCTTCCCTCTATACTTCCCCTTCTTCCCCTAGACTTCCCCTAGACTTCCCTTCCCTCTATACTTCCCCTTCTTCCCCTAGACTTCCCCTAGACTTCCCCTTCCCTCTCTACTTCCCCTTCTTCCCCTAGACTTCCCCTTCTTCCCCTAGACTTCCCCTTCTTCCCCTAGACTTCCCCTTCTTCCCCTAGACTTCCCCTTCTTCCCTAGACTTCCCCTTCCCTCTATACTTCCCCCTTCTTCCCCTAGACTTCCCCTAGACTTCCCTTTCCCTCTATACTTCCCCTTCTTCCCCTAGACTTCCCCTAGACTTCCCCTTCCCTCTATACTTCCCCTTCTTCCCTAGACTTCCCCTTCCCTCTATACTTCCCCTTCTCCCCTAGACTTCCCCTAGACTTCCCCTTCTTCCCCTAGACTTCCCCTTTTTCCCCTAGACTTCCCCTTCCCTCTATACTTCCTCTTCTTCCCCTAGACTTCCCCTTCTTCCCCTAGACTTCCCCTTCGTCCCCTAGACTTCCCATAGACTTCCCCTTTCCTCTATACTAACCCTTCTTCCCCTAGACTTCCACTAGACTTCCCTTCCCTCTATACTTCCCCTTCTTCCCCTAGACTTCCCCTAGACTTCCCCTTCCCTCTATACTTCCCCTTCTTCCCTAGACTTCCCCTAGACTTCCCCTTCCCTCTATACTTCCCCTTCTTCCCCTGGACTTCCCCTTTCCTCTATACTTCCCCTTCTCCCCTAGACTTCCCCTAGACTTCCCCTTCCCTCTATACTTCCCCTTCTTCCCCTAGACTTTCCGTAGACTTCCCCTTCCCTCTATACCTTCCCTTCTTCCCCTTCTTCCCCTAGACTTCCCCTTCTTCCCTTAGACTTCCCCTTTTTCCCCTAGACTTTCTCTTCCCTCTATACTTCCCTTTCTTCCCCTAGACTTCCCCTTCTTCCCCTAGACTTCCCCTTCTTCCCCTAGACTTCCCCTTCCCTCTATACTTCCCCCTTTCCTTCTTCCCCTAGACTTCCCCTAGACTTCCCTTCCCTCTATACTTCCCCTTCTTCCCCTAGACTTCCCCTAGACTTCCCCTTCCCTCTATACTTCCCCTTCTTCCCCTAGACTTCCCCTAGACTTCCCCTTCCCTCTCTACTTCCCCTTCTTCCCCTAGACTTCCCCTTCTTCCCCTAGACTTCCCTTTCTTCCCCTAGACTTCCCCTTCCCTCTATACTTCCCCTTCTTCCATTAGACTTCCCCTTCCCTCTATACTTCCCCTGCTTCCCCTAGACTTCCCCTAGACTTCCCCTTCTTCCCCTAGACTTCCCCTAGACTTCCCCTTCCCTCTATACTTCCCCTTCTTCCCCTAGACTTCCCCTTCCCTCTATACTTCCCCTTCTTCCCCTAGACTTCCCCTTCTTCCCCTAGACTTCCCCTTCTTCCCCTAGACTTCCCCTTCTTCCCCTAGACTTCCCCTTCTTCCCCTAGACTTCCCCTTCCCTCTATACTTCCCCTTCTTCCCCTAGACTTCCCTTCCCTCTATACTTCCCCTTCTTCCCCTAGACTTCCCCTTCCCTCTATACTTCCCCTTCTTCCCCTAGACTTCCCCTTCCCTCTATACATCCCCTTCTTCCCCTAGACTTCCCCTTCTTCCCCTAGACTTCCTCTTCTTCCCCTAGACTTCCCCTTCCCTCTATACTTCTCCTTCTTCCCCTAGACTTCCCCTTCTTCCCTTAGACTTCCCCTTCTTCCCCTAGACTTCCACTTCTTCCCCTAGACTTCCCGTAGACTTCCCCTTGCCTCTATACTTCCCCTTCTTCCCCTAGACTTTCTCTTCCCTCTATACTTCCCCTTCTTCCCCTAGACTTCCCCTTCTTCCCCTAGACTTCCCCTTCCCTCTATACTTCCCCTTCTTCCCCTAGACTTCCCCTAGACTTCCCTTCCCTCTATACTTCCCCTTCTTCCCCTAGACTTCCCCTAGACTTCCCCTTCCCTCTCTACTTCCCCTTCTTCCCCTAGACTTCCCCTTCTTCCCCTAGACTTCCCCTTCTTCCCCTAGACTTCCCCTTCTTCCCCTAGACTTCCCCTTCTTCCCCTAGACTTCCCCTTCCCTCTATACTTCCCCTTCTTCCCCTAGACTTCCCCTAGACTTCCCTTTCCCTCTATACTTCCCCTTCTTCCCCTAGACTTCCCCTAGACATCCCCTTCCCTCTATACTTCCCCTTCTTCCCTAGACTTCCCCTTCCCTCTATACTTCCCCTTCTCCCCTAGACTTCTCCTAGACTTCCCCTTCCCTCTATACTTCCCCTTCGTCCCCTAGACTTCCCCTTCTTCCCCTAGACTTCCCCTTCTTCCCCTAGACTTCCCCTTCTTCCCCTAGACTTCCCCTTCCCTCTATACTTCCCCTTCTTCCCCTAGACTTCCCCTAGACTTCCCTTTCCCTCTATACTTCCCCTTCTTCCCCTAGACTTCCCCTAGACTTCCCCTTCTTCCCCTAGACTTCCCCTTCCCTCTATACTTCCCCTTCTTCCCCTAGACTTCCCCTAGACTTCCCTTCCCTCTATACTTCCCCTTCTTCCCCTAGACTTCCCCTAGACTTCCCCTTCCCTCTCTACTTCCCCTTCTTCCCCTAGACTTCCCCTTCTTCCCCTAGACTTCCCCTTCTTCCCCTAGACTTCCCCTTCTTCCCCTAGACTTCCCCTTCTTCCCCTACACTTCCCCTTCCCTCTATACTTCCCCTTCTTCCCCTAGACTTCCCCTAGACTTCCCTTTCCCTCTATACTTCCCCTTCTTCCCCTAGACTTCCCCTAGACTTCCCCTTCCCTCTATACTTCCCCTTCTTCCCTAGACTTCCCCTTCCCTCTATACTTCCCCTTCTCCCCTAGACTTCCCCTAGACTTCCCCTTCCCTCTATACTTCCCCTTTGTCCCCTAGACTTCCCCTTCCCTCTATACTTCCCCTTCTTCCCCTAGACTTCCCCTAGACTTCCCCTTCTTCCCCTAGACTTCCCCTTTTTCCCCTAGACTTCCCCTTCCCTCTATACTTCCTCTTCTTCCCCTAGACTTCCCCTTCTTCCCCTAGACTTCCCCTTCGTCCCCTAGACTTCCCATAGACTTCCCCTTTCCTCTATACTAACCCTTCTTCCCCTAGACTTCCACTAGACTTCCCCTTCCCTCTATACTTCCCCTTCTTCCCCTAGACTTCCCCTAGACTTCCCCTTCCCTCTATACTTCCCCTTCTTCCCCTAGACTTCCCCTAGACTTCCCCTTCCCTCTATACTTCCCCTTCTTCCCCTGGACTTCCCCTTTCCTCTATACTTCCCCTTCTCCCCTAGACTTCCCCTAGACTTCCCCTTCCCTCTATACTTCCCCTTCTTCCCCTAGACTTTCCGTAGACTTCCCCTTCCCTCTATACCTTCCCTTCTTCCCCTTCTTCCCCTAGACTTCCCCTTCTTCCCTTAGACTTCCCCTTTTTCCCCTAGACTTTCTCTTCCCTCTATACTTCCCTTTCTTCCCCTAGACTTCCCCTTCTTCCCCTAGACTTCCCCTTCTTCCCCTAGACTTCCCCTTCCCTCTATACTTCTCCTTCTTCCCCTAGACTTCCCCTTCTTCCCTTAGACTTCCCCTTCTTCCCCTAGACTTCCACTTCTTCCCCTAGACTTCCCGTAGACTTCCCCTTGCCTCTATACTTCCCCTTCTTCCCCTAGACTTTCTCTTCCCTCTATACTTCCCCTTCTTCCCCTAGACTTCCCCTTCTTCCCCTAGACTTCCCCTTCCCTCTATACTTCCCCTTCTTCCCCTAGACTTCCCCTAGACTTCCCTTCCCTCTATACTTCCCCTTCTTCCCCTAGACTTCCCCTAGACTTCCCCTTCCCTCTCTACTTCCCCTTCTTCCCCTAGACTTCCCCTTCTTCCCCTAGACTTCCCCTTCTTCCCCTAGACTTCCCCTTCTTCCCCTAGACTTCCCCTTCTTCCCCTAGACTTCCCCTTCCCTCTATACTTCCCCTTCTTCCCCTAGACTTCCCCTAGACTTCCCTTTCCCTCTATACTTCCCCTTCTTCCCCTAGACTTCCCCTTCCCTCTATACTTCCCCTTCTTCCCTAGACTTCCCCTTCCCTCTATACTTCCCCTTCTCCCCTAGACTTCCCCTAGACTTCCCCTTCCCTCTATACTTCCCCTTCGTCCCCTAGACTTCCCCTTCTTCCCCTAGACTTCCCCTTCTTCCCCTAGACTTCCCCTTCTTCCCCTAGACTTCCCCTTCCCTCTGTACTTCCCCTTCTTCCCCTAGACTTCCCCTAGACTTCCCTTTCCCTCTATACTTCCCCTTCTTCCCCTAGACTTCCCCTAGACTTCCCCTTCTTCCCCTAGACTTCCCCTTCCCTCTATACTTCCCCTTCTTCCCCTAGACTTCCCCTAGACTTCCCTTCCCTCTATACTTCCCCTTCTTCCCCTAGACTTCCCCTGGACTTCCCCTTCCCTCTCTACTTCCCCTTCTTCCCCTAGACTTCCCCTTCTTCCCCTAGACTTCCCCTTCTTCCCCTAGACTTCCCCTTCTTCCCCTAGACTTCCCCTTCCCTCTATACTTCCCCTTCTTCCCCTAGATTTCCCCTAGACTTCCCTTTCCCTCTATACTTCCCCTTCTTCCCCTAGACTTCCCCTAGACTTCCCCTTCCCTCTATACTTCCCCTTCTTCCCTAGACTTCCCCTTCCCTCTATACTTCCCCTTCTCCCCTAGACTTCCCCTAGACTTCCCTTTCCCTCTATACTTCCCCTTCGTCCCCTAGACTTCCCCTTCCCTCTATACTTCCCCTTCTTCCCCTAGACTTCCCCTAGACTTCCCCTTCTTCCCCTAGACTTCCCCTTTTTCCCCTAGACTTCCCCTTCCCTCTATACTTCCTCTTCTTCCCCTAGACTTCCCCTTCTTCCCCTAGACTTCCCCTTCGTCCCCTAGACTTCCCATAGACTTCCCCTTTCCTCTATACTAACCCTTCTTCCCCTAGACTTCCACTAGACTTCCCCTTCCCTCTATACTTCCCCTTCTTCCCCTAGACTTCCCCTAGACTTCCCCTTCCCTCTATACTTCCCCTTCTTCCCCTAGACTTCCCCTAGACTTCCCCTTCCCTCTATACTTCCCCTTCTTCCCCTGGACTTCCCCTTTCCTCTATACTTCCCCTTCTCCCCTAGACTTCCCCTAGACTTCCCCTTCCCTCTATACTTCCCCTTCTTCCCCTAGACTTTCCGTAGACTTCCCCTTCCCTCTATACCTTCCCTTCTTCCCCTTCTTCCCCTAGACTTCCCCTTCTTCCCTTAGACTTCCCCTTTTTCCCCTAGACTTTCTCTTCCCTCTATACTTCCCTTTCTTCCCCTAGACTTCCCCTTCTTCCCCTAGACTTCCCCTTCTTCCCCTAGACTTCCCCTTCCCTCTATACTTCCCCTTCTTCCCCTAGACTTCCCCTAGACTTCCCTTCCCTCTATACTTCCCCTTCTTCCCCTAGACTTCCCCTAGACTTCCCCTTCCCTCTCTACTTCCCCTTCTTCCCCTAGACTTCCCCTAGACTTCCCCTTCCCTCTCTACTTCCCCTTCTTCCCCTAGACTTCCCCTTCTTCCCCTAGACTTCCCTTTCTTCCCCTAGACTTCCCCTTCCCTCTATACTTCCCCTTCTTCCATTAGACTTCCCCTTCCCTCTATACTTCCCCTGCTTCCCCTAGACTTCCCCTAGACTTCCCCTTCTTCCCCTAGACTTCCCCTAGACTTCCCCTTCCCTCTATACTTCCCCTTCTTCCCCTAGACTTCCCCTTCCCTCTATACTTCCCCTTCTTCCCCTAGACTTCCCCTTCTTCCCCTAGACTTCCTCTTCTTCCCCTAGACTTCCCCTTCCCTCTATACTTCCCCTTCTTCCCCTAGACTTCCCCTAGACTTCCCCTTCCCTCTCTACTTCCCCTTCTTCCCCTAGACTTCCCCTTCTTCCCCTAGACTTCCCCTTCTTCCCCTAGACTTTCCCTTCCCTCTATACTTCCCCTTCTTCCATTAGACTTCCCCTTCCCTCTATACTTCCCCTGCTTCCCCTAGACTTCCCCTAATCTTCCCCTTCTTCCCCTAGACTTCCCCTAGACTTCCCTTCCCTCTATACTTCCCCTTCTTCCCCTAGACTTCCCCTAGACCTCCCCTTCCCTCTCTACTTCCCCTTCTTCCCCTAGACTTCCCCTTCTTCCCCTAGACTTCCCCTTCTTCCCCTAGACTTTCCCTTCCCTCTATACTTCCCCTTCTTCCATTAGACTTCCCCTTCCCTCTATACTTCCCCTTCTTCCCCTAGACTTCCCCTTCTTCCCCTAGACTTCCTCTTCTTCCCCTAGACTTCCCCTTCTTCCCCTTTACTTCCCCTTCCCTCTATACTTCCCCTTCTTCCCCTAGACTTCCCCTTCCCTCTATACATCCCCTTCTTCCCCTAGACTTCCCCTTCTTCCCCTAGACTTCCTCTTCTTCCCCTAGACTTCCCCTTCCCTCTATACTTCCCCTTCTTCCCCTAGACTTCCCCTTCTTCCCTTAGACTTCCCCTTCTTCCCCTAGCCTTTCTCTTCCCTCTATACTTCCCCTTCTTCCCCTAGACTTCCCCTTCTTCCCCTAGACTTCCCCTTCTTCCCCTAGACTTCCCCTTCCCTCTATACTTCCCCTTCTTCCCCTAGACTTCCCCTAGACTTCCCTTCCCTCTATACTTCCCCTTCTTCCCCTAGACTTCCCCTTCCCTCTATACTTCCCCTTCTTCCCCTAGACTTCCCCTTCCCTCTATACATCCCCTTCTTCCCCTAGACTTCCCCTTCTTCCCCTAGACTTCCTCTTCTTCCCCTAGACTTCCCCTTCCCTCTATACTTCTCCTTCTTCCCCTAGACTTCCCCTTCTTCCCTTAGACTTCCCCTTCTTCCCCTAGACTTCCACTTCTTCCCCTAGACTTCCCGTAGACTTCCCCTTGCCTCTATACTTCCCCTTCTTCCCCTAGACTTTCTCTTCCCTCTATACTTCCCCTTCTTCCCCTAGACTTCCCCTTCTTCCCCTAGACTTCCCCTTCCCTCTATACTTCCCCTTCTTCCCCTAGACTTCCCCTAGACTTCCCTTCCCTCTATACTTCCCCTTCTTCCCCTAGACTTCCCCTAGACTTCCCCTTCCCTCTCTACTTCCCCTTCTTCCCCTAGACTTCCCCTTCTTCCCCTAGACTTCCCCTTCTTCCCCTAGACTTCCCCTTCTTCCCCTAGACTTCCCCTTCTTCCCCTAGACTTCCCCTTCCCTCTATACTTCCCCTTCTTCCCCTAGACTTCC
Source organism: Anniella stebbinsi (assembly GCA_029215795.1). Classification (NCBI taxonomy): domain Eukaryota; kingdom Metazoa; phylum Chordata; class Lepidosauria; order Squamata; family Anniellidae; genus Anniella; species Anniella stebbinsi. Next base: position 361,943 of record JARDYH010000017.1, read on the forward strand.
CCTAGACTTCCCTTTCCCTCTATACTTCCCCTTCTTCCCCTAGACTTCCCCTAGACTTCCCCTTCCCTCTATACTTCCCCTTCTTCCCTAGACTTCCCCTTCCCTCTATACTTCCCCTTCTCCCCTAGACTTCCCCTAGACTTCCCCTTCCCTCTATACTTCCCCTTCGTCCCCTAGACTTCCCCTTCCCTCTATACTTCCCCTTCTTCCCCTAGACTTCCCCTAGACTTCCCCTTCTTCCCCTAGACTTCCCCTTTTTCCCCTAGACTTCCCCTTCCCTCTATACTTCCTCTTCTTCCCCTAGACTTCTCCTTCTTCCCCTAGACTTCCCCTTCGTCCCCTAGACTTCCCATAGACTTCCCCTTTCCTCTATACTAACCCTTCTTCCCCTAAACTTCCACTAGACTTCCCCTTCCCTCTATACTTCCCCTTCTTCCCCTAGACTTCCCCTAGACTTCCCCTTCCCTCTATACTTCCCCTTCTTCCCCTAGACTTCCCCTAGACTTCCCCTTCCCTCTATACTTCCCCTTCTTCCCCTGGACTTCCCCTTTCCTCTATACTTCCCCTTCTCCCCTAGACTTCCCCTAGACTTCCCCTTCCCTCTATACTTCCCCTTCTTCCCCTAGACTTTCCGTAGACTTCCCCTTCCCTCTATACCTTCCCTTCTTCCCCTTCTTCCCCTAGACTTCCCCTTCTTCCCTTAGACTTCCCCTTTTTCCCCTAGACTTTCTCTTCCCTCTATACTTCCCTTTCTTCCCCTAGACTTCCCCTTCTTCCCCTAGACTTCCCCTTCTTCCCCTAGACTTCCCCTTCCCTCTATACTTCCCCTTCTTCCCCTAGACTTCCCCTAGACTTCCCTTCCCTCTATACTTCCCCTTCTTCCCCTAGACTTCCCCTAGACTTCCCCTTCCCTCTCTACTTCCCCTTCTTCCCCTAGACTTCCCCTAGACTTCCCCTTCCCTCTCTACTTCCCCTTCTTCCCCTAGACTTCCCCTTCTTCCCCTAGACTTCCCTTTCTTCCCCTAGACTTCCCCTTCCCTCTATACTTCCCCTTCTTCCATTAGACTTCCCCTTCCCTCTATACTTCCCCTGCTTCCCCTAGACTTCCCCTAGACTTCCCCTTCTTCCCCTAGACTTCCCCTAGACTTCCCCTTCCCTCTATACTTCCCCTTCTTCCCCTAGACTTCCCCTTCCCTCTATACTTCCCCTTCTTCCCCTAGACTTCCCCTTCTTCCCCTAGACTTCCTCTTCTTCCCCTAGACTTCCCCTTCCCTCTATACTTCCCCTTCTTCCCCTAGACTTCCCCTAGACTTCCCCTTCCCTCTCTACTTCCCCTTCTTCCCCTAGACTTCCCCTTCTTCCCCTAGACTTCCCCTTCTTCCCCTAGACTTTCCCTTCCCTCTATACTTCCCCTTCTTCCATTAGACTTCCCCTTCCCTCTATACTTCCCCTGCTTCCCCTAGACTTCCCCTAGTCTTCCCCTTCTTCCCCTAGACTTCCCCTAGACTTCCCTTCCCTCTATACTTCCCCTTCTTCCCCTAGACTTCCCCTAGACTTCCCCTTCCCTCTCTACTTCCCCTTCTTCCCCTAGACTTCCCCTTCTTCCCCTAGACTTCCCCTTCTTCCCCTAGACTTTCCCTTCCCTCTATACTTCCCCTTCTTCCATTAGACTTCCCCTTCCCTCTATACTTCCCCTTCTTCCCCTAGACTTCCCCTTCTTCCCCTAGACTTCCTCTTCTTCCCCTAGACTTCCCCTTCCCTCTATACTTCCCCTTCTTCCCCTAGACTTCCCCTTCTTCCCTTGGACTTCCCCTTCTTCCCCTAGACTTCTCCTTCTTCCCTTAGACTTCCCCTTCTTCCCCTATACTTCCCCTTCCCTCTATACTTCCCCTGCTTCCCCTAGACTTCCCCTAGACGTCCCCTTCTTCCCCTAGACTTCCCCTAGACTTCCCTTCCCTCTATACTTCCCCTTCTTCCCCTAGACTTCCCCTAGACTTCCCCTTCTTCCCCTAGACTTCCCCTTTTTCCCCTAGACTTCCCCTTCTTCCCCTAGACTTCCCCTTCCCTCTATACTTCCCCTTCTTCCATTAGACTTCCCCTTCCCTCTATACTTCCCCTGCTTCCCCTAGACTTCCCCTAGACTTCCCCTTCTTCCCCTAGACTTCCCCTAGACTTCCCCTTCCCTCTATACTTCCCCTTCTTCCCCTAGACTTCCCCTTCCCTCTATACTTCCCCTTCTTCCCCTAGACTTCCCCTTCTTCCCCTAGGCTTCCCCTAGACTTCCCCTTCCCTCTATACTTCCCCTTCTTCCCCTAGACTTCCCCTTCCCTCTATACTTCCCCTTCTTCCCCTAGACTTCCCCTAGACTTCCCCTTCCCTCTATACTTCCCCTTCTTCCCCTAGTCTACCCCTGGACTTCCCCTTCCCTCTATACTTCCCCTTCTTCCCCTAGACTTCCCCTTCTTCCCCTAGACTTCCCCTTCTTCCCCTAAACTAAGCTTTCTTCCCCTAGACTTCCCCTTCTTCCCCTAGACTTCCCTTCTTCCCCGAGACTTCCCCTATACTTCCCCTTCTTTCCCTAGACTTCCCCTACACTTTCCCTTCCCTCTATACTTCCCCTTCTTCCCCTAGACTTACCCTTCTTCTCCTAGACTTCCCCTTCTTCCCCTAGACTTCCCCTTCCCTCTATACTTCCCCTTCTTCCCCTAGACTTCCCCTAGACTTCCACTTCTTCCCCTAGACTTCCCTTCTTCCCCTAGACTTCCCCTTCCCTCTATACTTCCCCTTCTTCCCCTAGACTTCCCCTAGACTTCCCCTTCTTCCTCTAGACTTCCCCTTTTTCCCCTAGACTTCCCCGTCCCTCTATACTTCCTCTTCTTCCCCTAGACTTCCCCTTCTTCCCCTAGAGTTCCCCTTCTTCTTCTAGACTTCCCCTAGACTTCCCCTTGCCTCTATACTTCCCCTTCTTCCCCTAGACTTCCCCTAGACTTCCCTTCCCTCTCTACTTCCCCTTCTTCCCCTAGACTTCCCCTAGACTTCCCCTTCCCTCTCTACTTCCCCTTCTTCCCCTAGACTTCCCCTTCTTCCCCTATACTTCCCCTTCCCTCTATACTTCCCCTTCTTCCCCTAGACTTCCCCTTCCCTCTATACATCCCCTTCTTCCCCTAGACTTCCCCTTCTTCCCCTAGACTTCCTCTTCTTCCCCTAGACTTCCCCTTCCCTCTATACTTCCTCTTCTTCCCCTAGACTTCCCCTTCTTCCCCTAGACTTCCCCTTCCCTCTACACTTCCCCTTCTTCCCCTAGACTTCCCCTAGACTTCCCTTCCCTCTATACTTCCCCTTCTTCCCCTAGACTTCCCCTAGACTTCCCCTTCCCACTCTACTTCCCCTTCTTCCCCTAGACTTCCCCTTCTTCCCCTAGACTTCCCCTTCTTCCCCTAGACTTCCCCTTCTTCCCCTAGACTTCCCCTTCTTCCCCTATACTTCCCCTTCCCTCTATACTTCCCCTTCTTCCCCTAGACTTCCCCTAGACTTCCCTTTCCCTCTATACTTCCCCTTCTTCCCCTAGACTTCCCCTAGACTTCCCCTTCCCTCTATACTTCCCCTTCTTCCCCTAGACTTCCCTTTCCCTCTATACTTCCCCTTCTCCCCTAGACTTCCCCTAGACTTCCCCTTCCCTCTATACTTCCCCTTCGTCCCCTAGACTTCCCCTTCCCTCTATACTTCCCCTTCTTCCCCTAGACTTCCCCTAGACTTCCCCTTCTTCCCCTAGACTTCCCCTTTTTCCCCTAGACTTCCCCTTCCCTCTATACTTCCTCTTCTTCCCCTAGACTTCCCCTTCTTCCCCTAGACTTCCCCTTCTTCCCCTAGACTTCCCCTAGACTTCCCCTTTCCTCTATACTAACCCTTCTTCCCCTAGACTTCCACTAGACTTCCCCTTCCCTCTATACTTCCCCTTCTTCCCCTAGACTTCCCCTAGACTTCCCTTTCCCTCTATACTTCCCCTTCTTCCCCTTTTTCCCCTAGACTTCCCCTTCCCTCTATACTTCCTCTTCTTCCCCTAGACTTCCCCTTCTTCCCCTAGACTTCCACTTCTTCCCCTAGACTTTCCGTAGACTTCCCCTTCCCTCTATACCTTCCCTTCTTCCCCTTCTTCCCCTAGACTTCCCCTTCTTCCCTTAGACTTCCCCTGGACTTCCCCTTCCCTCTATACTTCCCCTTCTTCCCCTAGACTTTCTCTTCCCTCTATACTTCCCCTTCTTCCCCTAGATTTCCCCTTCTTCCCCTAGACTTCCCCTTCTTCCCCTAGATTTCCCCTTCCCTCTATACTTCCCCTTCTTCCCCTAGACTTCCCCTGGACTTCCCTTCCCTCTATACTTCCCCTTCTTCCCCTAGACTTCCCCTAGACTTCCCCTTCCCTCTCTACTTCCCCTTCTTCCCCTAGACTTCCCCTTCTTCCCCTAGACTTCCCCTTCTTCCCCTAGACTTCCCCTTCTTCCCCTAGACTTCCCCTTCTTCCCCTATACTTCCCCTTCCCTCTATACTTCCCCTTCTTCCCCTAGACTTCCCCTAGACTTCCCTTTCCCTCTATACTTCCCCTTCTTCCCCTAGACTTCCCCTAGACTTCCCCTTCCCTCTATACTTCCCCTTCTTCCCCTAGACTTCCCCTTCCCTCTATACTTCCCCTTCTCCCCTAGACTTCCCCTAGACTTCCCCTTCCCTCTATACTTCCCCTTCGTCCCCTAGACTTCCCCTTCCCTCTATACTTCCCCTTCTTCCCCTAGACTTCCCCTAGACTTCCCCTTCTTCCCCTAGACTTCCCCTTTTTCCCCTAGACTTCCCCTTCCCTCTATACTTCCTCTTCTTCCCCTAGACTTCCCCTTCTTCCCCTAGACTTCCCCTAGACTTCCCTTCCCTCTATACTTCCCCTTCTTCCCCTAGACTTCCCCTAGACTTCCCCTTCCCACTATACTTCCCCTTCTTCCCCTAGACTTCCCTTCCCTCTATACTTCCCCTTCTTCCCCTAGACTTCCCCTTCTTCCCCCAGACTTCCTCTTCTTCCCCTAGACTTCCCCTTCCCTCTATACTTCCCCTTCTTCCCCTAGACTTCCCCTTCTTCCCTTAGACTTCCCCTTCTTCCCCTAGACTTCCACTTCTTCCCCTAGACTTCCCGTAGACTTCCCCTTGCCTCTATACTTCCCCTTCTTCCCCTAGACTGTCTCTTCCCTCTATACTTCCCCTTCTTCCCCTAGACTTCCCCTTCTTCCCCTAGACTTCCCCTTCTTCCCCTAGACTTCCCCTTCCCTCTATACTTCCCCTTCTTCCCCTAGACTTCCCCTAGACTTCCCTTCCCTCTATACTTCCCCTTTTTCCCCTAGACTTCCCCTAGACTTCCCCTTCCCTCTCTACTTCCCCTTCTTCTCCTAGACTTCCCCTTCTTCCCCTAGACTTCCCCTTCTTCCCCTAGACTTCCCCTTCCCTCTATACTTCCCCTTCTTCCCCTAGACTTCCCCTTCTTCCCCTAGACTTCCCCTTCTTCCCCTAGACTTCCCCTAGACTTCCCCTTCCCTCTATACTTCCCCTTCTTCCCCTAGACTTCCCCTAGACTTCCCCTTCCCTCTCTACTTCCCCTTCTTCCCCTAGACTTCCCCTTCTTCCCCTAGACTTCCCCTTCTTCCCCTAGACTTTCCCTTCCCTCTATACTTCCCCTTCTTCCATTAGACTTCCCCTTCCCTCTATACTTCCCCTGCTTCCCCTAGACTTCCCCTAGTCTTCCCCTTCTTCCCCTAGACTTCCCCTAGACTTCCCTTCCCTCTATACTTCCCCTTCTTCCCCTAGACTTCCCCTAGACTTCCCCTTCCCTCTCTACTTCCCCTTCTTCCCCTAGACTTCCCCTTCTTCCCCTAGACTTCCCCTTCTTCCCCTAGACTTTCCCTTCCCTCTATACTTCCCCTTCTTCCATTAGACTTCCCCTTCCCTCTATACTTCCCCTTCTTCCCCTAGACTTCCCCTTCTTCCCCTAGACTTCCTCTTCTTCCCCTAGACTTCCCCTTCCCTCTATACTTCCCCTTCTTCCCCTAGACTTCCCCTTCTTCCCTTAGACTTCCCCTTCTTCCCCTAGACTTCTCCTTCTTCCCTTAGACTTCCCCGTCTTCCCCTATACTTCCCCTTCCCTCTATACTTCCCCTGCTTCCCCTAGACTTCCCCTAGACGTCCCCTTCTTCCCCTAGACTTCCCCTAGACTTCCCTTCCCTCTATACTTCCCCTTCTTCCCCTAGACTTCCCCTAGACTTCCCCTTCTTCCCCTAGACTTCCCCTTTTTCCCCTAGACTTCCCCTTCTTCCCCTAGACTTCCCCTTCCCTCTATACTTCCCCTTCTTCCATTAGACTTCCCCTTCCCTCTATACTTCCCCTGCTTCCCCTAGACTTCCCCTAGACTTCCCCTTCTTCCCCTAGACTTCCCCTAGACTTCCCCTTCCCTCTATACTTCCCCTTCTTCCCCTAGACTTCCCCTTCCCTCTATACTTCCCCTTCTTCCCCTAGACTTCCCCTTCTTCCCCTAGGCTTCCCCTAGACTTCCCCTTCCCTCTATACTTCCCCTTCTTCCCCTAGACTTCCCCTTCCCTCTATACTTCCCCTTCTTCCCCTAGACTTCCCCTAGACTTCCCCTTCCCTCTATACTTCCCCTTCTTCCCCTAGTCTACCCCTGGACTTCCCCTTCCCTCTATACTTCCCCTTCTTCCCCTAGACTTCCCCTTCTTCCCCTAGACTTCCCCTTCTTCCCCTAGACTAAGCTTTCTTCCCCTAGACTTCCCCTTCTTCCCCTAGACTTCCCTTCTTCCCTGAGACTTCCCCTATACTTCCCCTTCTTTCCCTAGACTTCCCCTACACTTTCCCTTCCCTCTATACTTCCCCTTCTTCCCCTAGACTTACCCTTCTTCTCCTAGACTTCCCCTTCTTCCCCTAGACTTCCCCTTCCCTCTATACTTCCCCTTCTTCCCCTAGACTTCCCCTAGACTTCCACTTCTTCCCCTAGACTTCCCTTCTTCCCCTAGACTTCCCCTTCCCTCTATACTTCCCCTTCTTCCCCTAGACTTCCCCTAGACTTCCACTTCTTCCCCTAGACTTCCCTTCTTCCCCTAGACTTCCCTTCCCTCTATACTTCCCCTTCTTCCCCTAGATTTCCCCTAGACTTCCCCTTCCCTCTCTACTTCCCCTTCTTCCCCTAGACTTCCCCTTCTTCCCCTAGACTTCCCCTTCTTCCCCTAGACTTCCCCTTCTTCCCCTAGACTTCCCCTTCTTCCCCTAGACTTCCCCTTCCCTCTATACTTCCCCTTCTTCCCCTAGACTTCCCCTAGACTTCCCTTTCCCTCTATACTTCCCCTTCTTCCCCTAGACTTCCCCTTCCCTCTATACTTCCCCTTCTTCCCTAGACTTCCCCTTCCCTCTATACTTCCCCTTCTCCCCTAGACTTCCCCTAGACTTCCCCTTCCCTCTATACTTCCCCTTCGTCCCCTAGACTTCCCCTTCTTCCCCTAGACTTCCCCTTCTTCCCCTAGACTTCCCCTTCTTCCCCTAGACTTCCCCTTCCCTCTATACTTCCCCTTCTTCCCCTAGACTTCCCCTAGACTTCCCTTTCCCTCTATACTTCCCCTGATTCCCCTAGACTTCCCCTAGACTTCCCCTTCTTCCCCTAGACTTCCCCTTCCCTCTATACTTCCCCTTCTTCCCCTAGACTTCCCCTAGACTTCCCTTCCCTCTATACTTCCCCTTCTTCCCCTAGACTTCCCCTAGACTTCCCCTTCCCTCTCTACTTCCCCTTCTTCCCCTAGACTTCCCCTTCTTCCCCTAGACTTCCCCTTCTTCCCCTAGACTTCCCCTTCTTCCCCTAGACTTCCCCTTCTTCCCCTAGACTTCCCCTTCCCTCTATACTTCCCCTTCTTCCCCTAGACTTCCCCTAGACTTCCCTTTCCCTCTATACTTCCCCTTCTTCCCCTAGACTTCCCCTAGACTTCCCCTTCCCTCTATACTTCCCCTTCTTCCCTAGACTTCCCCTTCCCTCTATACTTCCCCTTCTCCCCTAGACTTCCCCTAGACTTCCCCTTCCCTCTATACTTCCCCTTCGTCCCCTAGACTTCCCCTTCCCTCTATACTTCCCCTTCTTCCCCTAGACTTCCCCTAGACTTCCCCTTCTTCCCCTAGACTTCCCCTTTTTCCCCTAGACTTCCCCTTCCCTCTATACTTCCTCTTCTTCCCCTAGACTTCCCCTTCTTCCCCTAGACTTCCCCTTCGTCCCCTAGACTTCCCATAGACTTCCCCTTTCCTCTATACTAACCCTTCTTCCCCTAGACTTCCACTAGACTTCCCCTTCCCTCTATACTTCCCCTTCTTCCCCTAGACTTCCCCTAGACTTCCCCTTCCCTCTATACTTCCCCTTCTTCCCCTAGACTTCCCCTAGACTTCCCCTTCCCTCTATACTTCCCCTTCTTCCCCTGGACTTCCCCTTTCCTCTATACTTCCCCTTCTCCCCTAGACTTCCCCTAGACTTCCCCTTCCCACTATACTTCCCCTTCTTCCCCTAGACTTTCCGTAGACTTCCCCTTCCCTCTATACCTTCCCTTCTTCCCCTTCTTCCCCTAGACTTCCCCTTCTTCCCTTAGACTTCCCCTTTTTCCCCTAGACTTTCTCTTCCCTCTATACTTCCCTTTCTTCCCCTAGACTTCCCCTTCTTCCCCTAGACTTCCCCTTCTTCCCCTAGACTTCCCCTTCCCTCTATACTTCCCCTTCTTCCCCGAGACTTCCCCTAGACTTCCCTTCCCTCTATACTTCCCCTTCTTCCCCTAGACTTCCCCTAGACTTCCCCTTCCCTCTCTACTTCCCCTTCTTCCCCTAGACTTCCCCTAGACTTCCCCTTCCCTCTCTACTTCCCCTTCTTCCCCTAGACTTCCCCTTCTTCCCCTAGACTTCCCTTTCTTCCCCTAGACTTCCCCTTCCCTCTATACTTCCCCTTCTTCCATTAGACTTCCCCTTCCCTCTATACTTCCCCTGCTTCCCCTAGACTTCCCCTAGACTTCCCCTTCTTCACCTAGACTTCCCCTAGACTTCCCCTTCCCTCTATACTTCCCCTTCTTCCCCTAAACTTCCCCTTCCCTCTATACTTCCCCTTCTTCCCCTAGACTTCCCCTTCTTCCCCTAGACTTCCTCTTCTTCCCCTAGACTTCCCCTTCCCTCTATACTTCCCCTTCTTCCCCTAGACTTCCCCTAGACTTCCCCTTCCCTCTCTACTTCCCCTTCTTCCCCTAGACTTCCCCTTCTTCCCCTAGACTTCCCCTTCTTCCCCTAGACTTTCCCTTCCCTCTATACTTCCCCTTCTTCCATTAGACTTCCCCTTCCCTCTATACTTCCCCTGCTTCCCCTAGACTTCCCCTAATCTTCCCCTTCTTCCCCTAGACTTCCCCTAGACTTCCCTTCCCTCTATACTTCCCCTTCTTCCCCTAGACTTCCCCTAGACTTCCCCTTCCCTCTCTACTTCCCCTTCTTCCCCTAGACTTCCCCTTCTTCCCCTAGAATTCCCCTTCTTCCCCTAGACTTTCCCTTCCCTCTATACTTCCCCTTCTTCCATTAGACTTCCCCTTCCCTCTATACTTCCCCTTCTTCCCCTAGACTTCCCCTTCTTCCCCTAGACTTCCTCTTCTTCCCCTAGACTTCCCCTAGACTTCCCTTCCCTCTATACTTCCCCTTCTTCCCCTAGACTTCCCCTAGACTTCCCCTTCCCTCTCTACTTCCCCTTCTTCCCCTAGACTTCCCCTTCTTCCCCTAGACTTCCCCTTCTTCCCCTAGACTTCCCCTTCTTCCCCTAGACTTCCCCTTCTTCCCCTATACTTCCCCTTCCCTCTATACTTCCCCTTCTTCCCCTAGACTTCCCCTAGACTTCCCTTTCCCTCTATACTTCCCCTTCTTCCCCTAGACTTCCCCTAGACTTCCCCTTCCCTCTATACTTCCCCTTCTTCCCCTAGACTTCCCCTTCCCTCTATACTTCCCCTTCTCCCCTAGACTTCCCCTAGACTTCCCCTTCCCTCTATACTTCCCCTTCGTCCCCTAGACTTCCCCTTCCCTCTATACTTCCCCTTCTTCCCCTAGACTTCCCCTAGACTTCCCCTTCTTCCCCTAGACTTCCCCTTTTTCCCCTAGACTTCCCCTTCCCTCTATACTTCCTCTTCTTCCCCTAGACTTCCCCTTCTTCCCCTAGACTTCCCCTAGACTTCCCCTTCCCTCTATACTTCCCCTTCTTCCCCTAGACTTCCCCTTCCCTCTATACTTCCCCTTCTTCCCCTAGACTTCCCCTTCTTCCCCTAGACTTCCTCTTCTTCCCCTAGACTTCCCCTTCCCTCTATACTTCCCCTTCTTCCCCTAGACTTCCCCTAGACTTCCCCTTCCCTCTCTACTTCCCCTTCTTCCCCTAGACTTCCCCTTCTTCCCCTAGACTTCCCCTTCTTCCCCTAGACTTTCCCTTCCCTCTATACTTCCCCTTCTTCCATTAGACTTCCCCTTCCCTCTATACTTCCCCTGCTTCCCCTAGACTTCCCCTAGTCTTCCCCTTCTTCCCCTAGACTTCCCCTAGACTTCCCTTCCCTCTATACTTCCCCTTCTTCCCCTAGACTTCCCCTAGACTTCCCCTTCCCTCTCTACTTCCCCTTCTTCCCCTAGACTTCCCCTTCTTCCCCTAGACTTCCCCTTCTTCCCCTAGACTTTCCCTTCCCTCTATACTTCCCCTTCTTCCATTAGACTTCCCCTTCCCTCTATACTTCCCCTTCTTCCCCTAGACTTCCCCTTCTTCCCCTAGACTTCCTCTTCTTCCCCTAGACTTCCCCTTCCCTCTATACTTCCCCTTCTTCCCCTAGACTTCCCCTTCTTCCCTTGGACTTCCCCTTCTTCCCCTAGACTTCTCCTTCTTCCCTTAGACTTCCCCTTCTTCCCCTATACTTCCCCTTCCCTCTATACTTCCCCTGCTTCCCCTAGACTTCCCCTAGACGTCCCCTTCTTCCCCTAGACTTCCCCTAGACTTCCCTTCCCTCTATACTTCCCCTTCTTCCCCTAGACTTCCCCTAGACTTCCCCTTCTTCCCCTAGACTTCCCCTTTTTCCCCTAGACTTCCCCTTCTTCCCCTAGACTTCCCCTTCCCTCTATACTTCCCCTTCTTCCATTAGACTTCCCCTTCCCTCTATACTTCCCCTGCTTCCCCTAGACTTCCCCTAGACTTCCCCTTCTTCCCCTAGACTTCCCCTAGACTTCCCCTTCCCTCTATACTTCCCCTTCTTCCCCTAGACTTCCCCTTCCCTCTATACTTCCCCTTCTTCCCCTAGACTTCCCCTTCTTCCCCTAGGCTTCCCCTAGACTTCCCCTTCCCTCTATACTTCCCCTTCTTCCCCTAGACTTCCCCTTCCCTCTATACTTCCCCTTCTTCCCCTAGACTTCCCCTAGACTTCCCCTTCCCTCTATACTTCCCCTTCTTCCCCTAGTCTACCCCTGGACTTCCCCTTCCCTCTATACTTCCCCTTCTTCCCCTAGACTTCCCCTTCTTCCCCTAGACTTCCCCTTCTTCCCCTAAACTAAGCTTTCTTCCCCTAGACTTCCCCTTCTTCCCCTAGACTTCCCTTCTTCCCCGAGACTTCCCCTATACTTCCCCTTCTTTCCCTAGACTTCCCCTACACTTTCCCTTCCCTCTATACTTCCCCTTCTTCCCCTAGACTTACCCTTCTTCTCCTAGACTTCCCCTTCTTCCCCTAGACTTCCCCTTCCCTCTATACTTCCCCTTCTTCCCCTAGACTTCCCCTAGACTTCCACTTCTTCCCCTAGACTTCCCTTCTTCCCCTAGACTTCCCCTTCCCTCTATACTTCCCCTTCTTCCCCTAGACTTCCCCTAGACTTCCCCTTCTTCCTCTAGACTTCCCCTTTTTCCCCTAGACTTCCCCGTCCCTCTATACTTCCTCTTCTTCCCCTAGACTTCCCCTTCTTCCCCTAGAGTTCCCCTTCTTCTTCTAGACTTCCCCTAGACTTCCCCTTGCCTCTATACTTCCCCTTCTTCCCCTAGACTTCCCCTAGACTTCCCTTCCCTCTCTACTTCCCCTTCTTCCCCTAGACTTCCCCTAGACTTCCCCTTCCCTCTCTACTTCCCCTTCTTCCCCTAGACTTCCCCTTCTTCCCCTATACTTCCCCTTCCCTCTATACTTCCCCTTCTTCCCCTAGACTTCCCCTTCCCTCTATACATCCCCTTCTTCCCCTAGACTTCCCCTTCTTCCCCTAGACTTCCTCTTCTTCCCCTAGACTTCCCCCTCCCTCTATACTTCCTCTTCTTCCCCTAGACTTCCCCTTCTTCCCCTAGACTTCCCCTTCCCTCTACACTTCCCCTTCTTCCCCTAGACTTCCCCTAGACTTCCCTTCCCTCTATACTTCCCCTTCTTCCCCTAGACTTCCCCTAGACTTCCCCTTCCCTCTCTACTTCCCCTTCTTCCCCTAGACTTCCCCTTCTTCCCCTAGACTTCCCCTTCTTCCCCTAGACTTCCCCTTCTTCCCCTAGACTTCCCCTTCTTCCCCTATACTTCCCCTTCCCTCTATACTTCCCCTTCTTCCCCTAGACTTCCCCTAGACTTCCCTTTCCCTCTATACTTCCCCTTCTTCCCCTAGACTTCCCCTAGACTTCCCCTTCCCTCTATACTTCCCCTTCTTCCCCTAGACTTCCCTTTCCCTCTATACTTCCCCTTCTCCCCTAGACTTCCCCTAGACTTCCCCTTCCCTCTATACTTCCCCTTCGTCCCCTAGACTTCCCCTTCCCTCTATACTTCCCCTTCTTCCCCTAGACTTCCCCTAGACTTCCCCTTCTTCCCCTAGACTTCCCCTTTTTCCCCTAGACTTCCCCTTCCCTCTATACTTCCTCTTCTTCCCCTAGACTTCCCCTTCTTCCCCTAGACTTCCCCTTCTTCCCCTAGACTTCCCCTAGACTTCCCCTTTCCTCTATACTAACCCTTCTTCCCCTAGACTTCCACTAGACTTCCCCTTCCCTCTATACTTCCCCTTCTTCCCCTAGACTTCCCCTAGACTTCCCTTTCCCTCTATACTTCCCCTTCTTCCCCTTTTTCCCCTAGACTTCCCCTTCCCTCTATACTTCCTCTTCTTCCCCTAGACTTCCCCTTCTTCCCCTAGACTTCCACTTCTTCCCCTAGACTTTCCGTAGACTTCCCCTTCCCTCTATACCTTCCCTTCTTCCCCTTCTTCCCCTAGACTTCCCCTTCTTCCCTTAGACTTCCCCTGGACTTCCCCTTCCCTCTATACTTCCCCTTCTTCCCCTAGACTTTCTCTTCCCTCTATACTTCCCCTTCTTCCCCTAGATTTCCCCTTCTTCCCCTAGACTTCCCCTTCTTCCCCTAGATTTCCCCTTCCCTCTATACTTCCCCTTCTTCCCCTAGACTTCCCCTGGACTTCCCTTCCCTCTATACTTCCCCTTCTTCCCCTAGACTTCCCCTAGACTTCCCCTTCCCTCTCTACTTCCCCTTCTTCCCCTAGACTTCCCCTTCTTCCCCTAGACTTCCCCTTCTTCCCCTAGACTTCCCCTTCTTCCCCTAGACTTCCCCTTCTTCCCCTATACTTCCCCTTCCCTCTATACTTCCCCTTCTTCCCCTAGACTTCCCCTAGACTTCCCTTTCCCTCTATACTTCCCCTTCTTCCCCTAGACTTCCCCTAGACTTCCCCTTCCCTCTATACTTCCCCTTCTTCCCCTAGACTTCCCCTTCCCTCTATACTTCCCCTTCTCCCCTAGACTTCCCCTAGACTTCCCCTTCCCTCTATACTTCCCCTTCGTCCCCTAGACTTCCCCTTCCCTCTATACTTCCCCTTCTTCCCCTAGACTTCCCCTAGACTTCCCCTTCTTCCCCTAGACTTCCCCTTTTTCCCCTAGACTTCCCCTTCCCTCTATACTTCCTCTTCTTCCCCTAGACTTCCCCTTCTTCCCCTAGACTTCCCCTAGACTTCCCTTCCCTCTATACTTCCCCTTCTTCCCCTAGACTTCCCCTAGACTTCCCCTTCCCACTATACTTCCCCTTCTTCCCCTAGACTTCCCCTTCCCTCTATACTTCCCCTTCTTCCCCTAGACTTCCCCTTCTTCCCCCAGACTTCCTCTTCTTCCCCTAGACTTCCCCTTCCCTCTATACTTCCCCTTCTTCCCCTAGACTTCCCCTTCTTCCCTTAGACTTCCCCTTCTTCCCCTAGACTTCCACTTCTTCCCCTAGACTTCCCGTAGACTTCCCCTTGCCTCTATACTTCCCCTTCTTCCCCTAGACTGTCTCTTCCCTCTATACTTCCCCTTCTTCCCCTAGACTTCCCCTTCTTCCCCTAGACTTCCCCTTCTTCCCCTAGACTTCCCCTTCCCTCTATACTTCCCCTTCTTCCCCTAGACTTCCCCTAGACTTCCCTTCCCTCTATACTTCCCCTTTTTCCCCTAGACTTCCCCTAGACTTCCCCTTCCCTCTCTACTTCCCCTTCTTCTCCTAGACTTCCCCTTCTTCCCCTAGACTTCCCCTTCTTCCCCTAGACTTCCCCTTCCCTCTATACTTCCCCTTCTTCCCCTAGACTTCCCCTTCTTCCCCTAGACTTCCCCTTCTTCCCCTAGACTTCCCCTAGACTTCCCCTTCCCTCTATACTTCCCCTTCTTCCCCTAGACTTCCCCTAGACTTCCCCTTCCCTCTCTACTTCCCCTTCTTCCCCTAGACTTCCCCTTCTTCCCCTAGACTTCCCCTTCTTCCCCTAGACTTTCCCTTCCCTCTATACTTCCCCTTCTTCCATTAGACTTCCCCTTCCCTCTATACTTCCCCTGCTTCCCCTAGACTTCCCCTAGTCTTCCCCTTCTTCCCCTAGACTTCCCCTAGACTTCCCTTCCCTCTATACTTCCCCTTCTTCCCCTAGACTTCCCCTAGACTTCCCCTTCCCTCTCTACTTCCCCTTCTTCCCCTAGACTTCCCCTTCTTCCCCTAGACTTCCCCTTCTTCCCCTAGACTTTCCCTTCCCTCTATACTTCCCCTTCTTCCATTAGACTTCCCCTTCCCTCTATACTTCCCCTTCTTCCCCTAGACTTCCCCTTCTTCCCCTAGACTTCCTCTTCTTCCCCTAGACTTCCCCTTCCCTCTATACTTCCCCTTCTTCCCCTAGACTTCCCCTTCTTCCCTTAGACTTCCCCTTCTTCCCCTAGACTTCTCCTTCTTCCCTTAGACTTCCCCTTCTTCCCCTATACTTCCCCTTCCCTCTATACTTCCCCTGCTTCCCCTAGACTTCCCCTAGACGTCCCCTTCTTCCCCTAGACTTCCCCTAGACTTCCCTTCCCTCTATACTTCCCCTTCTTCCCCTAGACTTCCCCTAGACTTCCCCTTCTTCCCCTAGACTTCCCCTTTTTCCCCTAGACTTCCCCTTCTTCCCCTAGACTTCCCCTTCCCTCTATACTTCCCCTTCTTCCATTAGACTTCCCCTTCCCTCTATACTTCCCCTGCTTCCCCTAGACTTCCCCTAGACTTCCCCTTCTTCCCCTAGACTTCCCCTAGACTTCCCCTTCCCTCTATACTTCCCCTTCTTCCCCTAGACTTCCCCTTCCCTCTATACTTCCCCTTCTTCCCCTAGACTTCCCCTTCTTCCCCTAGGCTTCCCCTAGACTTCCCCTTCCCTCTATACTTCCCCTTCTTCCCCTAGACTTCCCCTTCCCTCTATACTTCCCCTTCTTCCCCTAGACTTCCCCTAGACTTCCCCTTCCCTCTATACTTCCCCTTCTTCCCCTAGTCTACCCCTGGACTTCCCCTTCCCTCTATACTTCCCCTTCTTCCCCTAGACTTCCCCTTCTTCCCCTAGACTTCCCCTTCTTCCCCTAGACTAAGCTTTCTTCCCCTAGACTTCCCCTTCTTCCCCTAGACTTCCCTTCTTCCCCGAGACTTCCCCTATACTTCCCCTTCTTTCCCTAGACTTCCCCTACACTTTCCCTTCCCTCTATACTTCCCCTTCTTCCCCTAGACTTACCCTTCTTCTCCTAGACTTCCCCTTCTTCCCCTAGACTTCCCCTTCCCTCTATACTTCCCCTTCTTCCCCTAGACTTCCCCTAGACTTCCACTTCTTCCCCTAGACTTCCCTTCTTCCCCTAGACTTCCCCTTCCCTCTATACTTCCCCTTCTTCCCCTAGACTTCCCCTAGACTTCCACTTCTTCCCCTAGACTTCCCTTCTTCCCCTAGACTTCCCTTCCCTCTATACTTCCCCTTCTTCCCCTAGATTTCCCCTAGACTTCCCCTTCCCTCTCTACTTCCCCTTCTTCCCCTAGACTTCCCCTTCTTCCCCTAGACTTCCCCTTCTTCCCCTAGACTTCCCCTTCTTCCCCTAGACTTCCCCTTCTTCCCCTAGACTTCCCCTTCCCTCTATACTTCCCCTTCTTCCCCTAGACTTCCCCTAGACTTCCCTTTCCCTCTATACTTCCCCTTCTTCCCCTAGACTTCCCCTTCCCTCTATACTTCCCCTTCTTCCCTAGACTTCCCCTTCCCTCTATACTTCCCCTTCTCCCCTAGACTTCCCCTAGACTTCCCCTTCCCTCTATACTTCCCCTTCGTCCCCTAGACTTCCCCTTCTTCCCCTAGACTTCCCCTTCTTCCCCTAGACTTCCCCTTCTTCCCCTAGACTTCCCCTTCCCTCTATACTTCCCCTTCTTCCCCTAGACTTCCCCTAGACTTCCCTTTCCCTCTATACTTCCCCTGATTCCCCTAGACTTCCCCTAGACTTCCCCTTCTTCCCCTAGACTTCCCCTTCCCTCTATACTTCCCCTTCTTCCCCTAGACTTCCCCTAGACTTCCCTTCCCTCTATACTTCCCCTTCTTCCCCTAGACTTCCCCTAGACTTCCCCTTCCCTCTCTACTTCCCCTTCTTCCCCTAGACTTCCCCTTCTTCCCCTAGACTTCCCCTTCTTCCCCTAGACTTCCCCTTCTTCCCCTAGACTTCCCCTTCTTCCCCTAGACTTCCCCTTCCCTCTATACTTCCCCTTCTTCCCCTAGACTTCCCCTAGACTTCCCTTTCCCTCTATACTTCCCCTTCTTCCCCTAGACTTCCCCTAGACTTCCCCTTCCCTCTATACTTCCCCTTCTTCCCTAGACTTCCCCTTCCCTCTATACTTCCCCTTCTCCCCTAGACTTCCCCTAGACTTCCCCTTCCCTCTATACTTCCCCTTCGTCCCCTAGACTTCCCCTTCCCTCTATACTTCCCCTTCTTCCCCTAGACTTCCCCTAGACTTCCCCTTCTTCCCCTAGACTTCCCCTTTTTCCCCTAGACTTCCCCTTCCCTCTATACTTCCTCTTCTTCCCCTAGACTTCCCCTTCTTCCCCTAGACTTCCCCTTCGTCCCCTAGACTTCCCATAGACTTCCCCTTTCCTCTATACTAACCCTTCTTCCCCTAGACTTCCACTAGACTTCCCCTTCCCTCTATACTTCCCCTTCTTCCCCTAGACTTCCCCTAGACTTCCCCTTCCCTCTATACTTCCCCTTCTTCCCCTAGACTTCCCCTAGACTTCCCCTTCCCTCTATACTTCCCCTTCTTCCCCTGGACTTCCCCTTTCCTCTATACTTCCCCTTCTCCCCTAGACTTCCCCTAGACTTCCCCTTCCCACTATACTTCCCCTTCTTCCCCTAGACTTTCCGTAGACTTCCCCTTCCCTCTATACCTTCCCTTCTTCCCCTTCTTCCCCTAGACTTCCCCTTCTTCCCTTAGACTTCCCCTTTTTCCCCTAGACTTTCTCTTCCCTCTATACTTCCCTTTCTTCCCCTAGACTTCCCCTTCTTCCCCTAGACTTCCCCTTCTTCCCCTAGACTTCCCCTTCCCTCTATACTTCCCCTTCTTCCCCTAGACTTCCCCTAGACTTCCCTTCCCTCTATACTTCCCCTTCTTCCCCTAGACTTCCCCTAGACTTCCCCTTCCCTCTCTACTTCCCCTTCTTCCCCTAGACTTCCCCTAGACTTCCCCTTCCCTCTCTACTTCCCCTTCTTCCCCTAGACTTCCCCTTCTTCCCCTAGACTTCCCTTTCTTCCCCTAGACTTCCCCTTCCCTCTATACTTCCCCTTCTTCCATTAGACTTCCCCTTCCCTCTATACTTCCCCTGCTTCCCCTAGACTTCCCCTAGACTTCCCCTTCTTCACCTAGACTTCCCCTAGACTTCCCCTTCCCTCTATACTTCCCCTTCTTCCCCTAAACTTCCCCTTCCCTCTATACTTCCCCTTCTTCCCCTAGACTTCCCCTTCTTCCCCTAGACTTCCTCTTCTTCCCCTAGACTTCCCCTTCCCTCTATACTTCCCCTTCTTCCCCTAGACTTCCCCTAGACTTCCCCTTCCCTCTCTACTTCCCCTTCTTCCCCTAGACTTCCCCTTCTTCCCCTAGACTTCCCCTTCTTCCCCTAGACTTTCCCTTCCCTCTATACTTCCCCTTCTTCCATTAGACTTCCCCTTCCCTCTATACTTCCCCTGCTTCCCCTAGACTTCCCCTAATCTTCCCCTTCTTCCCCTAGACTTCCCCTAGACTTCCCTTCCCTCTATACTTCCCCTTCTTCCCCTAGACTTCCCCTAGACTTCCCCTTCCCTCTCTACTTCCCCTTCTTCCCCTAGACTTCCCCTTCTTCCCCTAGAATTCCCCTTCTTCCCCTAGACTTTCCCTTCCCTCTATACTTCCCCTTCTTCCATTAGACTTCCCCTTCCCTCTATACTTCCCCTTCTTCCCCTAGACTTCCCCTTCTTCCCCTAGACTTCCTCTTCTTCCCCTAGACTTCCCCTAGACTTCCCTTCCCTCTATACTTCCCCTTCTTCCCCTAGACTTCCCCTAGACTTCCCCTTCCCTCTCTACTTCCCCTTCTTCCCCTAGACTTCCCCTTCTTCCCCTAGACTTCCCCTTCTTCCCCTAGACTTCCCCTTCTTCCCCTAGACTTCCCCTTCTTCCCCTATACTTCCCCTTCCCTCTATACTTCCCCTTCTTCCCCTAGACTTCCCCTAGACTTCCCTTTCCCTCTATACTTCCCCTTCTTCCCCTAGACTTCCCCTAGACTTCCCCTTCCCTCTATACTTCCCCTTCTTCCCCTAGACTTCCCCTTCCCTCTATACTTCCCCTTCTCCCCTAGACTTCCCCTAGACTTCCCCTTCCCTCTATACTTCCCCTTCGTCCCCTAGACTTCCCCTTCCCTCTATACTTCCCCTTCTTCCCCTAGACTTCCCCTAGACTTCCCCTTCTTCCCCTAGACTTCCCCTTTTTCCCCTAGACTTCCCCTTCCCTCTATACTTCCTCTTCTTCCCCTAGACTTCCCCTTCTTCCCCTAGACTTCCCCTAGACTTCCCTTCCCTCTATACTTCCCCTTCTTCCCCTAGACTTCCCCTAGACTTCCCCTTCCCACTATACTTCCCCTTCTTCCCCTATACTTCCCCTTCCCTCTATACTTCCCCTTCTTCCCCTAGACTTCCCCTTCTTCCCCCAGACTTCCTCTTCTTCCCCTAGACTTCCCTTCCCTCTATACTTCCCCTTCTTCCCCTAGACTTCCCCTTCTTCCCTTAGACTTCCCCTTCTTCCCCTAGACTTCCACTTCTTCCCCTAGACTTCCCGTAGACTTCCCCTTGCCTCTATACTTCCCCTTCTTCCCCTAGACTGTCTCTTCCCTCTATACTTCCCCTTCTTCCCCTAGACTTCCCCTTCTTCCCCTAGACTTCCCCTTCTTCCCCTAGACTTCCCCTTCCCTCTATACTTCCCCTTCTTCCCCTAGACTTCCCCTAGACTTCCCTTCCCTCTATACTTCCCCTTTTTCCCCTAGACTTCCCCTAGACTTCCCCTTCCCTCTCTACTTCCCCTTCTTCTCCTAGACTTCCCCTTCTTCCCCTAGACTTCCCCTTCTTCCCCTAGACTTCCCCTTCCCTCTATACTTCCCCTTCTTCCCCTAGACTTCCCCTTCTTCCCCTAGACTTCCCCTTCTTCCCCTAGACTTCCCCTAGACTTCCCCTTCCCTCTATACTTCCCCTTCTTCCCCTAGACTTCCCCTAGACTTCCCCTTCCCTCTCTACTTCCCCTTCTTCCCCTAGACTTCCCCTTCTTCCCCTAGACTTCCCCTTCTTCCCCTAGACTTTCCCTTCCCTCTATACTTCCCCTTCTTCCATTAGACTTCCCCTTCCCTCTATACTTCCCCTGCTTCCCCTAGACTTCCCCTAGTCTTCCCCTTCTTCCCCTAGACTTCCCCTAGACTTCCCTTCCCTCTATACTTCCCCTTCTTCCCCTAGACTTCCCCTAGACTTCCCCTTCCCTCTCTACTTCCCCTTCTTCCCCTAGACTTCCCCTTCTTCCCCTAGACTTCCCCTTCTTCCCCTAGACTTTCCCTTCCCTCTATACTTCCCCTTCTTCCATTAGACTTCCCCTTCCCTCTATACTTCCCCTTCTTCCCCTAGACTTCCCCTTCTTCCCCTAGACTTCCTCTTCTTCCCCTAGACTTCCCCTTCCCTCTATACTTCCCCTTCTTCCCCTAGACTTCCCCTTCTTCCCTTAGACTTCCCCTTCTTCCCCTAGACTTCTCCTTCTTCCCTTAGACTTCCCCTTCTTCCCCTATACTTCCCCTTCCCTCTATACTTCCCCTGCTTCCCCTAGACTTCCCCTAGACGTCCCCTTCTTCCCCTAGACTTCCCCTAGACTTCCCTTCCCTCTATACTTCCCCTTCTTCCCCTAGACTTCCCCTAGACTTCCCCTTCTTCCCCTAGACTTCCCCTTTTTCCCCTAGACTTCCCCTTCTTCCCCTAGACTTCCCCTTCCCTCTATACTTCCCCTTCTTACATTAGACTTCCCCTTCCCTCTATACTTCCCCTGCTTCCCCTAGACTTCCCCTAGACTTCCCCTTCTTCCCCTAGACTTCCCCTAGACTTCCCCTTCCCTCTATACTTCCCCTTCTTCCCCTAGACTTCCCCTTCCCTCTATACTTCCCCTTCTTCCCCTAGACTTCCCCTTCTTCCCCTAGGCTTCCCCTAGACTTCCCCTTCCCTCTATACTTCCCCTTCTTCCCCTAGACTTCCCCTTCCCTCTATACTTCCCCTTCTTCCCCTAGACTTCCCCTAGACTTCCCCTTCCCTCTATACTTCCCCTTCTTCCCCTAGTCTACCCCTGGACTTCCCCTTCCCTCTATACTTCCCCTTCTTCCCCTAGACTTCCCCTTCTTCCCCTAGACTTCCCCTTCTTCCCCTAGACTAAGCTTTCTTCCCCTAGACTTCCCCTTCTTCCCCTAGACTTCCCTTCTTCCCCGAGACTTCCCCTATACTTCCCCTTCTTTCCCTAGACTTCCCCTACACTTTCCCTTCCCTCTATACTTCCCCTTCTTCCCCTAGACTTACCCTTCTTCTCCTAGACTTCCCCTTCTTCCCCTAGACTTCCCCTTCCCTCTATACTTCCCCTTCTTCCCCTAGACTTCCCCTAGACTTCCACTTCTTCCCCTAGACTTCCCTTCTTCCCCTAGACTTCCCCTTCCCTCTATACTTCCCCTTCTTCCCCTAGACTTCCCCTAGACTTCCACTTCTTCCCCTAGACTTCCCTTCTTCCCCTAGACTTCCCTTCCCTCTATACTTCCCCTTCTTCCCCTAGACTTCCCCTAGACTTCCCCTTCCCTCTCTACTTCCCCTTCTTCCCCTAGACTTCCCCTTCTTCCCCTAGACTTCCCCTTCTTCCCCTAGACTTCCCCTTCTTCCCCTAGACTTCCCCTTCTTCCCCTAGACTTCCCCTTCCCTCTATACTTCCCCTTCTTCCCCTAGACTTCCCCTAGACTTCCCCTTCTTCCCCTAGACTTCCCCTTCCCTCTCTACTTCCCCTTCTTCCCCTAGACTTCCCCTTCTTCCCCTAGAATTCCCCTTCTTCCCCTAGACTTTCCCTTCCCTCTATACTTCCCCTTCTTCCATTAGACTTCCCCTTCCCTCTATACTTCCCCTTCTTCCCCTAGACTTCCCCTTCTTCCCCTAGACTTCCTCTTCTTCCCCTAGACTTCCCCTTCTTCCCCTATACTTCCCCTTCCCTCTATACTTCCCCTTCTTCCCTAGACTTCCCCTTCCCTCTATACTTCCCCTTCTCCCCTAGACTTCCCCTAGACTTCCCCTTCCCTCTATACTTCCCCTTCGTCCCCTAGACTTCCCCTTCTTCCCCTAGACTTCCCCTTCTTCCCCTAGACTTCCCCTTTTTCCCCTAGACTTCCCCTTCCCTCTATACTTCCCCTTCTTCCCCTAGACTTCCCCTAGACTTCCCTTTCCCTCTATACTTCCCCTGATTCCCCTAGACTTCCCCTAGACTTCCCCTTCTTCCCCTAGACTTCCCCTTCCCTCTATACTTCCCCTTCTTCCCCTAGACTTCCCCTAGACTTCCCTTCCCTCTATACTTCCCCTTCTTCCCCTAGACTTCCCCTAGACTTCCCCTTCCCTCTCTACTTCCCCTTCTTCCCCTAGACTTCCCCTTCTTCCCCTAGACTTCCCCTTCTTCCCCTAGACTTCCCCTTCTTCCCCTAGACTTCCCCTTCTTCCCCTAGACTTCCCCTTCCCTCTATACTTCCCCTTCTTCCCCTAGACTTCCCCTAGACTTCCCTTTCCCTCTATACTTCCCCTTCTTCCCCTAGACTTCCCCTAGACTTCCCCTTCCCTCTATACTTCCCCTTCTTCCCTAGACTTCCCCTTCCCTCTATACTTCCCCTTCTCCCCTAGACTTCCCCTAGACTTCCCCTTCCCTCTATACTTCCCCTTTGTCCCCTAGACTTCCCCTTCCCTCTATACTTCCCCTTCTTCCCCTAGACTTCCCCTAGACTTCCCCTTCTTCCCCTAGACTTCCCCTTTTTCCCCTAGACTTCCCCTTCCCTCTATACTTCCTCTTCTTCCCCTAGACTTCCCCTTCTTCCCCTAGACTTCCCCTTCGTCCCCTAGACTTCCCATAGACTTCCCCTTTCCTCTATACTAACCCTTCTTCCCCTAGACTTCCACTAGACTTCCCCTTCCCTCTATACTTCCCCTTCTTCCCCTAGACTTCCCCTAGACTTCCCCTTCCCTCTATACTTCCCCTTCTTCCCCTAGACTTCCCCTAGACTTCCCCTTCCCTCTATACTTCCCCTTCTTCCCCTGGACTTCCCCTTTCCTCTATACTTCCCCTTCTCCCCTAGACTTCCCCTAGACTTCCCCTTCCCACTATACTTCCCCTTCTTCCCCTAGACTTTCCGTAGACTTCCCCTTCCCTCTATACCTTCCCTTCTTCCCCTTCTTCCCCTAGACTTCCCCTTCTTCCCTTAGACTTCCCCTTTTTCCCCTAGACTTTCTCTTCCCTCTATACTTCCCTTTCTTCCCCTAGACTTCCCCTTCTTCCCCTAGACTTCCCCTTCTTCCCCTAGACTTCCCCTTCCTTCTATACTTCCCCTTCTTCCCCTAGACTTCCCCTAGACTTCCCTTCCCTCTATACTTCCCCTTCTTCCCCTAGACTTCCCCTAGACTTCCCCTTCCCTCTCTACTTCCCCTTCTTCCCCTAGACTTCCCCTAGACTTCCCCTTCCCTCTCTACTTCCCCTTCTTCCCCTAGACTTCCCCTTCTTCCCCTAGACTTCCCTTTCTTCCCCTAGACTTCCCCTTCCCTCTATACTTCCCCTTCTTTAATTAGACTTCCCCTTCCCTCTATACTTCCCCTGCTTCCCCTAGACTTCCCCTAGACTTCCCCTTCTTCACCTAGACTTCCCCTAGACTTCCCCTTCCCTCTATACTTCCCCTTCTTCCCCTAAACTTCCCCTTCCCTCTATACTTCCCCTTCTTCCCCTAGACTTCCCCTTCTTCCCCTAGACTTCCTCTTCTTCCCCTAGACTTCCCCTTCCCTCTATACTTCCCCTTCTTCCCCTAGACTTCCCCTAGACTTCCCCTTCCCTCTCTACTTCCCCTTCTTCCCCTAGACTTCCCCTTCTTCCCCTAGACTTCCCCTTCTTCCCCTAGACTTTCCCTTCCCTCTATACTTCCCCTTCTTCCATTAGACTTCCCCTTCCCTCTATACTTCCCCTGCTTCCCCTAGACTTCCCCTAATCTTCCCCTTCTTCCCCTAGACTTCCCCTAGACTTCCCTTCCCTCTATACTTCCCCTTCTTCCCCTAGACTTCCCCTAGACTTCCCCTTCCCTCTCTACTTCCCCTTCTTCCCCTAGACTTCCCCTTCTTCCCCTAGAATTCCCCTTCTTCCCCTAGACTTTCCCTTCCCTCTATACTTCCCCTTCTTCCATTAGACTTCCCCTTCCCTCTATACTTCCCCTTCTTCCCCTAGACTTCCCCTTCTTCCCCTAGACTTCCTCTTCTTCCCCTAGACTTCACCTTCTTCCCCTATACTTCCCCTTCCCTCTATACTTCTCCTTCTTCCCCTAGACTTCCCCTTCCCTCTATACATCCCCTTCTTCCCCTAGACTTCCCCTTCTTCCCCTAGACTTCCTCTTCTTCCCCTAGACTTCCCCTTCCCTCTATACTTCCCCTTCTTCCCCTAGACTTCCCCTTCTTCCCTTAGACTTCCCCTTCTTCCCCTAGCCTTTCTCTTCCCTCTATACTTCCCCTTCTTCCCCTAGACTTCCCCTTCTTCCCCTAGACTTCCCCTTCTTCCCCTAGACTTCCCCTTCCCTCTATACTTCCCCTTCTTCCCCTAGACTTCCCCTAGACTTCCCTTCCCTCTATACTTCCCCTTCTTCCCCTAGACTTCCCCTTCCCTCTATACTTCCCCTTCTTCCCCTAGACTTCCCCTTCCCTCTATACATCCCCTTCTTCCCCTAGACTTCCCCTTCTTCCCCTAGACTTCCTCTTCTTCCCCTAGACTTCCCCTTCCCTCTATACTTCTCCTTCTTCCCCTAGACTTCCCCTTCTTCCCTTAGACTTCCCCTTCTTCCCCTAGACTTCCACTTCTTCCCCTAGACTTCCCGTAGACTTCCCCTTGCCTCTATACTTCCCCTTCTTCCCCTAGACTTTCTCTTCCCTCTATACTTCCCCTTCTTCCCCTAGACTTCCCCTTCTTCCCCTAGACTTCCCCTTCCCTCTATACTTCCCCTTCTTCCCCTAGACTTCCCCTAGACTTCCCTTCCCTCTATACTTCCCCTTCTTCCCCTAGACTTCCCCTAGACTTCCCCTTCCCTCTCTACTTCCCCTTCTTCCCCTAGACTTCCCCGTCTTCCCCTAGACTTCCCCTTCTTCCCCTAGACTTCCCCTTCTTCCCCTAGACTTCCCCTTCTTCCCCTAGACTTCCCCTTCCCTCTATACTTCCCCTTCTTCCCCTAGACTTCCCCTAGACTTCCCTTTCCCTCTATACTTCCCCTTCTTCCCCTAGACTTCCCCTAGACTTCCCCTTCCCTCTATACTTCCCCTTCTTCCCTAGACTTCCCCTTCCCTCTATACTTCCCCTTCTCCCCTAGACTTCCCCTAGACTTCCCCTTCCCTCTATACTTCCCCTTCGTCCCCTAGACTTCCCCTTCCCTCTATACTTCCCCTTCTTCCCCTAGACTTCCCCTAGACTTCCCCTTCTTCCCCTAGACTTCCCCTTTTTCCCCTAGACTTCCCCTTCCCTCTATACTTCCTCTTCTTCCCCTAGACTTCTCCTTCTTCCCCTAGACTTCCCCTTCGTCCCCTAGACTTCCCATAGACTTCCCCTTTCCTCTATACTAACCCTTCTTCCCCTAAACTTCCACTAGACTTCCCCTTCCCTCTATACTTCCCCTTCTTCCCCTAGACTTCCCCTAGACTTCCCCTTCCCTCTATACTTCCCCTTCTTCCCCTAGACTTCCCCTAGACTTCCCCTTCCCTCTATACTTCCCCTTCTTCCCCTGGACTTCCCCTTTCCTCTATACTTCCCCTTCTCCCCTAGACTTCCCCTAGACTTCCCCTTCCCTCTATACTTCCCCTTCTTCCCCTAGACTTTCCGTAGACTTCCCCTTCCCTCTATACCTTCCCTTCTTCCCCTTCTTCCCCTAGACTTCCCCTTCTTCCCTTAGACTTCCCCTTTTTCCCCTAGACTTTCTCTTCCCTCTATACTTCCCTTTCTTCCCCTAGACTTCCCCTTCTTCCCCTAGACTTCCCCTTCTTCCCCTAGACTTCCCCTTCCCTCTATACTTCCCCTTCTTCCCCTAGACTTCCCCTAGACTTCCCTTCCCCCTATACTTCCCCTTCTTCCCCTAGACTTCCCCTAGACTTCCCCTTCCCTCTCTACTTCCCCTTCTTCCCCTAGACTTCCCCTAGACTTCCCCTTCCCTCTCTACTTCCCCTTCTTCCCCTAGACTTCCCCTTCTTCCCCTAGACTTCCCTTTCTTCCCCTAGACTTCCCCTTCCCTCTATACTTCCCCTTCTTCCATTAGACTTCCCCTTCCCTCTATACTTCCCCTGCTTCCCCTAGACTTCCCCTAGACTTCCCCTTCTTCCCCTAGACTTCCCCTAGACTTCCCCTTCCCTCTATACTTCCCCTTCTTCCCCTAGACTTCCCCTTCCCTCTATACTTCACCTTCTTCCCCTAGACTTCCCCTTCTTCCCCCAGACTTCCTCTTCTTCCCCTAGACTTCCCCTTCCCTCTATACTTCCCCTTCTTCCCCTAGACTTCCCCTAGACTTCCCCTTCCCTCTCTACTTCCCCTTCTTCCCCTAGACTTCCCCTTCTTCCCCTAGACTTCCCCTTCTTCCCCTAGACTTTCCCTTCCCTCTATACTTCCCCTTCTTCCATTAGACTTCCCCTTCCCTCTATACTTCCCCTGCTTCCCCTAGACTTCCCCTAGTCTTCCCCTTCTTCCCCTAGACTTCCCCTAGACTTCCCTTCCCTCTATACTTCCCCTTCTTCCCCTAGACTTCCCCTAGACTTCCCCTTCCCTCTCTACTTCCCCTTCTTCCCCTAGACTTCCCCTTCTTCCCCTAGACTTCCCCTTCTTCCCCTAGACTTTCCCTTCCCTCTATACTTCCCCTTCTTCCATTAGACTTCCCCTTCCCTCTATACTTCCCCTTCTTCCCCTAGACTTCCCCTTCTTCCCCTAGACTTCCTCTTCTTCCCCTAGACTTCCCCTTCCCTCTATACTTCCCCTTCTTCCCCTAGACTTCCCCTTCTTCCCTTAGACTTCCCCTTCTTCCCCTAGACTTCTCCTTCTTCCCTTAGACTTCCCCTTCTTCCCCTATACTTCCCCTTCCCTCTATACTTCCCCTGCTTCCCCTAGACTTCCCCTAGACGTCCCCTTCTTCCCCTAGACTTCCCCTAGACTTCCCTTCCCTCTATACTTCCCCTTCTTCCCCTAGACTTCCCCTAGACTTCCCCTTCTTCCCCTAGACTTCCCCTTTTTCCCCTAGACTTCCCCTTCTTCCCCTAGACTTCCCCTTCCCTCTATACTTCCCCTTCTTCCATTAGACTTCCCCTTCCCTCTATACTTCCCCTGCTTCCCCTAGACTTCCCCTAGACTTCCCCTTCTTCCCCTAGACTTCCCCTAGACTTCCCCTTCCCTCTATACTTCCCCTTCTTCCCCTAGACTTCCCCTTCCCTCTATACTTCCCCTTCTTCCCCTAGACTTCCCCTTCTTCCCCTAGGCTTCCCCTAGACTTCCCCTTCCCTCTATACTTCCCCTTCTTCCCCTAGACTTCCCCTTCCCTCTATACTTCCCCTTCTTCCCCTAGACTTCCCCTAGACTTCCCCTTCCCTCTATACTTCCCCTTCTTCCCCTAGTCTACCCCTGGACTTCCCCTTCCCTCTATACTTCCCCTTCTTCCCCTAGACTTCCCCTTCTTCCCCTAGACTTCCCCTTCTTCCCCTAAACTAAGCTTTCTTCCCCTAGACTTCCCCTTCTTCCCCTAGACTTCCCTTCTTCCCCGAGACTTCCCCTATACTTCCCCTTCTTTCCCTAGACTTCCCCTACACTTTCCCTTCCCTCTATACTTCCCCTTCTTCCCCTAGACTTACCCTTCTTCTCCTAGACTTCCCCTTCTTCCCCTAGACTTCCCCTTCCCTCTATACTTCCCCTTCTTCCCCTAGACTTCCCCTAGACTTCCACTTCTTCCCCTAGACTTCCCTTCTTCCCCTAGACTTCCCCTTCCCTCTATACTTCCCCTTCTTCCCCTAGACTTCCCCTAGACTTCCCCTTCTTCCTCTAGACTTCCCCTTTTTCCCCTAGACTTCCCCGTCCCTCTATACTTCCTCTTCTTCCCCTAGACTTCCCCTTCTTCCCCTAGAGTTCCCCTTCTTCTTCTAGACTTCCCCTAGACTTCCCCTTGCCTCTATACTTCCCCTTCTTCCCCTAGACTTCCCCTAGACTTCCCTTCCCTCTCTACTTCCCCTTCTTCCCCTAGACTTCCCCTAGACTTCCCCTTCCCTCTCTACTTCCCCTTCTTCCCCTAGACTTCCCCTTCTTCCCCTATACTTCCCCTTCCCTCTATACTTCCCCTTCTTCCCCTAGACTTCCCCTTCCCTCTATACATCCCCTTCTTCCCCTAGACTTCCCCTTCTTCCCCTAGACTTCCTCTTCTTCCCCTAGACTTCCCCTTCCCTCTATACTTCCTCTTCTTCCCCTAGACTTCCCCTTCTTCCCCTAGACTTCCCCTTCCCTCTATACTTCCCCTTCTTCCCCTAGACTTCCCCTAGACTTCCCTTCCCTCTATACTTCCCCTTCTTCCCCTAGACTTCCCCTAGACTTCCCCTTCCCTCTCTACTTCCCCTTCTTCCCCTAGACTTCCCCTTCTTCCCCTAGACTTCCCCTTCTTCCCCTAGACTTCCCCTTCTTCCCCTAGACTTCCCCTTCTTCCCCTATACTTCCCCTTCCCTCTATACTTCCCCTTCTTCCCCTAGACTTCCCCTAGACTTCCCTTTCCCTCTATACTTCCCCTTCTTCCCCTAGACTTCCCCTAGACTTCCCCTTCCCTCTATACTTCCCCTTCTTCCCCTAGACTTCCCTTTCCCTCTATACTTCCCCTTCTCCCCTAGACTTCCCCTAGACTTCCCCTTCCCTCTATACTTCCCCTTCGTCCCCTAGACTTCCCCTTCCCTCTATACTTCCCCTTCTTCCCCTAGACTTCCCCTAGACTTCCCCTTCTTCCCCTAGACTTCCCCTTTTTCCCCTAGACTTCCCCTTCCCTCTATACTTCCTCTTCTTCCCCTAGACTTCCCCTTCTTCCCCTAGACTTCCCCTTCTTCCCCTAGACTTCCCCTAGACTTCCCCTTTCCTCTATACTAACCCTTCTTCCCCTAGACTTCCACTAGACTTCCCCTTCCCTCTATACTTCCCCTTCTTCCCCTAGACTTCCCCTAGACTTCCCTTTCCCTCTATACTTCCCCTTCTTCCCCTTTTTCCCCTAGACTTCCCCTTCCCTCTATACTTCCTCTTCTTCCCCTAGACTTCCCCTTCTTCCCCTAGACTTCCACTTCTTCCCCTAGACTTTCCGTAGACTTCCCCTTCCCTCTATACCTTCCCTTCTTCCCCTTCTTCCCCTAGACTTCCCCTTCTTCCCTTAGACTTCCCCTGGACTTCCCCTTCCCTCTATACTTCCCCTTCTTCCCCTAGACTTTCTCTTCCCTCTATACTTCCCCTTCTTCCCCTAGATTTCCCCTTCTTCCCCTAGACTTCCCCTTCTTCCCCTAGAGTTCCCCTTCCCTCTATACTTCCCCTTCTTCCCCTAGACTTCCCCTAGACTTCCCTTCCCTCTATACTTCCCCTTCTTCCCCTAGACTTCCCCTAGACTTCCCCTTCCCTCTCTACTTCCCCTTCTTCCCCTAGACTTCCCCTAGACTTCCCCTTCCCTCTCTACTTCCCCTTCTTCCCCTAGACTTCCCCTAGACTTCCCCTTCCCTCTCTACTTCCCCTTCTTCCCCTAGACTTCCCCTTCTTCCCCTAGACTTCCCTTTCTTCCCCTAGACTTCCCCTTCCCTCTATACTTCCCCTTCTTCCATTAGACTTCCCCTTCCCTCTATACTTCCCCTGCTTCCCCTAGACTTCCCCTAGACTTCCCCTTCTTCCCCTAGACTTCCCCTAGACTTCCCCTTCCCTCTATACTTCCCCTTCTTCCCCTAGACTTCCCCTTCCCTCTATACTTCACCTTCTTCCCCTAGACTTCCCCTTCTTCCCCCAGACTTCCTCTTCTTCCCCTAGACTTCCCCTTCCCTCTATACTTCCCCTTCTTCCCCTAGACTTCCCCTAGACTTCCCCTTCCCTCTCTACTTCCCCTTCTTCCCCTAGACTTCCCCTTCTTCCCCTAGACTTCCCCTTCTTCCCCTAGACTTTCCCTTCCCTCTATACTTCCCCTTCTTCCATTAGACTTCCCCTTCCCTCTATACTTCCCCTGCTTCCCCTAGACTTCCCCTAGTCTTCCCCTTCTTCCCCTAGACTTCCCCTAGACTTCCCTTCCCTCTATACTTCCCCTTCTTCCCCTAGACTTCCCCTAGACTTCCCCTTCCCTCTCTACTTCCCCTTCTTCCCCTAGTCTTCCCCTTCTTCCCCTAGACTTCCCCTTCTTCCCCTAGACTTTCCCTTCCCTCTATACTTCCCCTTCTTCCATTAGACTTCCCCTTCCCTCTATACTTCCCCTTCTTCCCCTAGACTTCCCCTTCTTCCCCTAGACTTCCTCTTCTTCCCCTAGACTTCCCCTTCCCTCTATACTTCCCCTTCTTCCCCTAGACTTCCCCTTCTTCCCTTAGACTTCCCCTTCTTCCCCTAGACTTCTCCTTCTTCCCTTAGACTTCCCCTTCTTCCCCTATACTTCCCCTTCCCTCTATACTTCCCCTGCTTCCCCTAGACTTCCCCTAGACGTCCCCTTCTTCCCCTAGACTTCCCCTAGACTTCCCTTCCCTCTATACTTCCCCTTCTTCCCCTAGACTTCCCCTAGACTTCCCCTTCTTTCCCTAGACTTCCCCTTTTTCCCCTAGACTTCCCCTTCTTCCCCTAGACTTCCCCTTCCCTCTATACTTCCCCTTCTTCCATTAGACTTCCCCTTCCCTCTATACTTCCCCTGCTTCCCCTAGACTTCCCCTAGACTTCCCCTTCTTCCCCTAGACTTCCCCTAGACTTCCCCTTCCCTCTATACTTCCCCTTCTTCCCCTAGACTTCCCCTTCCCTCTATACTTCCCCTTCTTCCCCTAGACTTCCCCTTCTTCCCCTAGGCTTCCCCTAGACTTCCCCTTCCCTCTATACTTCCCCTTCTTCCCCTAGACTTCCCCTTCCCTCTATACTTCCCCTTCTTCCCCTAGACTTCCCCTAGACTTCCCCTTCCCTCTATACTTCCCCTTCTTCCCCTAGTCTACCCCTGGACTTCCCCTTCCCTCTATACTTCCCCTTCTTCCCCTAGACTTCCCCTTCTTCCCCTAGACTTCCCCTTCTTCCCCTAAACTAAGCTTTCTTCCCCTAGACTTCCCCTTCTTCCCCTAGACTTCCCTTCTTCCCCGAGACTTCCCCTATACTTCCCCTTCTTTCCCTAGACTTCCCCTACACTTTCCCTTCCCTCTATACTTCCCCTTCTTCCCCTAGACTTACCCTTCTTCTCCTAGACTTCCCCTTCTTCCCCTAGACTTCCCCTTCCCTCTATACTTCCCCTTCTTCCCCTAGACTTCCCCTAGACTTCCACTTCTTCCCCTAGACTTCCCTTCTTCCCCTAGACTTCCCCTTCCCTCTATACTTCCCCTTCTTCCCCTAGACTTCCCCTAGACTTCCCCTTCTTCCTCTAGACTTCCCCTTTTTCCCCTAGACTTCCCCGTCCCTCTATACTTCCTCTTCTTCCCCTAGACTTCCCCTTCTTCCCCTAGAGTTCCCCTTCTTCTTCTAGACTTCCCCTAGACTTCCCCTTGCCTCTATACTTCCCCTTCTTCCCCTAGACTTCCCCTAGACTTCCCTTCCCTCTCTACTTCCCCTTCTTCCCCTAGACTTCCCCTAGACTTCCCCTTCCCTCTCTACTTCCCCTTCTTCCCCTAGACTTCCCCTTCTTCCCCTATACTTCCCCTTCCCTCTATACTTCCCCTTCTTCCCCTAGACTTCCCCTTCCCTCTATACATCCCCTTCTTCCCCTAGACTTCCCCTTCTTCCCCTAGACTTCCTCTTCTTCCCCTAGACTTCCCCTTCCCTCTATACTTCCTCTTCTTCCCCTAGACTTCCCCTTCTTCCCCTAGACTTCCCCTTCCCTCTATACTTCCCCTTCTTCCCCTAGACTTCCCCTAGACTTCCCTTCCCTCTATACTTCCCCTTCTTCCCCTAGACTTCCCCTAGACTTCCCCTTCCCTCTCTACTTCCCCTTCTTCCCCTAGACTTCCCCTTCTTCCCCTAGACTTCCCCTTCTTCCCCTAGACTTCCCCTTCTTCCCCTAGACTTCCCCTTCTTCCCCTATACTTCCCCTTCCCTCTATACTTCCCCTTCTTCCCCTAGACTTCCCCTAGACTTCCCTTTCCCTCTATACTTCCCCTTCTTCCCCTAGACTTCCCCTAGACTTCCCCTTCCCTCTATACTTCCCCTTCTTCCCCTAGACTTCCCTTTCCCTCTATACTTCCCCTTCTCCCCTAGACTTCCCCTAGACTTCCCCTTCCCTCTATACTTCCCCTTCGTCCCCTAGACTTCCCCTTCCCTCTATACTTCCCCTTCTTCCCCTAGACTTCCCCTAGACTTCCCCTTCTTCCCCTAGACTTCCCCTTTTTCCCCTAGACTTCCCCTTCCCTCTATACTTCCTCTTCTTCCCCTAGACTTCCCCTTCTTCCCCTAGACTTCCCCTTCTTCCCCTAGACTTCCCCTAGACTTCCCCTTTCCTCTATACTAACCCTTCTTCCCCTAGACTTCCACTAGACTTCCCCTTCCCTCTATACTTCCCCTTCTTCCCCTAGACTTCCCCTAGACTTCCCTTTCCCTCTATACTTCCCCTTCTTCCCCTTTTTCCCCTAGACTTCCCCTTCCCTCTATACTTCCTCTTCTTCCCCTAGACTTCCCCTTCTTCCCCTAGACTTCCACTTCTTCCCCTAGACTTTCCGTAGACTTCCCCTTCCCTCTATACCTTCCCTTCTTCCCCTTCTTCCCCTAGACTTCCCCTTCTTCCCTTAGACTTCCCCTGGACTTCCCCTTCCCTCTATACTTCCCCTTCTTCCCCTAGACTTTCTCTTCCCTCTATACTTCCCCTTCTTCCCCTAGATTTCCCCTTCTTCCCCTAGACTTCCCCTTCTTCCCCTAGAGTTCCCCTTCCCTCTATACTTCCCCTTCTTCCCCTAGACTTCCCCTAGACTTCCCTTCCCTCTATACTTCCCCTTCTTCCCCTAGACTTCCCCTAGACTTCCCCTTCCCTCTCTACTTCCCCTTCTTCCCCTAGACTTCCCCTTCTTCCCCTAGACTTCCCCTTCTTCCCCTAGACTTCCCCTTCTTCCCCTAGACTTCCCCTTCTTCCCCTATACTTCCCCTTCCCTCTATACTTCCCCTTCTTCCCCTAGACTTCCCCTAGACTTCCCTTTCCCTCTATACTTCCCCTTCTTCCCCTAGACTTCCCCTAGACTTCCCCTTCCCTCTATACTTCCCCTTCTTCCCCTAGACTTCCCCTTCCCTCTATACTTCCCCTTCTCCCCTAGACTTCCCCTAGACTTCCCCTTCCCTCTATACTTCCCCTTCGTCCCCTAGACTTCCCCTTCCCTCTATACTTCCCCTTCTTCCCCTAGACTTCCCCTAGACTTCCCCTTCTTCCCCTAGACTTCCCCTTTTTCCCCTAGACTTCCCCTTCCCTCTATACTTCCCCTTCTTCCCCTAGACTTCCCCTAGACTTCCACTTCTTCCCCTAGACTTCCCTTCTTCCCCTAGACTTCCCCTTCCCTCTATACTTCCCCTTCTTCCCCTAGACTTCCCCTAGACTTCCCCTTCTTCCTCTAGACTTCCCCTTTTTCCCCTAGACTTCCCCGTCCCTCTATACTTCCTCTTCTTCCCCTAGACTTCCCCTTCTTCCCCTAGAGTTCCCCTTCTTCTTCTAGACTTCCCCTAGACTTCCCCTTGCCTCTATACTTCCCCTTCTTCCCCTAGACTTCCCCTAGACTTCCCTTCCCTCTCTACTTCCCCTTCTTCCCCTAGACTTCCCCTAGACTTCCCCTTCCCTCTCTACTTCCCCTTCTTCCCCTAGACTTCCCCTTCTTCCCCTATACTTCCCCTTCCCTCTATACTTCCCCTTCTTCCCCTAGACTTCCCCTTCCCTCTATACATCCCCTTCTTCCCCTAGACTTCCCCTTCTTCCCCTAGACTTCCTCTTCTTCCCCTAGACTTCCCCTTCCCTCTATACTTCCTCTTCTTCCCCTAGACTTCCCCTTCTTCCCCTAGACTTCCCCTTCCCTCTATACTTCCCCTTCTTCCCCTAGACTTCCCCTAGACTTCCCTTCCCTCTATACTTCCCCTTCTTCCCCTAGACTTCCCCTAGACTTCCCCTTCCCTCTCTACTTCCCCTTCTTCCCCTAGACTTCCCCTTCTTCCCCTAGACTTCCCCTTCTTCCCCTAGACTTCCCCTTCTTCCCCTAGACTTCCCCTTCTTCCCCTATACTTCCCCTTCCCTCTATACTTCCCCTTCTTCCCCTAGACTTCCCCTAGACTTCCCTTTCCCTCTATACTTCCCCTTCTTCCCCTAGACTTCCCCTAGACTTCCCCTTCCCTCTATACTTCCCCTTCTTCCCCTAGACTTCCCTTTCCCTCTATACTTCCCCTTCTCCCCTAGACTTCCCCTAGACTTCCCCTTCCCTCTATACTTCCCCTTCGTCCCCTAGACTTCCCCTTCCCTCTATACTTCCCCTTCTTCCCTAGACTTCCCCTAGACTTCCCCTTCTTCCCCTAGACTTCCCCTTTTTCCCCTAGACTTCCCCTTCCCTCTATACTTCCTCTTCTTCCCCTAGACTTCCCCTTCTTCCCCTAGACTTCCCCTTCTTCCCCTAGACTTCCCCTAGACTTCCCCTTTCCTCTATACTAACCCTTCTTCCCCTAGACTTCCACTAGACTTCCCCTTCCCTCTATACTTCCCCTTCTTCCCCTAGACTTCCCCTAGACTTCCCTTTCCCTCTATACTTCCCCTTCTTCCCCTTTTTCCCCTAGACTTCCCCTTCCCTCTATACTTCCTCTTCTTCCCCTAGACTTCCCCTTCTTCCCCTAGACTTCCACTTCTTCCCCTAGACTTTCCGTAGACTTCCCCTTCCCTCTATACCTTCCCTTCTTCCCCTTCTTCCCCTAGACTTCCCCTTCTTCCCTTAGACTTCCCCTGGACTTCCCCTTCCCTCTATACTTCCCCTTCTTCCCCTAGACTTTCTCTTCCCTCTATACTTCCCCTTCTTCCCCTAGATTTCCCCTTCTTCCCCTAGACTTCCCCTTCTTCCCCTAGAGTTCCCCTTCCCTCTATACTTCCCCTTCTTCCCCTAGACTTCCCCTAGACTTCCCTTCCCTCTATACTTCCCCTTCTTCCCCTAGACTTCCCCTAGACTTCCCCTTCCCTCTCTACTTCCCCTTCTTCCCCTAGACTTCCCCTTCTTCCCCTAGACTTCCCCTTCTTCCCCTAGACTTCCCCTTCTTCCCCTAGACTTCCCCTTCTTCCCCTATACTTCCCCTTCCCTCTATACTTCCCCTTCTTCCCCTAGACTTCCCCTAGACTTCCCTTTCCCTCTATACTTCCCCTTCTTCCCCTAGACTTCCCCTAGACTTCCCCTTCCCTCTATACTTCCCCTTCTTCCCCTAGACTTCCCCTTCCCTCTATACTTCCCCTTCTCCCCTAGACTTCCCCTAGACTTCCCCTTCCCTCTATACTTCCCCTTCGTCCCCTAGACTTCCCCTTCCCTCTATACTTCCCCTTCTTCCCCTAGACTTCCCCTAGACTTCCCCTTCTTCCCCTAGACTTCCCCTTTTTCCCCTAGACTTCC
The DNA here is from genome assembly GCA_029215795.1 of Anniella stebbinsi. Lineage (NCBI taxonomy): Eukaryota > Metazoa > Chordata > Lepidosauria > Squamata > Anniellidae > Anniella > Anniella stebbinsi. The sequence continues at coordinate 397,833 of JARDYH010000017.1, forward strand.
CCGTCCCTCTATACTTCCTCTTCTTCCCCTAGACTTCCCCTTCTTCCCCTAGACTTCCCCTAGACTTCCCTTCCCTCTATACTTCCCCTTCTTCCCCTAGACTTCCCCTAGACTTCCCCTTCCCACTATACTTCCCCTTCTTCCCCTAGACTTCCCCTTCCCTCTATACTTCCCCTTCTTCCCCTAGACTTCCCCTTCTTCCCCCAGACTTCCTCTTCTTCCTCTAGACTTCCCCTTCCCTCTATACTTCCCCTTCTTCCCCTAGACTTCCCCTTCTTCCCTTAGACTTCCCCTTCTTCCCCTAGACTTCCACTTCTTCCCCTAGACTTCCCGTAGACTTCCCCTTGCCTCTATACTTCCCCTTCTTCCCCTAGACTGTCTCTTCCCTCTATACTTCCCCTTCTTCCCCTAGACTTCCCCTTCTTCCCCTAGACTTCCCCTTCTTCCCCTAGACTTCCCCTTCCCTCTATACTTCCCCTTCTTCCCCTAGACTTCCCTTCCCTCTATACTTCCCCTTTTTCCCCTAGACTTCCCCTAGACTTCCCCTTCCCTCTCTACTTCCCCTTCTTCTCCTAGACTTCCCCTTCTTCCCCTAGACTTCCCCTTCTTCCCCTAGACTTCCCCTTCCCTCTATACTTCCCCTTCTTCCCCTAGACTTCCCCTTCTTCCCCTAGACTTCCCCTTCTTCCCCTAGACTTCCCCTAGACTTCCCCTTCCCTCTATACTTCCCCTTCTTCCCCTAGACTTCCCCTAGACTTCCCCTTCCCTCTCTACTTCCCCTTCTTCCCCTAGACTTCCCCTTCTTCCCCTAGACTTCCCCTTCTTCCCCTAGACTTTCCCTTCCCTCTATACTTCCCCTTCTTCCATTAGACTTCCCCTTCCCTCTATACTTCCCCTGCTTCCCCTAGACTTCCCCTAGTCTTCCCCTTCTTCCCCTAGACTTCCCCTAGACTTCCCTTCCCTCTATATTTCCCCTTCTTCCCCTAGACTTCCCCTAGACTTCCCCTTCCCTCTCTACTTCCCCTTCTTCCCCTAGACTTCCCCTTCTTCCCCTAGACTTCCCCTTCTTCCCCTAGACTTTCCCTTCCCTCTATACTTCCCCTTCTTCCATTAGACTTCCCCTTCCCTCTATACTTCCCCTTCTTCCCCTAGACTTCCCCTTCTTCCCCTAGACTTCCTCTTCTTCCCCTAGACTTCCCCTTCCCTCTATACTTCCCCTTCTTCCCCTAGACTTCCCCTTCTTCCCTTAGACTTCCCCTTCTTCCCCTAGACTTCTCCTTCTTCCCTTAGACTTCCCCTTCTTCCCCTATACTTCCCCTTCCCTCTATACTTCCCCTGCTTCCCCTAGACTTCCCCTAGACGTCCCCTTCTTCCCCTAGACTTCCCCTAGACTTCCCTTCCCTCTATACTTCCCCTTCTTCCCCTAGACTTCCCCTAGACTTCCCCTTCTTCCCCTAGACTTCCCCTTTTTCCCCTAGACTTCCCCTTCTTCCCCTAGACTTCCCCTTCCCTCTATACTTCCCCTTCTTCCATTAGACTTCCCCTTCCCTCTATACTTCCCCTGCTTCCCCTAGACTTCCCCTAGACTTCCCCTTCTTCCCCTAGACTTCCCCTAGACTTCCCCTTCCCTCTATACTTCCCCTTCTTCCCCTAGACTTCCCCTTCCCTCTATACTTCCCCTTCTTCCCCTAGACTTCCCCTTCTTCCCCTAGGCTTCCCCTAGACTTCCCCTTCCCTCTATACTTCCCCTTCTTCCCCTAGACTTCCCCTTCCCTCTATACTTCCCCTTCTTCCCCTAGACTTCCCCTAGACTTCCCCTTCCCTCTATACTTCCCCTTCTTCCCCTAGACTTCCCCTTCTTCCCCTAGACTTCCCCTTCTTCCCCTAGACTAAGCTTTCTTCCCCTAGACTTCCCCTTCTTCCCCTAGACTTCCCTTCTTCCCCGAGACTTCCCCTATACTTCCCCTTCTTTCCCTAGACTTCCCCTACACTTTCCCTTCCCTCTATACTTCCCCTTCTTCCCCTAGACTTACCCTTCTTCTCCTAGACTTCCCCTTCTTCCCCTAGACTTCCCCTTCCCTCTATACTTCCCCTTCTTCCCCTAGACTTCCCCTAGACTTCCACTTCTTCCCCTAGACTTCCCTTCTTCCCCTAGACTTCCCCTTCCCTCTATACTTCCCCTTCTTCCCCTAGACTTCCCCTAGACTTCCCCTTCTTCCTCTAGACTTCCCCTTTTTCCCCTAGACTTCCCCGTCCCTCTATACTTCCTCTTCTTCCCCTAGACTTCCCCTTCTTCCCCTAGAGTTCCCCTTCTTCTTCTAGACTTCCCCTAGACTTCCCCTTGCCTCTATACTTCCCCTTCTTCCCCTAGACTTCCCCTAGACTTCCCTTCCCTCTCTACTTCCCCTTCTTCCCCTAGACTTCCCCTAGACTTCCCCTTCCCTCTCTACTTCCCCTTCTTCCCCTAGACTTCCCCTTCTTCCCCTATACTTCCCCTTCCCTCTATACTTCCCCTTCTTCCCCTAGACTTCCCCTTCCCTCTATACATCCCCTTCTTCCCCTAGACTTCCCCTTCTTCCCCTAGACTTCCTCTTCTTCCCCTAGACTTCCCCTTCCCTCTATACTTCCTCTTCTTCCCCTAGACTTCCCCTTCTTCCCCTAGACTTCCCCTTCCCTCTATACTTCGCCTTCTTCCCCTAGACTTCCCCTAGACTTCCCTTCCCTCTATACTTCCCCTTCTTCCCCTAGACTTCCCCTAGACTTCCCCTTCCCTCTCTACTTCCCCTTCTTCCCCTAGACTTCCCCTTCTTCCCCTAGACTTCCCCTTCTTCCCCTAGACTTCCCCTTCTTCCCCTAGACTTCCCCTTCTTCCCCTATACTTCCCCTTCCCTCTATACTTCCCCTTCTTCCCCTAGACTTCCCCTAGACTTCCCTTTCCCTCTATACTTCCCCTTCTTCCCCTAGACTTCCCCTAGACTTCCCCTTCCCTCTATACTTCCCCTTCTTCCCCTAGACTTCCCTTTCCCTCTATACTTCCCCTTCTCCCCTAGACTTCCCCTAGACTTCCCCTTCCCTCTATACTTCCCCTTCGTCCCCTAGACTTCCCCTTCCCTCTATACTTCCCCTTCTTCCCCTAGACTTCCCCTTGACTTCCCCTTCTTCCCCTAGACTTCCCCTTTTTCCCCTAGACTTCCCCTTCCCTCTATACTTCCTCTTCTTCCCCTAGACTTCCCCTTCTTCCCCTAGACTTCCCCTTCTTCCCCTAGACTTCCCCTAGACTTCCCCTTTCCTCTATACTAACCCTTCTTCCCCTAGACTTCCACTAGACTTCCCCTTCCCTCTATACTTCCCCTTCTTCCCCTAGACTTCCCCTAGACTTCCCTTTCCCTCTATACTTCCCCTTCTTCCCCTTTTTCCCCTAGACTTCCCCTTCCCTCTATACTTCCTCTTCTTCCCCTAGACTTCCCCTTCTTCCCCTAGACTTCCACTTCTTCCCCTAGACTTTCCGTAGACTTCCCCTTCCCTCTATACCTTCCCTTCTTCCCCTTCTTCCCCTAGACTTCCCCTTCTTCCCTTAGACTTCCCCTGGACTTCCCCTTCCCTCTATACTTCCCCTTCTTCCCCTAGACTTTCTCTTCCCTCTATACTTCCCCTTCTTCCCCTAGATTTCCCCTTCTTCCCCTAGACTTCCCCTTCTTCCCCTAGAGTTCCCCTTCCCTCTATACTTCCCCTTCTTCCCCTAGACTTCCCCTAGACTTCCCTTCCCTCTATACTTCCCCTTCTTCCCCTAGACTTCCCCTAGACTTCCCCTTCCCTCTCTACTTCCCCTTCTTCCCCTAGACTTCCCCTTCTTCCCCTAGACTTCCCCTTCTTCCCCTAGACTTCCCCTTCTTCCCCTAGACTTCCCCTTCTTCCCCTATACTTCCCCTTCCCTCTATACTTCCCCTTCTTCCCCTAGACTTCCCCTAGACTTCCCTTTCCCTCTATACTTCCCCTTCTTCCCCTAGACTTCCCCTAGACTTCCCCTTCCCTCTATACTTCCCCTTCTTCCCCTAGACTTCCCCTTCCCTCTATACTTCCCCTTCTCCCCTAGACTTCCCCTAGACTTCCCCTTCCCTCTATACTTCCCCTTCGTCCCCTAGACTTCCCCTTCCCTCTATACTTCCCCTTCTTCCCCTAGACTTCCCCTAGACTTCCCCTTCTTCCCCTAGACTTCCCCTTTTTCCCCTAGACTTCCCCTTCCCTCTATACTTCCTCTTCTTCCCCTAGACTTCCCCTTCTTCCCCTAGACTTCCCCTAGACTTCCCTTCCCTCTATACTTCCCCTTCTTCCCCTAGACTTCCCCTAGACTTCCCCTTCCCACTATACTTCCCCTTCTTCCCCTAGACTTCCCCTTCCCTCTATACTTCCCCTTCTTCCCCTAGACTTCCCCTTCTTCCCCTAGACTTCCTCTTCTTCCCCTAGACTTCCCCTTCCCTCTATACTTCCCCTTCTTCCCCTAGACTTCCCCTTCTTCCCTTAGACTTCCCCTTCTTCCCCTAGACTTCCACTTCTTCCCCTAGACTTCCCGTAGACTTCCCCTTGCCTCTATACTTCCCCTTCTTCCCCTAGACTTTCTCTTCCCTCTATACTTCCCCTTCTTCCCCTAGACTTCCCCTTCTTCCCCTAGACTTCCCCTTCTTCCCCTAGACTTCCCCTTCCCTCTATACTTCCCCTTCTTCCCCTAGACTTCCCCTAGACTTCCCTTCCCTCTATACTTCCCCTTCTTCCCCTAGACTTCCCCTAGACTTCCCCTTCCCTCTCTACTTCCCCTTCTTCTCCTAGACTTCCCCTTCTTCCCCTAGACTTCCCCTTCTTCCCCTAGACTTCCCCTTCCCTCTATACTTCCCCTTCTTCCCCTAGACTTCCCCTTCTTCCCCTAGACTTCCCCTTCTTCCCCTAGACTTCCCCTAGACTTCCCCTTTCCTCTATACTTCCCCTTCTTCCCCTAGACTTCCCCTTCCCTCTATACTTCCACTTCTTCCATTAGACTTCACCTTCCCTCTATACTTCCCCTGCTTCCCCTAGATTTCCCCTAGACTTCCCCTTCTTCCCCTAGACTTCCCCTAGACTTCCCCTTCCCTCTATACTTCCCCTTCTTCCCCTGGACTTCCCCTTCCCTCTATACTTCCCCTTCTTCCCCAAGACTTCCCCTTCTTCCCCTAGACTTCCTCTTCTTCCCCTAGACTTCCCCTTCTTCCCTTAGACTTCCCCTTCTTCCCCTAGACTTCCCCTTCTCTCTATACTTCCCCTGCTTCCCCTAGACTTCCCCTAGACTTCCCCTTCTTCCCCTAGACTTCCCCTAGACTTCCCTTCCCTCTATACTTCCCCTTCTTCCCCTAGACTTCCCCTAGACTTCCCCTTCCCTCTCTACTTCCCCTTCTTCCCCTAGACTTCCCCTTCTTCCCCTAGACTTCCCCTTCTTCCCCTAGACTTTCCCTTCCCTCTATACTTCCCCTTCTTCCATTAGACTTCCCCTTCCCTCTATACTTCCCCTGCTTCCCCTAGTCTTCCCCTAGTCTTCCCCTTCTTCCCCTAGACTTCCCCTAGACTTCCCTTCCCTCTATACTTCCCCTTCTTCCCCTAGACTTCCCCTAGACTTCCCCTTCCCTCTCTACTTCCCCTTCTTCCCCTAGACTTCCCCTTCTTCCCCTAGACTTCCCCTTCTTCCCCTAGACTTTCCCTTCCCTCTATACTTCCCCTTCTTCCATTAGACTTCCCCTTCCCTCTATACTTCCCCTTCTTCCCCTAGACTTCCCCTTCTTCCCCTAGACTTCCTCTTCTTCCCCTAGACTTCCCCTTCCCTCTATACTTCCGCTTCTTCCCCTAGACTTCCCCTTCTTCCCTTAGACTTCCCCTTCTTCCCCTAGACTTCCCCTTCCCTCTATACTTCCCCTTCTTCCCCTAGACTTCCCCTTCCCTCTATACTTCCCCTTCTCCCCTAGACTTCCCCTAGACTTCCCCTTCCCTCTATACTTCCCCTTCTTCCCCTAGACTTCCCCTTCCCTCTTACTTCCCCTTCTTCCCCTAGACTTCCCCTAGACTTCCCCTTCTTCCCCTAGACTTCCCCTTTTTCCCCTAGACTTCCCCTTCCCTCTATACTTCCTCCTCGTCCCCTAGACTTCCCCTTCTTCCCCTAGACTTCCCCTTCTTCCCCTAGACTTCCCCTAGACTTCCCCTTTCCTCTATACTCCCCCTTCTTCCCCTAGACTTCCACTAGACTTCCCCTTCCCTCTATACTTCCCCTTCTTCCCCTAGACTTCCCCTAGACTTCCCCTTCCCTCTATACTTCCCCTTCTTCCCCTAGACTTCCCCTAGACTTCCCCTTCCCTCTATACTTCCCCTTCTTCCCCTATACTTCCCCTTCCCTCTATACTTCCCCTTCTTCCCCTAGACTTCCCCTAGACTTCCCTTTCCCTCTATACTTCCCCTTCTTCCCCTAGACTTCCCCTAGACTTCCCCTTCCCTCTATACTTCCCCTTCTTCCCCTAGACTTCCCCTTCCCTCTATACTTCCCCTTCTCCCCTAGACTTCCCCTAGACTTCCCCTTCCCTCTATACTTCCCCTTCGTCCCCTAGACTTCCCCTTCCCTCTATACTTCCCCTTCTTCCCCTAGACTTCCCCTAGACTTCCCCTTCTTCCCCTAGACTTCCCCTTTTTCCCCTAGACTTCCCCTTCCCTCTATACTTCCTCTTCTTCCCCTAGACTTCCCCTTCTTCCCCTAGACTTCCCCTAGACTTCCCTTCCCTCTATACTTCCCCTTCTTCCCCTAGACTTCCCCTAGACTTCCCCTTCCCACTATACTTCCCCTTCTTCCCCTAGACTTCCCCTTCCCTCTATACTTCCCCTTCTTCCCCTAGACTTCCCCTTCTTCCCCTAGACTTCCTCTTCTTCCCCTAGACTTCCCCTTCCCTCTATACTTCCCCTTCTTCCCCTAGACTTCCCCTTCTTCCCTTAGACTTCCCCTTCTTCCCCTAGACTTCCACTTCTTCCCCTAGACTTCCCGTAGACTTCCCCTTGCCTCTATACTTCCCCTTCTTCCCCTAGACTTTCTCTTCCCTCTATACTTCCCCTTCTTCCCCTAGACTTCCCCTTCTTCCCCTAGACTTCCCCTTCTTCCCCTAGACTTCCCCTTCCCTCTATACTTCCCCTTCTTCCCCTAGACTTCCCCTAGACTTCCCTTCCCTCTATACTTCCCCTTCTTCCCCTAGACTTCCCCTAGACTTCCCCTTCCCTCTCTACTTCCCCTTCTTCTCCTAGACTTCCCCTTCTTCCCCTAGACTTCCCCTTCTTCCCCTAGACTTCCCCTTCCCTCTATACTTCCCCTTCTTCCCCTAGACTTCCCCTTCTTCCCCTAGACTTCCCCTTCTTCCCCTAGACTTCCCCTAGACTTCCCCTTTCCTCTATACTTCCCCTTCTTCCCCTAGACTTCCCCTTCCCTCTATACTTCCACTTCTTCCATTAGACTTCACCTTCCCTCTATACTTCCCCTGCTTCCCCTAGATTTCCCCTAGACTTCCCCTTCTTCCCCTAGACTTCCCCTAGACTTCCCCTTCCCTCTATACTTCCCCTTCTTCCCCTGGACTTCCCCTTCCCTCTATACTTCCCCTTCTTCCCCAAGACTTCCCCTTCTTCCCCTAGACTTCCTCTTCTTCCCCTAGACTTCCCCTTCTTCCCTTAGACTTCCCCTTCTTCCCCTAGACTTCCCCTTCTCTCTATACTTCCCCTGCTTCCCCTAGACTTCCCCTAGACTTCCCCTTCTTCCCCTAGACTTCCCCTAGACTTCCCTTCCCTCTATACTTCCCCTTCTTCCCCTAGACTTCCCCTAGACTTCCCCTTCCCTCTCTACTTCCCCTTCTTCCCCTAGACTTCCCCTTCTTCCCCTAGACTTCCCCTTCTTCCCCTAGACTTTCCCTTCCCTCTATACTTCCCCTTCTTCCATTAGACTTCCCCTTCCCTCTATACTTCCCCTGCTTCCCCTAGTCTTCCCCTAGTCTTCCCCTTCTTCCCCTAGACTTCCCCTAGACTTCCCTTCCCTCTATACTTCCCCTTCTTCCCCTAGACTTCCCCTAGACTTCCCCTTCCCTCTCTACTTCCCCTTCTTCCCCTAGACTTCCCCTTCTTCCCCTAGACTTCCCCTTCTTCCCCTAGACTTTCCCTTCCCTCTATACTTCCCCTTCTTCCATTAGACTTCCCCTTCCCTCTATACTTCCCCTTCTTCCCCTAGACTTCCCCTTCTTCCCCTAGACTTCCTCTTCTTCCCCTAGACTTCCCCTTCCCTCTATACTTCCGCTTCTTCCCCTAGACTTCCCCTTCTTCCCTTAGACTTCCCCTTCTTCCCCTAGACTTCCCCTTCCCTCTATACTTCCCCTTCTTCCCCTAGACTTCCCCTTCCCTCTATACTTCCCCTTCTCCCCTAGACTTCCCCTAGACTTCCCCTTCCCTCTATACTTCCCCTTCTTCCCCTAGACTTCCCCTTCCCTCTTACTTCCCCTTCTTCCCCTAGACTTCCCCTAGACTTCCCCTTCTTCCCCTAGACTTCCCCTTTTTCCCCTAGACTTCCCCTTCCCTCTATACTTCCTCCTCATCCCCTAGACTTCCCCTTCTTCCCCTAGACTTCCCCTTCTTCCCCTAGACTTCCCCTAGACTTCCCCTTTCCTCTATACTCCCCCTTCTTCCCCTAGACTTCCACTAGACTTCCCCTTCCCTCTATACTTCCCCTTCTTCCCCTAGACTTCCCCTAGACTTCCCCTTCCCTCTATACTTCCCCTTCTTCCCCTAGACTTCCCCTAGACTTCCCCTTCCCTCTATACTTCCCCTTCTTCCTCTATACTTCCCCTTGTCCCCTAGACTTTCCCTAGACTTCCCCTTCCCTCTATACTTCCCCTTCTTCCCCTAGACTTCCCCTAGACTTCCCCTTCCTCCCCTAGACTTCCCCTTTTTCCCCTAGACTTCCCCTAGACTTCCCCTTCCCTCTATACTTCCCCTTCTTCCCCTAGACTTCCCCTAGACTTCCCCTTCCCTCTATACTTCCCCTTCTTCCCCTAGACTTCCCCTAGACTTCCCCTTCCCTCTATACTTCCCCTTCTTCCTCTATACTTCCCCTTGTCCCCTAGACTTTCCCTAGACTTCCCTTTCCCTCTATACTTCCTCTTCTTCCCCTAGACTTCCCCTTCTTCCCCTAGACTTCCACTTCTTCCCCTAGACTTTCCGTAGACTTCCCCTTCCCTCTATACCTTCCCTTCTTCCCCTTCTTCCCCTAGACTTCCCCTTCTTCCCTTAGACTTCCCCTGGACTTCCCCTTCCCTCTATACTTCCCCTTCTTCCCCTAGACTTTCTCTTCCCTCTATACTTCCCCTTCTTCCCCTAGACTTCCCCTTCTTCCCCTAGACTTCCCCTTCTTCCCCTAGACTTCTCCTTCCCTCTATACTTCCCTTTCTTCCCCTAGACTTCCCCTAGACTTCCCTTCCCTCTATACTTCCCCTTCTTCCCCTAGACTTCCTCTTCTTCCCCTAGACTTCCACTTCCCTCTATACTTCCCCTTCTTCCCCTAGACTTCCCCTTCTTCCCCTAGACTTCCCCTTCTTCCCCTAGACTTCCCCTAGACTTCCCATTGACTCTATACTTCCCCTTCTTCCCCTAGACTTTCTCTTCCCTGTATACTTCCCCTTCTTCCCCTAGACTTCCCCTTCTTCCCCTAGACTTCCCCTTCTTCCCCTAGACTTCCCCTTCCCTCTATACTTCCCCTTCTTCCCCTAGACTTCCACTAGACTTCCCCTTTCCTCTACACTTCCCCTTCTTCCCCAAGACTTCCCCTGCACTTTCCCTTCCCTCTATACTTCTCCTTCTTCCCCTAGACTTCCCCTTCTTCCCCTAGACTTCCCCTTCTTCCCTTAGACTTCCCCTTCTTCCGCTAGACTTCCCCTTCCCTCTATACTTCCCCTTCTTCCCCTAGACTTCCCCTTACCTCTATACTTCCCCTTCTCCCCTAGACTTCCCCTAGACTTCCCCTTCCCTCTATACTTCCCCTTCTTCCCCTAGACTTCCCCTAGACTTCCCTTTCCCTCTATACTTCCCCTTCTTCCCCTAGACTTCCTCTAGACTTCCCCTTCCCTCTATACTTCCCCTTCTTCCCCTAGACTTCCCCTTCCCTCTATACTTCCCCTTCTCCCCTAGACTTCCCCTAGACTTCCCCTTCCCTCTATACTTCCCCTTCGTCCCCTAGACTTCCCCTTCCCTCTATACTTCCCCTTCTTCCCCTAGACTTCCCCTAGACTTCCCCTTCTTCCCCTAGACTTCCCCTTTTTCCCCTAGACTTCCCCTTCCCTCTATACTTCCTCTTCTTCCCCTAGACTTCCCCTTCTTCCCCTAGACTTCCCCTAGACTTCCCTTCCCTCTATACTTCCCCTTCTTCCCCTAGACTTCCCCTAGACTTCCCCTTCCCACTATACTTCCCCTTCTTCCCCTAGACTTCCCCTTCCCTCTATACTTCCCCTTCTTCCCCTAGACTTCCCCTTCTTCCCCTAGACTTCCTCTTCTTCCCCTAGACTTCCCCTTCCCTCTATACTTCCCCTTCTTCCCCTAGACTTCCCCTTCTTCCCTTAGACTTCCCCTTCTTCCCCTAGACTTCCACTTCTTCCCCTAGACTTCCCGTAGACTTCCCGTTGCCTCTATACTTCCCCTTCTTCCCCTAGACTTTCTCTTCCCTCTATACTTCCCCTTCTTCCCCTAGACTTCCCCTTCTTCCCCTAGACTTCCCCTTCTTCCCCTAGACTTCCCCTTCCCTCTATACTTCCCCTTCTTCCCCTAGACTTCCCCTAGACTTCCCTTCCCTCTATACTTCCCCTTCTTCCCCTAGACTTCCCCTAGACTTCCCCTTCCCTCTCTACTTCCCCTTCTTCTCCTAGACTTCCCCTTCTTCCCCTAGACTTCCCCTTCTTCCCCTAGACTTCCCCTTCCCTCTATACTTCCCCTTCTTCCCCTAGACTTCCCCTTCTTCCCCTAGACTTCCCCTTCTTCCCCTAGACTTCCCCTAGACTTCCCGTTTCCTCTATACTTCCCCTTCTTCCCCTAGACTTCCCCTTCCCTCTATACTTCCACTTCTTCCATTAGACTTCACCTTCCCTCTATACTTCCCCTGCTTCCCCTAGATTTCCCCTAGACTTCCCCTTCTTCCCCTAGACTTCCCCTAGACTTCCCCTTCCCTCTATACTTCCCCTTCTTCCCCTGGACTTCCCCTTCCCTCTATACTTCCCCTTCTTCCCCAAGACTTCCCCTTCTTCCCCTAGACTTCCTCTTCTTCCCCTAGACTTCCCCTTCTTCCCTTAGACTTCCCCTTCTTCCCCTAGACTTCCCCTTCTCTCTATACTTCCCCTGCTTCCCCTAGACTTCCCCTAGACTTCCCCTTCTTCCCCTAGACTTCCCCTAGACTTCCCTTCCCTCTATACTTCCCCTTCTTCCCCTAGACTTCCCCTAGACTTCCCCTTCCCTCTCTACTTCCCCTTCTTCCCCTAGACTTCCCCTTCTTCCCCTAGACTTCCCCTTCTTCCCCTAGACTTTCCCTTCCCTCTATACTTCCCCTTCTTCCATTAGACTTCCCCTTCCCTCTATACTTCCCCTGCTTCCCCTAGACTTCCCCTAGTCTTCCCCTTCTTCCCCTAGACTTCCCCTAGACTTCCCTTCCCTCTATACTTCCCCTTCTTCCCCTAGACTTCCCCTAGACTTCCCCTTCCCTCTCTACTTCCCCTTCTTCTCCTAGACTTCCCCTTCTTCCCCTAGACTTCCCCTTCTTCCCCTAGACTTTCCCTTCCCTCTATACTTCCCCTTCTTCCATTAGACTTCCCCTTCCCTCTATACTTCCCCTTCTTCCCCTAGACTTCCCCTTCTTCCCCTAGACTTCCTCTTCTTCCCCTAGACTTCCCCTTCCCTCTATACTTCCCCTTCTTCCCCTAGACTTCCCCTTCTTCCCTTAGACTTCCCCTTCTTCCCCTAGACTTCCCCTTCCCTCTATACTTCCCCTTCTTCCCCTAGACTTCCCCTTCCCTCTATACTTCCCCTTCTCCCCTAGACTTCCCCTAGACTTCCCCTTCCCTCTATACTTCCCATTCTTCCCCTAGACTTCCCCTTCCCTCTTACTTCCCCTTCTTCCCCTAGACTTCCCCTAGACTTCCCCTTCTTCCCCTAGACTTCCCTTTTTCCCCTAGACTTCCCCTTCCCTCTATACTTCCTCCTCATCCCCTAGACTTCCCCTTCTTCCCCTAGACTTCCCCTTCTTCCCCTAGACTTCCCCTAGACTTCCCCTTTCCTCTATACTCCCCCTTCTTCCCCTAGACTTCCACTAGACTTCCCCTTCCCTCTATACTTCCCCTTCTTCCCCTAGACTTCCCCTAGACTTCCCCTTCCCTCTATACTTCCCCTTCTTCCCCTAGACTTCCCCTAGACTTCCCCTTCCCTCTATACTTCCCCTTCTTCCTCTATACTTCCCCTTGTCCCCTAGACTTTCCCTAGACTTCCCCTTCCCTCTATACTTCCCCTTCTTCCCCTAGACTTCCCCTAGACTTCCCCTTCCTCCCCTAGACTTCCCCTTTTTCCCCTAGACTTCCCCTAGACTTCCCCTTCCCTCTATACTTCCCCTTCTTCCCCTAGACTTCCCCTAGACTTCCCCTTCCCTCTATACTTCCCCTTCTTCCCCTAGACTTCCCCTAGACTTCCCCTTCCCTCTATACTTCCCCTTCTTCCTCTATACTTCCCCTTGTCCCCTAGACTTTCCCTAGACTTCCCTTTCCCTCTATACTTCCTCTTCTTCCCCTAGACTTCCCCTTCTTCCCCTAGACTTCCACTTCTTCCCCTAGACTTTCCGTAGACTTCCCCTTCCCTCTATACCTTCCCTTCTTCCCCTTCTTCCCCTAGACTTCCCCTTCTTCCCTTAGACTTCCCCTGGACTTCCCCTTCCCTCTATACTTCCCCTTCTTCCCCTAGACTTTCTCTTCCCTCTATACTTCCCCTTCTTCCCCTAGACTTCCCCTTCTTCCCCTAGACTTCCCCTTCTTCCCCTAGACTTCTCCTTCCCTCTATACTTCCCTTTCTTCCCCTAGACTTCCCCTAGACTTCCCTTCCCTCTATACTTCCCCTTCTTCCCCTAGACTTCCTCTTCTTCCCCTAGACTTCCACTTCCCTCTATACTTCCCCTTCTTCCCCTAGACTTCCCCTTCTTCCCCTAGACTTCCCCTTCTTCCCCTAGACTTCCCCTAGACTTCCCATTGACTCTATACTTCCCCTTCTTCCCCTAGACTTTCTCTTCCCTGTATACTTCCCCTTCTTCCCCTAGACTTCCCCTTCTTCCCCTAGACTTCCCCTTCTTCCCCTAGACTTCCCCTTCCCTCTATACTTCCCCTTCTTCCCCTAGACTTCCACTAGACTTCCCCTTCCCTCTATACTTCCCCTTCTTCCCCTAGACTTCCCCTTCCCTCTATACTTCCCCTTCTCCCCTAGACTTCCCCTAGACTTCCCCTTCCCTCTATACTTCCCCTTCTTCCCCTAGACTTCCCCTTCCCTCTTACTTCCCCTTCTTCCCCTAGACTTCCCCTAGACTTCCCCTTCTTCCCCTAGACTTCCCCTTTTTCCCCTAGACTTCCCCTTCCCTCTATACTTCCTCCTCATCCCCTAGACTTCCCCTTCTTCCCCTAGACTTCCCCTTCTTCCCCTAGACTTCCCCTAGACTTCCCCTTTCCTCTATACTCCCCCTTCTTCCCCTAGACTTCCACTAGACTTCCCCTTCCCTCTATACTTCCCCTTCTTCCCCTAGACTTCCCCTAGACTTCCCCTTCCCTCTATACTTCCCCTTCTTCCCCTAGACTTCTCCTAGACTTCCCCTTCCCTCTATACTTCCCCTTCTTCCTCTATACTTCCCCTTGTCCCCTAGACTTTCCCTAGACTTCCCCTTCCCTCTATACTTCCCCTTCTTCCCCTAGACTTCCCCTAGACTTCCCCTTCCTCCCCTAGACTTCCCCTTTTTCCCCTAGACTTCCCCTAGACTTCCCCTTCCCTCTATACTTCCCCTTCTTCCCCTAGACTTCCCCTAGACTTCCCCTTCCCTCTATACTTCCCCTTCTTCCCCTAGACTTCCCCTAGACTTCCCCTTCCCTCTATACTTCCCCTTCTTCCTCTATACTTCCCCTTGTCCCCTAGACTTTCCCTAGACTTCCCTTTCCCTCTATACTTCCTCTTCTTCTCCTAGACTTCCCCTTCTTCCCCTAGACTTCCACTTCTTCCCCTAGACTTTCCGTAGACTTCCCCTTCCCTCTATACCTTCCCTTCTTCCCCTTCTTCCCCTAGACTTCCCCTTCTTCCCTTAGACTTCCCCTGGACTTCCCCTTCCCTCTATACTTCCCCTTCTTCCCCTAGACTTTCTCTTCCCTCTATACTTCCCCTTCTTCCCCTAGACTTCCCCTTCTTCCCCTAGACTTCCCCTTCTTCCCCTAGACTTCTCCTTCCCTCTATACTTCCCTTTCTTCCCCTAGACTTCCCCTAGACTTCCCTTCCCTCTATACTTCCCCTTCTTCCCCTAGACTTCCCCTAGACTTCCCCTTCTTCCCCTAGACTTCCCCTTTTTCCCCTAGACTTCCCCTTCCCTCTATACTTCCTCCTCATCCCCTAGACTTCCCCTTCTTCCCCTAGACTTCCCCTTCTTCCCCTAGACTTCCCCTAGACTTCCCCTTTCCTCTATACTCCCCCTTCTTCCCCTAGACTTCCACTAGACTTCCCCTTCCCTCTATACTTCCCCTTCTTCCCCTAGACTTCCCCTAGACTTCCCCTTCCCTCTATACTTCCCCTTCTTCCCCTAGACTTCCCCTAGACTTCCCCTTCCCTCTATACTTCCCCTTCTTCCTCTATACTTCCCCTTGTCCCCTAGACTTTCCCTAGACTTCCCCTTCCCTCTATACTTCCCCTTCTTCCCCTAGACTTCCCCTAGACTTCCCCTTCCTCCCCTAGACTTCCCCTTTTTCCCCTAGACTTCCCCTAGACTTCCCCTTCCCTCTATACTTCCCCTTCTTCCCCTAGACTTCCCCTAGACTTCCCCTTCCCTCTATACTTCCCCTTCTTCCCCTAGACTTCCCCTAGACTTCCCCTTCCCTCTATACTTCCCCTTCTTCCTCTATACTTCCCCTTGTCCCCTAGACTTTCCCTAGACTTCCCTTTCCCTCTATACTTCCTCTTCTTCCCCTAGACTTCCCCTTCTTCCCCTAGACTTCCACTTCTTCCCCTAGACTTTCCGTAGACTTCCCCTTCCCTCTATACCTTCCCTTCTTCCCCTTCTTCCCCTAGACTTCCCCTTCTTCCCTTAGACTTCCCCTGGACTTCCCCTTCCCTCTATACTTCCCCTTCTTCCCCTAGACTTTCTCTTCCCTCTATACTTCCCCTTCTTCCCCTAGACTTCCCCTTCTTCCCCTAGACTTCCCCTTCTTCCCCTAGACTTCTCCTTCCCTCTATACTTCCCTTTCTTCCCCTAGACTTCCCCTAGACTTCCCTTCCCTCTATACTTCCCCTTCTTCCCCTAGACTTCCTCTTCTTCCCCTAGACTTCCACTTCCCTCTATACTTCCCCTTCTTCCCCTAGACTTCCCCTTCTTCCCCTAGACTTCCCCTTCTTCCCCTAGACTTCCCCTAGATTTCCCATTGACTCTATACTTCCCCTTCTTCCCCTAGACTTTCTCTTCCCTGTATACTTCCCCTTCTTCCCCTAGACTTCCCCTTCTTCCCCTAGACTTCCCCTTCTTCCCCTAGACTTCCCCTTCCCTCTATACTTCCCCTTCTTCCCCTAGACTTCCACTAGACTTCCCCTTTCCTCTACACTTCCCCTTCTTCCCCAAGACTTCCCCTGCACTTTCCCTTCCCTCTATACTTCTCCTTCTTCCCCTAGACTTCCCCTTCTTCCCCTAGACTTCCCCTTCTTCCCTTAGACTTCCCCTTCTTCCGCTAGACTTCCCCTTCCCTCTATACTTCCCCTTCTTCCCCTAGACTTCCCCTTACCTCTATACTTCCCCTTCTCCCCTAGACTTCCCCTAGACTTCCCCTTCCCTCTATACTTCCCCTTCTTCCCCTAGACTTCCCCTAGACTTCCCTTTCCCTCTATACTTCCCCTTCTTCCCCTAGACTTCCTCTAGACTTCCCCTTCCCTCTATACTTCCCCTTCTTCCCCTAGACTTCCCCTTCCCTCTATACTTCCCCTTCTCCCCTAGACTTCCCCTAGACTTCCCCTTCCCTCTATACTTCCCCTTCGTCCCCTAGACTTCCCCTTCCCTCTATACTTCCCCTTCTTCCCCTAGACTTCCCCTAGACTTCCCCTTCTTCCCCTAGACTTCCCCTTTTTCCCCTAGACTTCCCCTTCCCTCTATACTTCCTCTTCTTCCCCTAGACTTCCCCTTCTTCCCCTAGACTTCCCCTAGACTTCCCTTCCCTCTATACTTCCCCTTCTTCCCCTAGACTTCCCCTAGACTTCCCCTTCCCACTATACTTCCCCTTCTTCCCCTAGACTTCCCCTTCCCTCTATACTTCCCCTTCTTCCCCTAGACTTCCCCTTCTTCCCCTAGACTTCCTCTTCTTCCCCTAGACTTCCCCTTCCCTCTATACTTCCCCTTCTTCCCCTAGACTTCCCCTTCTTCCCTTAGACTTCCCCTTCTTCCCCTAGACTTCCACTTCTTCCCCTAGACTTCCCGTAGACTTCCCATTGACTCTATACTTCCCCTTCTTCCCCTAGACTTTCTCTTCCCTGTATACTTCCCCTTCTTCCCCTAGACTTCCCCTTCTTCCCCTAGACTTCCCCTTCTTCCCCTAGACTTCCCCTTCCCTCTATACTTCCCCTTCTTCCCCTAGACTTCCACTAGACTTCCCCTTCCCTCTATACTTCCCCTTCTTCCCCTAGACTTCCCCTTCCCTCTATACTTCCCCTTCTCCCCTAGACTTCCCCTAGACTTCCCCTTCCCTCTATACTTCCCCTTCTTCCCCTAGACTTCCCCTTCCCTCTTACTTCCCCTTCTTCCCCTAGACTTCCCCTAGACTTCCCCTTCTTCCCCTAGACTTCCCCTTTTTCCCCTAGACTTCCCCTTCCCTCTATACTTCCTCCTCATCCCCTAGACTTCCCCTTCTTCCCCTAGACTTCCCCTTCTTCCCCTAGACTTCCCCTAGACTTCCCCTTTCCTCTATACTCCCCCTTCTTCCCCTAGACTTCCACTAGACTTCCCCTTCCCTCTATACTTCCCCTTCTTCCCCTAGACTTCCCCTAGACTTCCCCTTCCCTCTATACTTCCCCTTCTTCCCCTAGACTTCTCCTAGACTTCCCCTTCCCTCTATACTTCCCCTTCTTCCTCTATACTTCCCCTTGTCCCCTAGACTTTCCCTAGACTTCCCCTTCCCTCTATACTTCCCCTTCTTCCCCTAGACTTCCCCTAGACTTCCCCTTCCTCCCCTAGACTTCCCCTTTTTCCCCTAGACTTCCCCTAGACTTCCCCTTCCCTCTATACTTCCCCTTCTTCCCCTAGACTTCCCCTAGACTTCCCCTTCCCTCTATACTTCCCCTTCTTCCCCTAGACTTCCCCTAGACTTCCCCTTCCCTCTATACTTCCCCTTCTTCCTCTATACTTCCCCTTGTCCCCTAGACTTTCCCTAGACTTCCCTTTCCCTCTATACTTCCTCTTCTTCCCCTAGACTTCCCCTTCTTCCCCTAGACTTCCACTTCTTCCCCTAGACTTTCCGTAGACTTCCCCTTCCCTCTATACCTTCCCTTCTTCCCCTTCTTCCCCTAGACTTCCCCTTCTTCCCTTAGACTTCCCCTGGACTTCCCCTTCCCTCTATACTTCCCCTTCTTCCCCTAGACTTTCTCTTCCCTCTATACTTCCCCTTCTTCCCCTAGACTTCCCCTTCTTCCCCTAGACTTCCCCTTCTTCCCCTAGACTTCTCCTTCCCTCTATACTTCCCTTTCTTCCCCTAGACTTCCCCTAGACTTCCCTTCCCTCTATACTTCCCCTTCTTCCCCTAGACTTCCCCTAGACTTCCCCTTCTTCCCCTAGACTTCCCCTTTTTCCCCTAGACTTCCCCTTCCCTCTATACTTCCTCCTCATCCCCTAGACTTCCCCTTCTTCCCCTAGACTTCCCCTTCTTCCCCTAGACTTCCCCTAGACTTCCCCTTTCCTCTATACTCCCCCTTCTTCCCCTAGACTTCCACTAGACTTCCCCTTCCCTCTATACTTCCCCTTCTTCCCCTAGACTTCCCCTAGACTTCCCCTTCCCTCTATACTTCCCCTTCTTCCCCTAGACTTCCCCTAGACTTCCCCTTCCCTCTATACTTCCCCTTCTTCCTCTATACTTCCCCTTGTCCCCTAGACTTTCCCTAGACTTCCCCTTCCCTCTATACTTCCCCTTCTTCCCCTAGACTTCCCCTAGACTTCCCCTTCCTCCCCTAGACTTCCCCTT
Organism: Anniella stebbinsi; assembly: GCA_029215795.1. Taxonomy (NCBI): domain Eukaryota; kingdom Metazoa; phylum Chordata; class Lepidosauria; order Squamata; family Anniellidae; genus Anniella; species Anniella stebbinsi. The sequence continues at coordinate 416,339 of JARDYH010000017.1, forward strand.
TTTCCCCTAGACTTCCCCTAGACTTCCCCTTCCCTCTATACTTCCCCTTCTTCCCCTAGACTTCCCCTAGACTTCCCCTTCCCTCTATACTTCCCCTTCTTCCCCTAGACTTCCCCTAGACTTCCCCTTCCCTCTATACTTCCCCTTCTTCCTCTATACTTCCCCTTGTCCCCTAGACTTTCCCTAGACTTCCCTTTCCCTCTATACTTCCTCTTCTTCCCCTAGACTTCCCCTTCTTCCCCTAGACTTCCACTTCTTCCCCTAGACTTTCCGTAGACTTCCCCTTCCCTCTATACCTTCCCTTCTTCCCCTTCTTCCCCTAGACTTCCCCTTCTTCCCTTAGACTTCCCCTGGACTTCCCCTTCCCTCTATACTTCCCCTTCTTCCCCTAGACTTTCTCTTCCCTCTATACTTCCCCTTCTTCCCCTAGACTTCCCCTTCTTCCCCTAGACTTCCCCTTCTTCCCCTAGACTTCTCCTTCCCTCTATACTTCCCTTTCTTCCCCTAGACTTCCCCTAGACTTCCCTTCCCTCTATACTTCCCCTTCTTCCCCTAGACTTCCTCTTCTTCCCCTAGACTTCCACTTCCCTCTATACTTCCCCTTCTTCCCCTAGACTTCCCCTTCTTCCCCTAGACTTCCCCTTCTTCCCCTAGACTTCCCCTAGATTTCCCATTGACTCTATACTTCCCCTTCTTCCCCTAGACTTTCTCTTCCCTGTATACTTCCCCTTCTTCCCCTAGACTTCCCCTTCTTCCCCTAGACTTCCCCTTCTTCCCCTAGACTTCCCCTTCCCTCTATACTTCCCCTTCTTCCCCTAGACTTCCACTAGACTTCCCCTTTCCTCTACACTTCCCCTTCTTCCCCAAGACTTCCCCTGCACTTTCCCTTCCCTCTATACTTCTCCTTCTTCCCCTAGACTTCCCCTTCTACCCCTAGACTTCCCCTTCTTCCCTTAGACTTCCCCTTCTTCCGCTAGACTTCCCCTTCCCTCTATACTTCCCCTTCTTCCCCTAGACTTCCCCTTACCTCTATACTTCCCCTTCTCCCCTAGACTTCCCCTAGACTTCCCCTTCCCTCTATACTTCCCCTTCTTCCCCTAGACTTCCCCTAGACTTCCCTTTCCCTCTATACTTCCCCTTCTTCCCCTAGACTTCCTCTAGACTTCCCCTTCCCTCTATACTTCCCCTTCTTCCCCTAGACTTCCCCTTCCCTCTATACTTCCCCTTCTCCCCTAGACTTCCCCTAGACTTCCCCTTCCCTCTATACTTCCCCTTCGTCCCCTAGACTTCCCCTTCCCTCTATACTTCCCCTTCTTCCCCTAGACTTCCCCTAGACTTCCCCTTCTTCCCCTAGACTTCCCCTTTTTCCCCTAGACTTCCCCTTCCCTCTATACTTCCTCTTCTTCCCCTAGACTTCCCCTTCTTCCCCTAGACTTCCCCTAGACTTCCCTTCCCTCTATACTTCCCCTTCTTCCCCTAGACTTCCCCTAGACTTCCCCTTCCCACTATACTTCCCCTTCTTCCCCTAGACTTCCCCTTCCCTCTATACTTCCCCTTCTTCCCCTAGACTTCCCCTTCTTCCCCTAGACTTCCTCTTCTTCCCCTAGACTTCCCCTTCCCTCTATACTTCCCCTTCTTCCCCTAGACTTCCCCTTCTTCCCTTAGACTTCCCCTTCTTCCCCTAGACTTCCACTTCTTCCCCTAGACTTCCCGTAGACTTCCCCTTGCCTCTATACTTCCCCTTCTTCCCCTAGACTTTCTCTTCCCTCTATACTTCCCCTTCTTCCCCTAGACTTCCCCTTCTTCCCCTAGACTTCCCCTTCTTCCCCTAGACTTCCCCTTCCCTCTATACTTCCCCTTCTTCCCCTAGACTTCCCCTAGACTTCCCTTCCCTCTATACTTCCCCTTCTTCCCCTAGACTTCCCCTAGACTTCCCCTTCCCTCTCTACTTCCCCTTCTTCTCCTAGACTTCCCCTTCTTCCCCTAGACTTCCCCTTCTTCCCCTAGACTTCCCCTTCCCTCTATACTTCCCCTTCTTCCCCTAGACTTCCCCTTCTTCCCCTAGACTTCCCCTTCTTCCCCTAGACTTCCCCTAGACTTCCCGTTTCCTCTATACTTCCCCTTCTTCCCCTAGACTTCCCCTTCCCTCTATACTTCCACTTCTTCCATTAGACTTCACCTTCCCTCTATACTTCCCCTGCTTCCCCTAGATTTCCCCTAGACTTCCCCTTCTTCCCCTAGACTTCCCCTAGACTTCCCCTTCCCTCTATACTTCCCCTTCTTCCCCTGGACTTCCCCTTCCCTCTATACTTCCCCTTCTTCCCCAAGACTTCCCCTTCTTCCCCTAGACTTCCTCTTCTTCCCCTAGACTTCCCCTTCTTCCCTTAGACTTCCCCTTCTTCCCCTAGACTTCCCCTTCTCTCTATACTTCCCCTGCTTCCCCTAGACTTCCCCTAGACTTCCCCTTCTTCCCCTAGACTTCCCCTAGACTTCCCTTCCCTCTATACTTCCCCTTCTTCCCCTAGACTTCCCCTAGACTTCCCCTTCCCTCTCTACTTCCCCTTCTTCCCCTAGACTTCCCCTTCTTCCCCTAGACTTCCCCTTCTTCCCCTAGACTTTCCCTTCCCTCTATACTTCCCCTTCTTCCATTAGACTTCCCCTTCCCTCTATACTTCCCCTGCTTCCCCTAGACTTCCCCTAGTCTTCCCCTTCTTCCCCTAGACTTCCCCTAGACTTCCCTTCCCTCTATACTTCCCCTTCTTCCCCTAGACTTCCCCTAGACTTCCCCTTCCCTCTCTACTTCCCCTTCTTCCCCTAGACTTCCCCTTCTTCCCCTAGACTTCCCCTTCTTCCCCTAGACTTTCCCTTCCCTCTATACTTCCCCTTCTTCCATTAGACTTCCCCTTCCCTCTATACTTCCCCTTCTTCCCCTAGACTTCCCCTTCTTCCCCTAGACTTCCTCTTCTTCCCCTAGACTTCCCCTTCCCTCTATACTTCCCCTTCTTCCCCTAGACTTCCCCTTCTTCCCTTAGACTTCCCCTTCTTCCCCTAGACTTCCCCTTCCCTCTATACTTCCCCTTCTTCCCCTAGACTTCCCCTTCCCTCTATACTTCCCCTTCTCCCCTAGACTTCCCCTAGACTTCCCCTTCCCTCTATACTTCCCCTTCTTCCCCTAGACTTCCCCTTCCCTCTTACTTCCCCTTCTTCCCCTAGACTTCCCCTAGACTTCCCCTTCTTCCCCTAGACTTCCCCTTTTTCCCCTAGACTTCCCCTTCCCTCTATACTTCCTCCTCATCCCCTAGACTTCCCCTTCTTCCCCTAGACTTCCCCTTCTTCCCCTAGACTTCCCCTAGACTTCCCCTTTCCTCTATACTCCCCCTTCTTCCCCTAGACTTCCACTAGACTTCCCCTTCCCTCTATACTTCCCCTTCTTCCCCTAGACTTCCCCTAGACTTCCCCTTCCCTCTATACTTCCCCTTCTTCCCCTAGACTTCCCCTAGACTTCCCCTTCCCTCTATACTTCCCCTTCTTCCTCTATACTTCCCCTTGTCCCCTAGACTTTCCCTAGACTTCCCCTTCCCTCTATACTTCCCCTTCTTCCCCTAGACTTCCCCTAGACTTCCCCTTCCTCCCCTAGACTTCCCCTTTTTCCCCTAGACTTCCCCTAGACTTCCCCTTCCCTCTATACTTCCCCTTCTTCCCCTAGACTTCCCCTAGACTTCCCCTTCCCTCTATACTTCCCCTTCTTCCCCTAGACTTCCCCTAGACTTCCCCTTCCCTCTATACTTCCCCTTCTTCCTCTATACTTCCCCTTGTCCCCTAGACTTTCCCTAGACTTCCCTTTCCCTCTATACTTCCTCTTCTTCCCCTAGACTTCCCCTTCTTCCCCTAGACTTCCACTTCTTCCCCTAGACTTTCCGTAGACTTCCCCTTCCCTCTATACCTTCCCTTCTTCCCCTTCTTCCCCTAGACTTCCCCTTCTTCCCTTAGACTTCCCCTGGACTTCCCCTTCCCTCTATACTTCCCCTTCTTCCCCTAGACTTTCTCTTCCCTCTATACTTCCCCTTCTTCCCCTAGACTTCCCCTTCTTCCCCTAGACTTCCCCTTCTTCCCCTAGACTTCTCCTTCCCTCTATACTTCCCTTTCTTCCCCTAGACTTCCCCTAGACTTCCCTTCCCTCTATACTTCCCCTTCTTCCCCTAGACTTCCTCTTCTTCCCCTAGACTTCCACTTCCCTCTATACTTCCCCTTCTTCCCCTAGACTTCCCCTTCTTCCCCTAGACTTCCCCTTCTTCCCCTAGACTTCCCCTAGACTTCCCATTGACTCTATACTTCCCCTTCTTCCCCTAGACTTTCTCTTCCCTGTATACTTCCCCTTCTTCCCCTAGACTTCCCCTTCTTCCCCTAGACTTCCCCTTCTTCCCCTAGACTTCCCCTTCCCTCTATACTTCCCCTTCTTCCCCTAGACTTCCACTAGACTTCCCCTTTCCTCTACACTTCCCCTTCTTCCCCAAGACTTCCCCTGCACTTTCCCTTCCCTCTATACTTCTCCTTCTTCCCCTAGACTTCCCCTTCTTCCCCTAGACTTCCCCTTCTTCCCTTAGACTTCCCCTTCTTCCGCTAGACTTCCCCTTCCCTCTATACTTCCCCTTCTTCCCCTAGACTTCCCCTTACCTCTATACTTCCCCTTCTCCCCTAGACTTCCCCTAGACTTCCCCTTCCCTCTATACTTCCCCTTCTTCCCCTAGACTTCCCCTTCCCTCTATACTTCCCCTTCTTCCCCTACACTTCCCCTAGACTTCCCCTTCTTCCCCTAGACTTCCCCTTTTTCCCCTAGACTTCCCCTTCCCTCTATACTTCCTCCTCATCCCCTAGACTTCCCCTTCTTCCCCTAGACTTCCCCTTCTTCCCCTAGACTTCCCCTAGACTTCCCCTTTCCTCTATACTTCCCCTTCTTCCCCTAGACTTCCACTAGACTTCCCCTTCCCTCTATACTTCCCCTTCTTCCCCTAGACTTCCCCTAGACTTCCCCTTCCCTCTATACTTCCCCTTCTTCCCCTAGACTTCCCCTAGACTTCCCCTTCCCTCTATACTTCCCCTTCTTCCCCTAGACTTCCCCTTTCCTCTATACTTCCCCTTCTCCCCTAGACTTCCCCTAGACTTCCCCTTCCCTCTATACTTCCCCTTCTTCCCCTAGACTTCCCCTAGACTTCCCCTTCTTCCCCTAGACTTCCCCTTTTTCCCCTAGACTTCCCTTTCCCTCTATACTTCCTCTTCTTCCCCTAGACTTCCCCTTCTTCCCCTAGTCTTCCACTTCTTCCCCTAGACTTTCCGTAGACTTCCCCTTCCCTCTATACCTTCCCTTCTTCCCCTTCTTCCCCTAGACTTCCCCTTCTTCCCTTAGACTTCCCCTGGACTTCCCCTTCCCTCTATACTTCCCCTTCTTCCCCTAGACTTTCTCTTCCCTCTATACTTCCCTTTCTTCCCCTAGACTTCCCCTTCTTCCCCTAGACTTCCCCTTCTTCCCCTAGACTTCTCCTTCCCTCTATACTTCCCTTTCTTCCCCTAGACTTCCCCTAGACTTCCCTTCCCTCTATACTTCCCCTTCTTCCCCTAGACTTCCTCTTCTTCCCCTAGACTTCCACTTCCCTCTATACTTCCCCTTCTTCCCCTAGACTTCCCCTTCTTCCCTTAGACTTCCCCTTCCTCCCCTAGACTTCCCATTCTTCCCCTAGACTTCCCCTTCTTCCCCTAGACTTCCCCTAGACTTCCCATTGCCTCTATACTTCCCCTTCTTCCCCTAGACTTTCTCTTCCCTGTATACTTCCCCTTCTTCCCCTAGACTTCCCCTTGTTCCCCTAGACTTCCCCTAGACTTCCCTTCCCTCTATACTTCCCCTTCTTCCCCTAGACTTCCCCTAGACTTCCCCTTCCCTCTCTACTTCCCCTTCTTCCCCTAGACTTCCCCTTCTTCCCCTAGAGTTCCCCTTCTTCCCCTAGACTTCCCCTTCCCTCTATACTTCCCCTTCTTCCCCTAGACTTCCCCTAGACTTCCCCTTCCCGCTATACTTCCCCTTCTTCCCCTAGACTTCCCCTTCTTCCCCTAGACTTCCCCTTCCATCTATACTTCCCCTTCTTCCCCTAGACTTCTCCTAGACCTCCCCTTCCCTCTATACTGCTCCTTCTTCCCCTAGACTTCCCCTGGACTTCCCCTTTCCTCTATACTTCCCCTTCTTCCCCTAGACTTCCACTAGACTTCCCCTTCCCTCTATACTTCCCCTTCTTCCCCTAGACTTCCCCTAGACTTCCCTTTCCCTCTATACTTCCCCTTCTTCCCCTAGACTTCCCCTTCCCTCTATACTTCCCCTTCTTCCCCTAGACTTCCCCTAGACTTCCCCTTCCCTCTATACTTCCCTTTCTTCCCCTAGTCTACCCCTGGACTTCCCCTTCCCTCTATACTTCCCCTTCTTCCCATAGATTTCCCCTTCTTCCCCTAGACTTCCCCTTCTTCCCCTAGACTTCCCCTTCCCTCTATACTTCCCCTTCTTCCCCTAGACTTCCCCTAGACTTCCCTTCCCTCTATACTTCCCCTTCTTCCCCTAGACTTCCCCTAGACTTCCCCTTCCCTCTCTACTTCCCCTTCTTTCCCTAGACTTCCCCTTCTTCCCCTAGACTTCCCCTTCTTCCCCTAGACTTCCCCTTCTTCCCCTAGACTTCCCCTTCTTCCCCTAGACTTCCCCTTCCCTCTATACTTCCCCTTCTTCCCCTAGACTTCCCCTAGACTTCCCTTTCCCTCTATACTTCCCCTTCTTCCCCTAGACTTCCCCTAGACTTCCCCTTCCCTCTCTACTTCCCCTTCTTCCCTAGACTTCCCCTTCCCTCTATACTTCCCCTTCTCCCCTAGACTTCCCCTAGACTTCCCCTTCCCTCTATACTTCCCCTTCGTCCCCTAGACTTCCACTTCCCTCTATACTTCCCCTTCTTCCCCTAGGCTTCCCCTAGACTTCCCCTTCCCTCTCTACTTCCCCTTCTTCCCCTAGACTTCCCCTTCTTCCCCTAGTCTTCCCTTTCTTCCCCTAGACTTCCCCTTCCCTCTATACTTCCCCTTCTTCCATTAGACTTCCCCTTCCCTCTATACTTCCCCTGCTTCCCCTAGACTTCCCCTAGACTTCCCCTTCTTCCCCTAGACTTCCCCTAGACTTCCCCTTCCCTCTATACTTCCCCTTCTTCCCCTAGACTTCCCCTTCCCTCTATACTTCCCCTTCTTCCCCTAGACTTCCCCTTCTTCCCCTAGACTTCCTCTTCTTCCCCTAGACTTCCCCTTCCCTCTATACTTCCCCTTCTTCCCCTAGACTTCCCCTAGACTTCCCCTTCCCTCTCTACTTCCCCTTCTTCCCCTAGACTTCCCCTTCTTCCCCTAGACTTCCCCTTCTTCCCCTAGACTTTCCCTTCCCTCTATACTTCCCCTTCTTCCATTAGACTTCCCCTTCCCTCTATACTTCCCCTGCTTCCCCTAGACTTCCCCTAATCTTCCCCTTCTTCCCCTAGACTTCCCCTAGACTTCCCTTCCCTCTATACTTCCCCTTCTTCCCCTAGACTTCCCCTAGACTTCCCCTTCCCTCTCTACTTCCCCTTCTTCCCCTAGACTTCCCCTTCTTCCCCTAGACTTCCCCTTCTTCCCCTAGACTTCCCCTAGACTTCCCTTTCCCTCTATACTTCCCCTTCTTCCCCTAGACTTCCCCTAGACTTCCCCTTCCCTCTATACTTCCCCTTCTTCCCTTAGACTTCCCCTTCTTCCCCTAGACTTCCCCTTCGTCCCCTAGACTTCCCATAGACTTCCCCTTTCCTCTATACTAACCCTTCTTCCCCTAGACTTCCACTAGACTTCCCCTTCCCTCTATACTTCCCCTTCTTCCCCTAGACTTCCCCTAGACTTCCCCTTCCCTCTATACTTCCCCTTCTTCCCCTAGACTTCCCCTAGACTTCCCTTTCCCTCTATACTTCCCCTTCTTCCCCTAGACTTCCCCTAGACTTCCCCTTCCCTCTATACTTCCCCTTCTTCCCTAGACTTCCCCTTACCTCTATACTTCCCCTTCTCCCCTAGACTTCCCCTAGACTTCCCCTTCCCTCTATACTTCCCCTTCGTCCCCTAGACTTCCCCTTCCCTCTATACTTCCCCTTCTTCCCCTAGGCTTCCCCTAGACTTCCCCTTCTTCCCCTAGACTTCCCCTTTTTCCCCTAGACTTCCCCTTCCCTCTATACTTCCTCTTCTTCCCCTAGACTTCCCCTTCTTCCCCTAGACTTCCCCTTCGTCCCCTAGACTTCCCATAGACTTCCCCTTTCCTCTATACTAACCCTTCTTCCCCTAGACTTCCACTAGACTTCCCCTTCCCTCTATACTTCCCCTTCTTCCCCTAGACTTCCCCTAGACTTCCCCTTCCCTCTATACTTCCCCTTCTTCCCCTAGACTTCCCCTAGACTTCCCCTTCCCTCTATACTTCCCCTTCTTCCCCTGGACTTCCACGTCTTCCCCTAGACTTCCCCTTCTTCCCCAAGACTTCCCCTACACTTCCCCTTCCCTCTATACTTCCCCTTCCTCCCTAGACTTCCCCTAGATTTCCCCTTCTTCCCCTAGACTTTCTCTTCCCTCTATACTTCCCCTTCTTCCCCTAGACTTCCCCTTCTTCCCCTAGACTTCCCCTTCTTCCCCTAGACTTCCCCTTCGCTCTATACTTCCCCTTCTTCCCCTAGACTTCCCCTAGAGTTCCCCTTCCCTCTCTACTTCCCCTTCTTCCCCTAGACTTCCCCTTCTTCCCCTAGACATCCCCTTCTTACCCTAGACTTCCCCTTCCCTCTATACTTCCCCTTCTTCCATTAGACTTCCCCTTCCCTCTATACTTCCCCTGCTTCCCCTAGACTTCCCCTAGACTTCCCCTTCTTCCCCTAGACTTCCTGTAGTCTTCCCCTTCCCTCTATACTTCCCCTTCTTCCCCTAGACTTCCCCTTCCCTCTATACTTCCCCTTCTTCCCCTAGACTTCCCCTTCTTCCCCTAGACTTCCTCTTCTTCCCCTAGACTTCCCCTTCCCTCTATACTTCCCCTTCTTCCCCTAGACTTCCCCTTCTTCCCTTAGACTTCCCCTAGACTTCCCCTTCCCTCTATACTTCCCCTTCTTCCCCTAGACTTCCCCTAGACTTCCCCTTCCCTCTAGACTTCCCCTTCTTCCCCTAGACTTCCCCTAGACTTCCCCTTCCCTCTAGACTTCCCCTTCTTCCCCTAGACTTCCCCTTCTTCCCCTAGACTTCCTCTTCTTCCCCTAGATTTCCCCTAGACTTCCCCTTCCCTCTATACTTCCCCTTCTTCCCCTAGACTTCCCCTAGTCTTCCCCTTCCCTCTATACTGCCCCTTCTTCCCCTAGACTTCCCCTAGACTTCCCCTTTCCTCTATACTTCCCCTTCTTCCCCTAGACTTCCCCTAGATTTCCCCTTCTCGCTATACTTCCCCTTCTTCCCCTAGACTTCCCCTAGACTTCCCCTTCCCTCTATACTTCCCCTTCTTCCCCTAGACTTCCCCTAGACTTCCCCTTCCCTCTATACTTCCCCTTCTTCCCCTAGACTTCCCCTTCTTCCCATAGACTTCCCCTTCTTCCCTTAGATTTCCCCTTCTCCCCCTAGACTTCCCCTAGACTTCCCCTTCCCTCTATACTTCCCCTTCTTCCCCTAGACTTCCCCTTCTTCTCCTAGACTTCCCCTTCTTCCCCTAGACTTCCCCTTCCCTCTATACTTCCCCTTCTTCCCCTAGACTTCCCCTAGACTTCCCCTACTTCCCCTAGACTTCCCCTTCTTCCCCTAGACTTCCCCTAGACTTCCCCTTCCCTCTATACTTCCCCTTCTTCCCCTAGACTTCCCCTTCTTCCCCAAGACTTCCCCTTCTTCCCCTAGACTTCCCCTAGACTTCCCCTTCCCTCTATACTTCCCCTTCTTCCCCTAGACTTCCCCTTCTTCCCCTAGACTTCCCCTAGACTTCCCCTTCCCTCTATACTTCCCCTTCTTCCCCTAGACTTCCCCTAGACTTCCCCTTCCCTCTATACTGCCCCTTCTTCCCCTAGACTTCCCCTAGACTTCCCCTTTCCTCTATACTTCCCCTTCTTCCCCTAGACTTCCACTAGACTTCCCCTTCCCTCTATACTTTCCCTTCTTCCCCTAGACTTCCCCTAGACTTCCCCTTCTTCCCCTAGACTTCCCCTAGACTTCCCCTTCCCTCTATACTTCCCCTTCTTCCATTAGACTTCCCCTTCCCTCTATACTTCCCCTTCTTCCTCTAGATTTCCCCTAGACTCCCCTTCTTCTCCTAGACTTCCCCTAGACTTCCCCTTCCCTCTATACTTCCCCTTCTTCCCCTAGTCTACCCCTTGACTTCCCCTTCCCTCTATACTTCCCCTTCTTCCCCTAGACTTCCACGTCTTCCCCTAGACTTCCCCTTCTTCCCCAAGACTTCCCCTACACTTCCCCTTCCCTCTATACTTCCCCTTCTTCCCTAGACTTCCCCTAGATTTCCCCTTCTTCCCCTAGACTTCCCCTTCCCTCTATACTTCCCCTTCTTCCCCTAGAGTTCCCCTTCTTCTCCTAGATTTCCCCTTCTTCCCCTAGACTTCCCCTTTCCTCTATACTTCCCCTTCTTCCCCTAGACTTCCCCTAGACTTCCCCTTCTTCCCCTAGACTTCCCCTTTTTCCCCTAGACTTCCCCTTCCCTCTATACTTCCTCTTCTTCCCCTAGATTTCCCCTTCTTCCCCTAGACTTCCCCTTCTTCCCCTAGACTTCCCGTAGACTTCCCCTTCCCTCTATACATTCCCTTCTTCCCCTTCTTCCCCTAGACTTCCCCTTCTACCCCTAGACTTCCCCTGGACTTCCCCTTCCCTCTATACTTCCCCTTCTTCCCCTAGACTTTCTCTTCCCTCTATACTTCCCCTTCTTCCCCTAGACTTCCCCTTCTTCCCCTAGACTTCCCCTTCCCTCTATACTTCCCCTTCTTCCCCTAGACTTCCCCTAGACTTCCCTTCCCTCTATACTTCCCCTTCTTCCCCTAGACTTCCCCTAGACTTCCCTTCCCTCTCTACTTCCCCTTCTTCCCCTAGACTTCCCCTTCTTCCCCTAGACTTCCCCTTCTTCCCCTAGACTTCCCCTTTCCCTCTATTCTTCCCCTTCTTCCATTAGACTTCCCCTTCCCTCTATACTTCCCCTGCTTCCCCTAGACTTCCCCTAGACTTCCCCTTCTTCCCATAGACTTCCCATAGACTTCCCCTTCCCTCTATACTTCCCCTTCTTCCCCTAGACTTCCCCTTCCCTCTATACTTCCCCTTCTTCCCCTAGACTTCCCCTTCTTCCCCTAGACTTCCTCTTCTTCCCCTAGACTTCCCCTTCCCTCTATACTTCCCCTTCTTCCCCTAGACTTCCCCTTCTTCCCTTAGACTTCCCCTTCTTCCCCTATACTTCCCCTTCCCTCTATACTTCCCCTTCTTCCCCTAGACTTCCCCTAGACTTCCCCTTCCCGCTATACTTTTCCTTCTTCCCCTAGACTTCCCCTTCTTTCCCTAGACTTCCCCTTCCATCTATACTTCCCCTTCTTCCCCTAGACTTCTCCTAGACTTCCCCTTCTTCCCCTAGACTTCCCCTTCTTCCCCTAGACTTCCCGTAGACTTCCCCTTCCCTCTATACTTTCCCTTCTTCCCCTAGACTTCCCCTAGACTTCCCCTTCTTCCCCTAGACTTCCCCTAGTCTTCCCCTTCCCTCTATACTTCCCATTCTTCCATTAGACTTCCCCTTCCCTCTATACTTCCCCTGCTTCCCCTAGACTTCCCCTAGACTTCTCCTTCTTCCCCTTAACTTCCCCTAGACTTCCCTTCCCTCTATACTTCCCCTTCTTCCCCTAGACTTCCCCTAGACTTCCCCTTCCCTCTCTACTTCCCCTTCTTCCCCTAGACTTCCCCTTCTTCCCCTAGACTTCCCCTTCTTCCCCTAGACTTCCCCTTCCCTCTATACTTCCCCTTCTTCCATTAGACTTCCCCTTCCCTCTATACTTCCCCTGCTTCCCCTAGACTTCCCCTAGACTTCCCCTTCTTCCCCTAGACTTCCCCTAGACTTCCCCTTCCCTCTATATTTCCTCTTCTTCCCCTAGACTTCCCCTTCTTCCCCTAGACTTCCCCTTCGTCCCCTAGACTTCCCATAGACTTCCCCTTTCCTCTATACTAACCCTTCTTCCCCTAGACTTCCACTAGACTTCCCCTTCCCTCTATACTTCCCCTTCTTCCCCTAGACTTCCCCTAGACTTCCCCTTCCCTCTATACTTCCCCTTCTTCCCCTAGACTTCCCCTAGACTTCCCCTTCCCTCTATACTTCCCCTTCTTCCCCTGGACTTCCACGTCTTCCCCTAGACTTCCCCTTCTTCCCCAAGACTTCCCCTACACTTCCCCTTCCCTCTATACTTCCCCTTCCTCCCTAGACTTCCCCTAGATTTCCCCTTCTTCCCCTAGACTTTCTCTTCCCTCTATACTTCCCCTTCTTCCCCTAGACTTCCCCTTCTTCCCCTAGACTTCCCCTTCTTCCCCTAGACTTCCCCTTCGCTCTATACTTCCCCTTCTTCCCCTAGACTTCCCCTAGAGTTCCCCTTCCCTCTCTACTTCCCCTTCTTCCCCTAGACTTCCCCTTCTTCCCCTAGACATCCCCTTCTTACCCTAGACTTCCCCTTCCCTCTATACTTCCCCTTCTTCCATTAGACTTCCCCTTCCCTCTATACTTCCCCTGCTTCCCCTAGACTTCCCCTAGACTTCCCCTTCTTCCCCTAGACTTCCTGTAGTCTTCCCCTTCCCTCTATACTTCCCCTTCTTCCCCTAGACTTCCCCTTCCCTCTATACTTCCCCTTCTTCCCCTAGACTTCCCCTTCTTCCCCTAGACTTCCTCTTCTTCCCCTAGACTTCCCCTTCCCTCTATACTTCCCCTTCTTCCCCTAGACTTCCCCTTCTTCCCTTAGACTTCCCCTAGACTTCCCCTTCCCTCTATACTTCCCCTTCTTCCCCTAGACTTCCCCTAGACTTCCCCTTCCCTCTAGACTTCCCCTTCTTCCCCTAGACTTCCCCTAGACTTCCCCTTCCCTCTAGACTTCCCCTTCTTCCCCTAGACTTCCCCTTCTTCCCCTAGACTTCCTCTTCTTCCCCTAGATTTCCCCTAGACTTCCCCTTCCCTCTATACTTCCCCTTCTTCCCCTAGACTTCCCCTAGTCTTCCCCTTCCCTCTATACTGCCCCTTCTTCCCCTAGACTTCCCCTAGACTTCCCCTTTCCTCTATACTTCCCCTTCTTCCCCTAGACTTCCCCTAGACTTCCCCTTCTCGCTATACTTCCCCTTCTTCCCCTAGACTTCCCCTAGACTTCCCCTTCCCTCTATACTTCCCCTTCTTCCCCTAGACTTCCCCTAGACTTCCCCTTCCCTCTATACTTCCCCTTCTTCCCCTAGACTTCCCCTTCTTCCCATAGACTTCCCCTTCTTCCCTTAGATTTCCCCTTCTCCCCCTAGACTTCCCCTAGACTTCCCCTTCCCTCTATACTTCCCCTTCTTCCCCTAGACTTCCCCTTCTTCTCCTAGACTTCCCCTTCTTCCCCTAGACTTCCCCTTCCCTCTATACTTCCCCTTCTTCCCCTAGACTTCCCCTAGACTTCCCCTACTTCCCCTAGACTTCCCCTTCTTCCCCTAGACTTCCCCTAGACTTCCCCTTCCCTCTATACTTCCCCTTCTTCCCCTAGACTTCCCCTTCTTCCCCAAGACTTCCCCTTCTTCCCCTAGACTTCCCCTAGACTTCCCCTTCCCTCTATACTTCCCCTTCTTCCCCTAGACTTCCCCTTCTTCCCCTAGACTTCCCCTAGACTTCCCCTTCCCTCTATACTTCCCCTTCTTCCCCTAGACTTCCCCTAGACTTCCCCTTCCCTCTATACTGCCCCTTCTTCCCCTAGACTTCCCCTAGACTTCCCCTTTCCTCTATACTTCCCCTTCTTCCCCTAGACTTCCACTAGACTTCCCCTTCCCTCTATACTTTCCCTTCTTCCCCTAGACTTCCCCTAGACTTCCCCTTCTTCCCCTAGACTTCCCCTAGACTTCCCCTTCCCTCTATACTTCCCCTTCTTCCATTAGACTTCCCCTTCCCTCTATACTTCCCCTTCTTCCTCTAGATTTCCCCTAGACTCCCCTTCTTCTCCTAGACTTCCCCTAGACTTCCCCTTCCCTCTATACTTCCCCTTCTTCCCCTAGTCTACCCCTTGACTTCCCCTTCCCTCTATACTTCCCCTTCTTCCCCTAGACTTCCACGTCTTCCCCTAGACTTCCCCTTCTTCCCCAAGACTTCCCCTACACTTCCCCTTCCCTCTATACTTCCCCTTCTTCCCTAGACTTCCCCTAGATTTCCCCTTCTTCCCCTAGACTTCCCCTTCCCTCTATACTTCCCCTTCTTCCCCTAGAGTTCCCCTTCTTCTCCTAGATTTCCCCTTCTTCCCCTAGACTTCCCCTTTCCTCTATACTTCCCCTTCTTCCCCTAGACTTCCCCTAGACTTCCCCTTCTTCCCCTAGACTTCCCCTTTTTCCCCTAGACTTCCCCTTCCCTCTATACTTCCTCTTCTTCCCCTAGATTTCCCCTTCTTCCCCTAGACTTCCCCTTCTTCCCCTAGACTTCCCGTAGACTTCCCCTTCCCTCTATACATTCCCTTCTTCCCCTTCTTCCCCTAGACTTCCCCTTCTACCCCTAGACTTCCCCTGGACTTCCCCTTCCCTCTATACTTCCCCTTCTTCCCCTAGACTTTCTCTTCCCTCTATACTTCCCCTTCTTCCCCTAGACTTCCCCTTCTTCCCCTAGACTTCCCCTTCCCTCTATACTTCCCCTTCTTCCCCTAGACTTCCCCTAGACTTCCCTTCCCTCTATACTTCCCCTTCTTCCCCTAGACTTCCCCTAGACTTCCCTTCCCTCTCTACTTCCCCTTCTTCCCCTAGACTTCCCCTTCTTCCCCTAGACTTCCCCTTCTTCCCCTAGACTTCCCCTTTCCCTCTATTCTTCCCCTTCTTCCATTAGACTTCCCCTTCCCTCTATACTTCCCCTGCTTCCCCTAGACTTCCCCTAGACTTCCCCTTCTTCCCATAGACTTCCCATAGACTTCCCCTTCCCTCTATACTTCCCCTTCTTCCCCTAGACTTCCCCTTCCCTCTATACTTCCCCTTCTTCCCCTAGACTTCCCCTTCTTCCCCTAGACTTCCTCTTCTTCCCCTAGACTTCCCCTTCCCTCTATACTTCCCCTTCTTCCCCTAGACTTCCCCTTCTTCCCTTAGACTTCCCCTTCTTCCCCTATACTTCCCCTTCCCTCTATACTTCCCCTTCTTCCCCTAGACTTCCCCTAGACTTCCCCTTCCCGCTATACTTTTCCTTCTTCCCCTAGACTTCCCCTTCTTTCCCTAGACTTCCCCTTCCATCTATACTTCCCCTTCTTCCCCTAGACTTCTCCTAGACTTCCCCTTCTTCCCCTAGACTTCCCCTTCTTCCCCTAGACTTCCCGTAGACTTCCCCTTCCCTCTATACTTTCCCTTCTTCCCCTAGACTTCCCCTAGACTTCCCCTTCTTCCCCTAGACTTCCCCTAGTCTTCCCCTTCCCTCTATACTTCCCATTCTTCCATTAGACTTCCCCTTCCCTCTATACTTCCCCTGCTTCCCCTAGACTTCCCCTAGACTTCTCCTTCTTCCCCTTAACTTCCCCTAGACTTCCCTTCCCTCTATACTTCCCCTTCTTCCCCTAGACTTCCCCTAGACTTCCCCTTCCCTCTCTACTTCCCCTTCTTCCCCTAGACTTCCCCTTCTTCCCCTAGACTTCCCCTTCTTCCCCTAGACTTCCCCTTCCCTCTATACTTCCCCTTCTTCCATTAGACTTCCCCTTCCCTCTATACTTCCCCTGCTTCCCCTAGACTTCCCCTAGACTTCCCCTTCTTCCCCTAGACTTCCCCTAGACTTCCCCTTCCCTCTATACTTCCCCTTCTTCCCCTAGACTTCCCCTTCCCTCTATACTTCCCCTTCTTCCCCTAAACTTCCCCTTCTTCCCCTAGACTTCCTCTTCTTCCCCTAGACTTCCCCTTCCCTCTATACTTCCCCTTCTTCCCCTAGACTTCCCCTTCTTCCCTTAGACTTCCCCTTCTTCCCCTATACTTCCCCTTCCCTCTATACTTCCCCTTCTTCCCCTAGACTTCCCCTAGACTTCCCCTTCTTCCCCTAGACTTCCCCTAGACTTCCCCTTCCCTCTATACTTCCCCTTCTTTCCCTAGACTTCCCCTTCCCTCTATACTTCCCCTTCTTCCCCTAGACTTCCCCTTCTTCCCCTAGACTTCCTCTTCTTCCCCTAGACTTCCCCTTCCCTCTATACTTCCCCTTCTTCCCCTAGACTTCCCCTTCTTCCCTTAGACTTCCCCTTCTTCCCCTATACTTCCCCTTCCCTCTATACTTCCCCTTCTTCCCCTAGACTTCCCCTAGACTTCCCCTTCCCTCTCTACTTCCCCTTCTTCCCCTAGACTTCCCCTTCTTCCCCTAGACTTCCCCTTCTTCCCCTAGACTTCCCCTTTCCCTCTATACTTCCCCTTCTTCCATTAGACTTCCCCTTCCCTCTATACTTCCCCTGCTTCCCCTAGACTTCCCCTAGACTTCCCCTTTTTCCCATAGACTTCCCATAGACTTCCCCTTCCCTCTATACTACCCCTTCTTCCCCTAGACTTCCCCTTCCCTCTATACTTCCCCTTCTTCCCCTAGACTTCCCCTTCTTCCCCTAGACTTCCTCTTCTTCCCCTAGACTTCCCCTTCCCTCTATACTTCCCCTTCTTCCCCTAGACTTCCCCTTCTTCCCTTAGACTTCCCCTTCTTCCCCTATACTTCCCCTTCCCTCTATACTTCCCCTTCTTCCCCTAGACTTCCCCTAGACTTCCCCTTCCCGCTATACTTTTCCTTCTTCCCCTAGACTTCCCCTTCTTCCCCTAGACTTCCCGTAGACTTCCCCTTCCCTCTATACTTTCCCTTCTTCCCCTAGACTTCCCCTAGACTTCCCCTTCTTCCCCTAGACTTCCCCTAGACTTCCCCTTCCCTCTATACTTCCCATTCTTCCATTAGACTTCCCCTTCCCTCTATACTTCCCCTGCTTCCCCTAGACTTCCCCTAGACTTCTCCTTCTTCCCCTTAACTTCCCCTAGACTTCCCTTCCCTCTATACTTCCCCTTCTTCCCCTAGACTTCCCCTAGACTTCCCCTTCCCTCTCTACTTCCCCTTCTTCCCCTAGACTTCCCCTTCTTCCCCTAGACTTCCCCTTCTTCCCCTAGACTTCCCCTTCCCTCTATACTTCCCCTTCTTCCATTAGACTTCCCCTTCCCTCTATACTTCCCCTGCTTCCCCTAGACTTCCCCTAGACTTCCCCTTCTTCCCCTAGACTTCCCCTAGACTTCCCCTTCCCTCTATACTTCCCCTTCTTCCCCTAGACTTCCCCTTCCCTCTATACTTCCCCTTCTTCCCCTAAACTTCCCCTTCTTCCCCTAGACTTCCTCTTCTTCCCCTAGACTTCCCCTTCCCTCTATACTTCCCCTTCTTACCCTAGACTTCCCCTTCTTCCCTTAGACTTTCCCTTCTTCCCCTATACTTCCCCTTCCCTCTATACTTCCCCTTCTTCCCCTAGACTTCCCCTAGACTTCCCCTTCTTCCCCTAGACTTCCCCTAGACTTCCCCTTCCCTCTATACTTCCCCTTCTTTCCCTAGACTTCCCCTTCCCTCTATACTTCCCCTTCTTCCCCTAGACTTCCCCTTCTTCCCCTAGACTTCCTCTTCTTCCCCTAGACTTCCCCTTCCCTCTATACTTCCCCTTCTTCCCCTAGACTTCCCCTTCTTCCCTTAGACTTCCCCTTCTTCCCCTATACTTCCCCTTCCCTCTATACTTCCCCTTCTTCCCCTAGACTTCCCCTTCCCTCTATACTTCCCCTTCTTCCCCTAGATTTCCCCTTCTTCCCTTAGACTTCCCCTTCTTCCCCTATACTTCCCCTTCCCTCTATACTTCCCCTTCTTCCCCTAGACTTCCCCTAGACTTCCCTTCCCTCTATACTTCCCCTTCTTCCCCTAGACTTCCCCTAGACTTCCCCTTCCCTCTCTACTTCCCCTTCTTCCCCTAGACTTCCCCTTCTTCCCCTAGACTTCCCCTTCTTCCCCTAGACTTCCCCTTTCCCTCTATACTTCCCCTTCTTCCATTAGACTTCCCCTTCCCTCTATACTTCCCCTGCTTCCCCTAGACTTCCCCTAGACTTCCCCTTCTTCCCATAGACTTCCCATAGACTTCCCCTTCCCTCTATACTTCCCCTTCTTCCCCTAGACTTCCCCTTCCCTCTATACTTCCCCTTCTTCCACTAGACTTCCCCTTCTTCCCCTAGACTTCCTCTTCTTCCCCTAGACTTCCCCTTCCCTCTATACTTCCCCTTCTTCCCCTAGACTTCCCCTTCTTCCCTTAGACTTCCCCTTCTTCCCCTATACTTCCCCTTCCCTCTATACTTCCCCTTCTTCCCCTAGACTTCCCCTTCTTCCCCTAGACTTCCTCTTCTTCCCCTAGACTTCCCCTTCCCTCTATACTTCCCCTTCTTCCCCTAGACTTCCCCTTCTTCCCTTAGACTTCCCCTTCTTCCCCTAGACTTCCCCTAGACTTCCCCTTCCCTCTCTACTTCCCCTTCTTCCCCTAGACTTCCCCTTCTTCCCCTAGACTTCCCCTTCTTCCCCTAGACTTCCCCTTTCCCTCTATACTTCCCCTTCTTCCATTAGACTTCCCCTTCCCTCTATACTTC
Source organism: Anniella stebbinsi (assembly GCA_029215795.1). Lineage (NCBI taxonomy): Eukaryota > Metazoa > Chordata > Lepidosauria > Squamata > Anniellidae > Anniella > Anniella stebbinsi. The sequence continues at coordinate 435,215 of JARDYH010000017.1, forward strand.
CCCTGCTTCCCCTAGACTTCCCCTAGACTTCCCCTTCTTCCCATAGACTTCCCATAGACTTCCCCTTCCCTCTATACTTCCCCTTCTTCCCCTAGACTTCCCCTTCCCTCTATACTTCCCCTTCTTCCCCTAGACTTCCCCTTCTTCCCCTAGACTTCCTCTTCTTCCCCTAGACTTCCCCTTCCCTCTATACTTCCCCTTCTTCCCCTAGACTTCCCCTTCTTCCCTTAGACTTCCCCTTCTTCCCCTATACTTCCCCTTCCCTCTATGCTTCCCCTTCTTCCCCAAGACTTCCCCTAGACTTCCCCTTCCCGCTATACTTTTCCTTCTTCCCCTAGACTTCCCCTTCTTTCCCTAGACTTCCCCTTCCATCTATACTTCCCCTTCTTCCCCTAGACTTCTCCTAGACTTCCCCTTCTTCCCCTAGACTTCCCCTTCTTCCCCTAGACTTCCCGTAGACTTCCCCTTCCCTCTATACTTTCCCTTCTTCCCCTAGACTTCCCCTAGACTTCCCCTTCTTCCCCTAGACTTCCCCTAGACTTCCCCTTCCCTCTATACTTCCCATTCTTCCATTAGACTTCCCCTTCCCTCTATACTTCCCCTGCTTCCCCTAGACTTCCCCTAGACTTCTCCTTCTTCCCCTTAACTTCCCCTAGACTTCCCTTCCCTCTATACTTCCCCTTCTTCCCCTAGACTTCCCCTAGACTTCCCCTTCCCTCTCTACTTCCCCTTCTTCCCCTAGACTTCCCCTTCTTCCCCTAGACTTCCCCTTCTTCCCCTAGACTTCCCCTTCCCTCTATACTTCCCCTTCTTCCATTAGACTTCCCCTTCCCTCTATACTTCCCCTGCTTCCCCTAGACTTCCCCTAGACTTCCCCTTCTTCCCCTAGACTTCCCCTAGACTTCCCCTTCCCTCTATACTTCCCCTTCTTCCCCTAGACTTCCCCTTCCCTCTATACTTCCCCTTCTTCCCCTAAACTACCCCTTCTTCCCCTAGACTTCCTCTTCTTCCCCTAGACTTCCCCTTCCCTCTATACTTCCCCTTCTTCCCCTAGACTTCCCCTTCTTCCCTTAGACTTCCCCTTCTTCCCCTATACTTCCCCTTCCCTCTATACTTCCCCTTCTTCCCCTAGTCTACCCCTTGACTTCCCCTTCCCTCTATACTTCCCCTTCTTCCCCTAGACTTCCACGTCTTCCCCTAGACTTCCCCTTCTTCCCCAAGACTTCCCCTACACTTCCCCTTCCCTCTATACTTCCCCTTCCTCCCTAGACTTCCCCTAGATTTCCCCTTCTTCCCCTAGACTTCCCCTTCCCTCTATACTTCCCCTTCTTCCCCTAGAGTTCCCCTTCTTCTCCTAGATTTCCCCTTCTTCCCCTAGACATCCCCTTCTTCCCCTAGACTTCCCCTTCTTCCCCTAGACTTCCCCTTCCCTCTATACTTCCCCTTCTTCCCCTAGACTTCCCCTGGACTTCCCCTTCCCTCTATACTTCCCCTTCTTCCCCTAGTCTACCCCTTGACTTCCCCTTCCCTCTATACTTCCCCTTCTTCCCCTAGACTTCCACGTCTTCCCCTAGACTTCCCCTTCTTCTCCAAGACTTCCCCTACACTTCCCCTTCCCTCTATACTTCCCCTTCCTCCCTAGACTTCCCCTAGATTTCCCCTTCTTCCCCTAGACTTTCTCTTCCCTCTATACTTCCCCTTCTTCCCCTAGACTTCCCCTTCTTCCCCTAGACTTCCCCTTCTTCCCCTAGACTTCCCCTTCGCTCTATACTTCCCCTTCTTCCCCTAGACTTCCCCTAGAGTTCCCCTTCCCTCTCTACTTCCCCTTCTTCCCCTAGACTTCCCCTTCTTCCCCTAGACATCCCCTTCTTCCCCTAGACTTCCCCTTCCCTCTATACTTCCCCTTCTTCCATTAGACTTCCCCTTCCCTCTATACTTCCCCTGCTTCCCCTAGACTTCTCCTAGACTTCCCCTTCTTCCCCTAGACTTCCTGTAGTCTTCCCCTTCCCTCTATACTTCCCCTTCTTCCCCTAGACTTCCCCTTCCCTCTATACTTCCCCTTCTTCCCCTAGACTTCCCCTTCTTCCCCTAGACTTCCTCTTCTTCCCCTAGACTTCCCCTTCCCTCTATACTTCCCCTTCTTCCCCTAGACTTCCCCTTCTTCCCTTAGACTTCCCCTAGACTTCCCCTTCCCTCTATACTTCCCCTTCTTCCCCTAGACTTCCCCTAGACTTCCCCTTCCCTCTAGACTTCCCCTTCTTCCCCTAGACTTCCCCTAGACTTCCCCTTCCCTCTAGACTTCCCCTTCTTCCCCTAGACTTCCCCTTCTTCCCCTAGACTTCCCCTTCTTCCCCTAGATTTCCCCTAGACTTCCCCTTCCCTCTATACTTCCCCTTCTTCCCCTAGACTTCCCCTAGTCTTCCCCTTCCCTCTATACTGCCCCTTCTTCCCCTAGACTTCCCCTAGACTTCCCCTTACCTCTATACTTCCCCTTCTTCCCCTAGACTTCCCCTAGACTTCCCCTTCTCGCTATACTTCCCCTTCTTCCCCTAGACTTCCCCTAGACTTCCCCTTCCCTCTATACTTCCCCTTCTTCCCCTAGACTTCCCCTAGACTTCCCCTTCCCTCTATACTTCCCCTTCTTCCCCTAGACTTCCCCTTCTTCCCATAGACTTCCCCTTCTTCCCTTAGATTTCCCCTTCTCCCCCTAGACTTCCCCTAGACTTCCCCTTCCCTCTATACTTCCCCTTCTTCCCCTAGACTTCCCCTTCTTCTCCTAGACTTCCCCTTCTTCCCCTAGACTTCCCCTTCCCTCTATACTTCCCCTTCTTCCCCTAGACTTCCCCTAGACTTCCCCTACTTCCCCTAGACTTCCCCTTCTTCCCCTAGACTTCCCCTAGACTTCCCCTTCCCTCTATACTTCCCCTTCTTCCCCTAGACTTCCCCTTCTTCCCCTAGACTTCCCCTTCTTCCCCTAGACTTCCCCTAGACTTCCCCTTCCCTCTATACTTCCCCTTCTTCCCCTAGACTTCCCCTTCTTCCCCTAGACTTCCCCTAGACTTCCCCTTCCCTCTATACTTCCCCTTCTTCCCCTAGACTTCCCCTAGACTTCCCCTTCCCTCTATACTGCCCCTTCTTCCCCTAGACTTCCCCTAGACTTCCCCTTTCCTCTATACTTCCCCTTCTTCCCCTAGACTTCCACTAGACTTCCCCTTCCCTCTATACTTTCCCTTCTTCCCCTAGACTTCCCCTAGACTTCCCCTTCTTCCCCTAGACTTCCCCTAGACTTCCCCTTCCCTCTATACTTCCCCTTCTTCCATTAGACTTCCCCTTCCCTCTATACTTCCCCTTCTTCCTCTAGATTTCCCCTAGACTCCCCTTCTTCTTCTAGACTTCCCCTAGACTTCCCCTTCCCTCTATACTTCCCCTTCTTCCCCTAGTCTACCCCTTGACTTCCCCTTCCCTCTATACTTCCCCTTCTTCCCCTAGACTTCCACGTCTTCCCCTAGACTTCCCCTTCTTCCCCAAGACTTCCCCTACACTTCCCCTTCCCTCTATACTTCCCCTTCTTCCCTAGACTTCCCCTAGATTTCCCCTTCTTCCCCTAGACTTCCCCTTCCCTCTATACTTCCCCTTCTTCCCCTAGAGTTCCCCTTCTTCTCCTAGATTTCCCCTTCTTCCCCTAGACTTCCCCTTTCCTCTATACTTCCCCTTCTTCCCCTAGACTTCCCCTAGACTTCCCCTTCTTCCCCTAGACTTCCCCTTTTTCCCCTAGACTTCCCCTTCCCTCTATACTTCCTCTTCTTCCCCTAGATTTCCCCTTCTTCCCCTAGACTTCCCCTTCTTCCCCTAGACTTCCCGTAGACTTCCCCTTCCCTCTATACATTCCCTTCTTCCCCTTCTTCCCCTAGACTTCCCCTGGACTTCCCCTTCCCTCTATACTTCCCCTTCTTCCCCTAGACTTTCTCTTCCCTCTATACTTCCCCTTCTTCCCCTAGACTTCCCCTTCTTCCCCTAGACTTCCCCTTCCCTCTATACTTCCCCTTCTTCCCCTAGACTTCCCCTAGACTTCCCTTCCCTCTATACTTCCCCTTCTTCCCCTAGACTTCCCCTAGACTTCCCCTTCCCTCTCTACTTCCCCTTCTTCCCCTAGACTTCCCCTTCTTCCCCTAGACTTCCCCTTCTTCCCCTAGACTTCCACATTCCCTCTATACTTCCCCTTCTTCCATTAGACTTCCCCTTCCCTCTATACTTCCCCTGCTTCCCCTAGACTTCCCCTAGACTTCCCCTTCTTCCCATAGACTTCCCATAGACTTCCCCTTCCCTCTATACTTCCCCTTCTTCCCCTAGACTTCCCCTTCCCTCTATACTTCCCCTTCTTCCCCTAGACTTCCCCTTCTTCCCCTAGACATCCCCTTCTTCCCCTAGACTTCCCCTTCCCTCTATACTTCCCCTTCTTCCATTAGACTTCCCCTTCCCTCTATACTTCCCCTGCTTCCCCTAGACTTCCCCTAGACTTCCCTTCTTCCCCTAGACTTCCTGTAGTCTTCCCCTTCCCTCTATACTTCCCCTTCTTCCCCTAGACTTCCCCTTCCCTCTATACTTCCCCTTCTTCCCCTAGACTTCCCCTAGACTTCCCCTTCCCTCTAGACTTCCCCTTCTTCCCCTAGACTTCCCCTTCTTCCCCTAGACTTCCCCTTCTTCCCCTAGACTTCCCCTAGACTTCCCCTTCCCTCTATACTTCCCCTTCTTCCCCTAGACTTCCCCTAGTCTTCCCCTTCCCTCTATACTGCCCCTTCTTCCCCTAGACTTCCCCTAGACTTCCCCTTTCCTCTATACTTCCCCTTCTTCCCCTAGACTTCCCCTAGACTTCCCCTTCTCGCTATACTTCCCCTTCTTCCCCTAGACTTCCCCTAGACTTCCCCTTCCCTCTATACTTCCCCTTCTTCCCCTAGACTTCCCCTAGACTTCCCCTTCCCTCTATACTTCCCCTTCTTCCCCTAGACTTCCCCTTCTTCCCCTAGACTTCCCCTTCTTCCCTTAGATTTCCCCTTCTCCCCCTAGACTTCCCCTAGACTTCCCCTTCCCTCTATACTTCCCCTTCTTCCCCTAGACTTCCCCTTCTTCTCCTAGACTTCCCGTTCTTCCCCTAGACTTCCCCTTCCCTCTATACTTCCCCTTCTTCCCCTAGACTTCCCCTAGACTTCCCCTACTTCCCCTAGACTTCCCCTTCTTCCCCTAGACTTCCCCTAGACTTCCCCTTCCCTCTATACTTCCCCTTCTTCCCCTAGACTTCCCCTTCTTCCCCTAGACTTCCCCTTCTTCCCCTAGACTTCCCCTAGACTTCCCCTTCCCTCTATACTTCCCCTTCTTCCATTAGACTTCCCCTTCCCTCTATACTTCCCCTTCTTCCTCTAGATTTCCCCTAGACTCCCCTTCTTCTTCTAGACTTCCCCTAGACTTCCCCTTCCCTCTATACTTCCCCTTCTTCCCCTAGTCTACCCCTTGACTTCCCCTTCCCTCTATACTTCCCCTTCTTCCCCTAGACTTCCACGTCTTCCCCTAGACTTCCCCTTCTTCCCCAAGACTTCCCCTACACTTCCCCTTCCCTCTATACTTCCCCTTCTTCCCTAGACTTCCCCTAGATTTCCCCTTCTTCCCCTAGACTTCCCCTTCCCTCTATACTTCCCCTTCTTCCCCTAGAGTTCCCCTTCTTCTCCTAGATTTCCCCTTCTTCCCCTAGACTTCCCCTTTCCTCTATACTTCCCCTTCTTCCCCTAGACTTCCCCTAGACTTCCCCTTCTTCCCCTAGACTTCCCCTTTTTCCCCTAGACTTCCCCTTCCCTCTATACTTCCTCTTCTTCCCCTAGATTTCCCCTTCTTCCCCTAGACTTCCCCTTCTTCCCCTAGACTTCCCGTAGACTTCCCCTTCCCTCTATACATTCCCTTCTTCCCCTTCTTCCCCTAGACTTCCCCTTCTACCCCTAGACTTCCCCTGGACTTCCCCTTCCCTCTATACTTCCCCTTCTTCCCCTAGACTTTCTCTTCCCTCTATACTTCCCCTTCTTCCCCTAGACTTCCCCTTCTTCCCCTAGACTTCCCCTTCCCTCTATACTTCCCCTTCTTCCCCTAGACTTCCCCTAGACTTCCCTTCCCTCTATACTTCCCCTTCTTCCCCTAGACTTCCCCTAGACTTCCCCTTCCCTCTCTACTTCCCCTTCTTCCCCTAGACTTCCCCTTCTTCCCCTAGACTTCCCCTTCTTCCCCTAGACTTCCACATTCCCTCTATACTTCCCCTTCTTCCATTAGACTTCCCCTTCCCTCTATACTTCCCCTGCTTCCCCTAGACTTCCCCTAGACTTCCCCTTCTTCCCATAGACTTCCCATAGACTTCCCCTTCCCTCTATACTTCCCCTTCTTCCCCTAGACTTCCCCTTCCCTCTATACTTCCCCTTCTTCCCCTAGACTTCCCCTTCTTCCCCTAGACTTCCTCTTCTTCCCCTAGACTTCCCCTTCCCTCTATACTTCCCCTTCTTCCCCTAGACTTCCCCTTCTTCCCTTAGACTTCCCCTTCTTCCCCTATACTTCCCCTTCCCTCTATACTTCCCCTTCTTCCCCTAGACTTCCCCTAGACTTCCCCTTCCCACTATACTTTTCCTTCTTCCCCTAGACTTCCCCTTCTTTCCCTAGACTTCCCCTTCCATCTATACTTCCCCTTCTTCCCCTAGACTTCTCCTAGACTTCCCCTTCTTCCCCTAGACTTCCCCTTCTTCCCCTAGACTTCCCGTAGACTTCCCCTTCCCTCTATACTTTCCCTTCTTCCCCTAGACTACCCCTAGACTTCCCCTTCTTCCCCTAGACTTCCCCTAGACTTCCCCTTCCCTCTATACTTCCCATTCTTCCATTAGACTTCCCCTTCCCTCTATACTTCCCCTGCTTCCCCTAGACTTCCCCTAGACTTCTCCTTCTTCCCCTTAACTTCCCCTAGACTTCCCTTCCCTCTATACTTCCCCTTCTTCCCCTAGACTTCCCCTAGACTTCCCCTTCCCTCTCTACTTCCCCTTCTTCCCCTAGACTTCCCCTTCTTCCCCTAGACTTCCCCTTCTTCCCCTAGACTTCCCCTTCCCTCTATACTTCCCCTTCTTCCATTAGACTTCCCCTTCCCTCTATACTTCCCCTGCTTCCCCTAGACTTCCCCTAGAATTCCCCTTCTTCCCCTAGACTTCCCCTAGACTTCCCCTTCCCTCTATACTTCCCCTTCTTCCCCTAGACTTCCCCTTCCCTCTATACTTCCCCTTCTTCCCCTAAACTTCCCCTTCTTCCCCTAGACTTCCTCTTCTTCCCCTAGACTTCCCCTTCCCTCTATACTTCCCCTTCTTCCCCTAGACTTCCCCTTCTTCCCTTAGACTTCCCCTTCTTCCCCTATACTTCCCCTTCCCTCTATACTTCCCCTTCTTCCCCTAGACTTCCCCTAGACTTCCCCTTCTTCCCCTAGACTTCCCCTAGACTTCCCCTTCCCTCTATACTTCCCCTTCTTTCCCTAGACTTCCCCTTCCCTCTATACTTCCCCTTCTTCCCCTAGACTTCCCCTTCTTCCCCTAGACTTCCTCTTCTTCCCCTAGACTTCCCCTTCCCTCTATACTTCCCCTTCTTCCCCTAGACTTCCCCTTCTTCCCTTAGACTTCCCCTTCTTCCCCTATACTTCCCCTTCCCTCTATACTTCCCTTTCTTCCCCTAGACTTCCTCTAGACTTCCCCTTCCCTCTATACTTCCCCTTCTTCCCCTAGATTTCCCCTTCTTCCCTTAGACTTCCCCTTCTTCCCCTATACTTCCCCTTCCCTCTATACTTCCCCTTCTTCCCCTAGACTTCCCCTAGACTTCCCTTTATTTATTTATTTATTTATTTATTACATTTGTATACCGCCCCATAGCCGAAGCTCTCTGGGCGGTTTACATAGGATTAAAAACAATTAAAAACAATATACAAAAATTAAAACAGCAAAAACATACAACATACACACAATCTGTACATTTAAAAACCACTTCAACACTTCAAAAAAACAAAAACAAAAAAAAAACAAAAAAAAACAAAAAAAAACCTACAAAAACAAAACAAAACAGACCCAGGCTCCTCAGATATTGCCAAATGCCTGAGAGAAGAGGAAAGTCTTGACCTGGCGCCGAAAAGATAACAATGTTGGCGCCAGGCGGGCCTCGACAGGGAGATCGTTCCACAATTGGGGAGCCACCACAGAGAAGGCCCTCTCTCTTGTTGCCGACCTCCGAGCTTCCCTCGGAGGAGGCACTCGGAGGAGGGCCTTAGATGTTGAACGTAGTGTTCGGGTAGGTTCATGTCGGGAAAGGCGTTCCATCAGGTATTGTGGTCCCAAGCCGTGTAAGGCTTTATAGGTTAAAACCAGCACCTTGAACCGGGCTCGGAAACATACAGGCAGCCAATGCAAGCGGGCCAGAGTAGGTCTTATATGTTCGAACCTACTGGTTCCAGTTATCAATCTGGCCGCTGCATTTTGCACAAGCTGCAGCTTCCGAACCACCTTCAAAGGCAGCCCCACGTAGAGTGCATTGCAGTAATCTAACTTGGAGGTTACCAGAGCATGGACAACTGAAGCCAGGTTATCCCTGTCCAGATAGGGACGTAGCTGGGCCACCAACCGAAGTTGGTAGAAGGCACTCCGTGCCACTGAGGCCACCTGCGCCTCAAGTGACAGAGATGGTTCTAGGAGAACCCCCAAGCTACGAACCCGCTCCTTCAAGGGGAGTGCAACCCCATCCAGAACAGGTTGAACACCCTCCATCCGGTCAGCGGAACCACCCACCAACAGCGTCTCAGTCTTGTCTGGATTGAGTTTCAGTTTATTAGCCCTCATCCAGTCCATTGTCGCAGCCAGGCACTGGTTCAGCACATCCACAGCCTCGCCTGATGAAGATGAAAAGGAGAAATAGAGCTGCGTGTCATCAGCATACTGATGACAACGCACTCCAAAACTCCGGATGACTGTACTCAACGGTTTCATGTAGATATTGAACAGCATGGGGGACAAAACTGACCCCTGCGGAACCCCATACTGGAGAATCCACGGGGCCGAGCAATGTTCCCCAAGCACCACCTTCTGGAGCCGACCCACCAAGTAGGAGCGGAACCACTGCAATGCAGTGCCTCCCACTCCCAACTCAGCCAGTCGTGCCAGAAGGATACCATGGTCGATGGTATCGAAAGCCGCTGAGAGATCAAGGAGAATCAACAGAGTCACACTCCCCCTGTCTTTCTCCCGACATAGGTCATCATACAGGGCGACCAAGGCTGTTTCCGTACCAAAACCAGGCCTGAAACCCGACTGAAATGGATCCAGATAATCAGTCTCATCCAAGAGTGCCTGGAGCTGGCTCGCAACCACCCGCTCCAGGACCTTGCCCAGGAATGGAACATTTGCTACTGGCCTGTAGTTATTCAGATTTTCAGGGTCCAGGGAAGATTTCTTTAGGAGTGGTCTCACTGCCGCCTCTTTCAGGAGGCCTGGGACCACTCCCTCTTGCAAAGAGGCATTAATCACTTCCCTGGCCCAGCCAGTTGTTCCATCCCTGCTAGCTTTTATTAGCCAAGAGGGGCAAGGATCCAATATGGAAGTGGTTGCACGAACCTGTCCAAGCACCTTGTCAACATCCTCGAGCTGCACCAACTGAAACTCATCCAAGAAAACAGGACAAGCCTGTGCTCTGGATACCTCACTAGATTCATCTGCTATAACACTGGAGTCTAAGTCCTGACGGATGCCAGAGATTTTATTCTGGAAGTGCCCAGCAAATGTATTACAGCGGGCCTCAGATGGTTCTACCATGTCCTTGGGGCCAGCATGTAAAAGCCCCCGGACAACTCTGAAAAGCTCCGCTGGGTGGCAGGTTGATGATTGAATAGTGGCAGCAAAGTATTGTTTTTTTGCTGCCCTCACTGCCCCTGAATACAGCTTACCATAAGCACTTACCAGTGTTTGATTGCATCCATCAGGAGTTCGTCTCCATCTGCCCTCAAGCCGTCTCCTGTTTTGTTTCATCACTCTCAGCTCTGGGGTATACCACGGAGCCGTTCGAGCTCTACACAGGAGAGGGCGCTCAGGAGCAATCGTGTCAACTGCCCGGGTCATTTCTGCATTCCACAGATCAACCAGGGTTTCGACAGGAGAGCCAGCCCTATCAGCCGGAAAACTCCCCAGAGCCCTCTGGAAACCATCTGGATCCATTAGCCTCCGGGGGCGGACCATCTTAATGGGTCCCCCACCCTTGCAGAGGGGAAAAGCCGCTGTAAGTCTAAACCTCAGCAGGTGGTGATCTGACCATGACAGAGGGGTTGATGTAAAGTTCCCCACTTTCAGATCCCCATCTCCATGTCCAGTTGAAAAAACCAGGTCTAGAGTATGCCCTGCTACATGTGTTGGGCCGATGGTATGTTGGGACAGTCCCATGGTTGTCATGGAAACCATGAAATCCTGAGCTGCCCCAGATAAAGTGCCCTCGGCATGAATGTTGACATCCCCCAGAACCAAGAGTCTGGGGGACCTCAACAGTACACCAGAGACCACCTCTGTCAGCTCAGCTAGGGAGTCTGTTGAGCAGCGGGGTGGGCGGTACACCAACAGAATCCCTAATCTGTCCCGTTGGCCCAACACAAGGTGCAAACACTCCAGACCAGTAGTCGCATGGACAGGGAGCCTGCAGAGGGGGATGGAATTCCTATAGACCACAGCAACCCCCCCTCCCCGGCCCTCAAGTCTACCCTGATGCTGAACCAAGTACCCCGGTGGGCATAACTGGGAGAGACTAACTCCTCCCTGCTCTCCCACCCAGGTCTCGGTTATACATACCAGATCGGCTGCCTCATCCACAATTAAATCGTGGATGAGGGAGATCTTATTATGCACTGATCTGGCATTTAAAAGCAGCACCCGGAGGCCTGAGGGCTGGCTGATAAGGCAACCAACAAGCCTGTGGGTGTGAGGGGGACCGGAACAAGGCACAGCCATTAACTGTCTGGGCCTTGTTTCCCTAACCTGGCAAGTCCTCCTCACAACGCCATATCTCCCTCTACCCGTCACTACCCTGATTGTGCTCCCCTCAGATCCCCTCACCTGGCCCTGTATCCTCCCTCCCAGGCACATAGCTCAAGCCTGGGGAAAGAGGAAAAAAAAAAAAACAAAAAAAAAAACAACCAAAGACAAAAACAGAAAGCCGGCAGGCAGGCACACTCCTCCTCCTCTCCTCCTCCTCCTCCTCTGGCGGCAAGCCTCCCTCTCCTGCAGGTTGATGGCTTTCCCAGGCCCCCTCAGCCAGCAGCTTAAATATCCCTCCCAGGAAGGGAGGGGGACTGATGTAATTGTCCACAGCAGCTGGCTCAGTACCTGGGAGCCTGGTCCTGCAAGGAGTGGCAGTCTGCCAGGCTGAAATCCTCTAGAGGCTGGTGGTGGTGGTGGCAGCAGCGAGGCCAGGAGGCAGGCAGGCAGGCAGGCAGGCAGGCAGGCACACTCCTCTCCTCCTCCTCCTCTGGCAGCAGGCCTCCCTCTCCTGCAGGTTGATGGCTTCCCTCTATACTTCCCCTTCTTCCCCTAGACTTCCCCTAGACTTCCCCTTCTTCCCCTAGACTTCCCCTTCTTCCCCTAGACTTCCCGTAGACTTCCCCTTCCCTCTATACTTTCCCTTCTTCCCCTAGACTTCCCCTAGACTTCCCCTTCCCTCTATACTTCCCCTTCTTCCCCTAGACTTCCCCTAGACTTCCCTTCCCTCTATACTTCCCCTTCTTCCCCTAGACTTCCCCTAGACTTCCCCTTCCCTCTCTACTTCCCCTTCTTCCCCTAGACTTCCCCTTCTTCCCCTAGACTTCCCCTTCTTCCCCTAGACTTCCCCTTTCCCTCTATACTTCCCCTTCTTCCATTAGACTTCCCCTTCCCTCTATACTTCCCCTGCTTCCCCTAGACTTCCCCTAGACTTCCCCTTCTTCCCATAGACTTCCCATAGACTTCCCCTTCCCTCTATACTTCCCCTTCTTCCCCTAGACTTCCCCTTCCCTCTATACTTCCCCTTCTTCCCCTAGACTTCCCCTTCTTCCCCTAGACTTCCTCTTCTTCCCCTAGACTTCCCCTTCCCTCTATACTTCCCCTTCTTCCCCTAGACTTCCCCTTCTTCCCTTAGACTTCCCCTTCTTCCCCTATACTTCCCCTTCCCTCTATACTTCCCCTTCTTCCCCAAGACTTCCCCTAGACTTCCCCTTCCCGCTATACTTTTCCTTCTTCCCCTAGACTTCCCCTTCTTTCCCTAGACTTCCCCTTCCATCTATACTTCCCCTTCTTCCCCTAGACTTCTCCTAGACTTCCCCTTCTTCCCCTAGACTTCCCCTTCTTCCCCTAGACTTCCCGTAGACTTCCCCTTCCCTCTATACTTTCCCTTCTTCCCCTAGACTTCCCCTAGACTTCCCCTTCTTCCCCTAGACTTCCCCTAGACTTCCCCTTCCCTCTATACTTCCCATTCTTCCATTAGACTTCCCCTTCCCTCTATACTTCCCCTGCTTCCCCTAGACTTCCCCTAGACTTCTCCTTCTTCCCCTTAACTTCCCCTAGACTTCCCTTCCCTCTATACTTCCCCTTCTTCCCCTAGACTTCCCCTAATCTTCCCCTTCCCTCTCTACTTCCCCTTCTTCCCCTAGACTTCCCCTTCTTCCCCTAGACTTCCCCTTCTTCCCCTAGACTTCCCCTTCCCTCTATACTTCCCCTTCTTCCATTAGACTTCCCCTTCCCTCTATACTTCCCCTGCTTCCCCTAGACTTCCCCTAGACTTCCCCTTCTTCCCCTAGACTTCCCCTAGACTTCCCCTTCCCTCTATACTTCCCCTTCTTCCCCTAGACTTCCCCTTCCCTCTATACTTCCCCTTCTTCCCCTAAACTACCCCTTCTTCCCCTAGACTTCCTCTTCTTCCCCTAGACTTCCCCTTCCCTCTATACTTCCCCTTCTTCCCCTAGACTTCCCCTTCTTCCCTTAGACTTCCCCTTCTTCCCCTATACTTCCCCTTCCCTCTATACTTCCCCTTCTTCCCCTAGTCTACCCCTTGACTTCCCCTTCCCTCTATACTTCCCCTTCTTCCCCTAGACTTCCACGTCTTCCCCTAGACTTCCCCTTCTTCCCCAAGACTTCCCCTACACTTCCCCTTCCCTCTATACTTCCCCTTCCTCCCTAGACTTCCCCTAGATTTCCCCTTCTTCCCCTAGACTTCCCCTTCCCTCTATACTTCCCCTTCTTCCCCTAGAGTTCCCCTTCTTCTCCTAGATTTCCCCTTCTTCCCCTAGACACCCCCTTCTTCCCCTAGACTTCCCCTTCTTCCCCTAGACTTCCCCTAGACTTCCCCTTCCCTCTATACTTCCCCTTCTTCCCCTACACTTCCCCTTCCCTCTATACTTCCCCTTCTTCCCCTAGACTTCCCCTGGACTTCCCCTTCCCTCTATACTTCCCCTTCTTCCCCTAGTCTACCCCTTGACTTCCCCTTCCCTCTATACTTCCCCTTCTTCCCCTAGACTTCCACGTCTTCCCCTAGACTTCCCCTTCTTCCCCAAGACTTCCCCTACACTTCCCCTTCCCTCTATACTTCCCCTTCCTCCCTAGACTTCCCCTAGATTTCCCCTTCTTCCCCTAGACTTTCTCTTCCCTCTATACTTCCCCTTCTTCCCCTAGACTTCCCCTTCTTCCCCTAGACTTCCCCTTCTTCCCCTAGACTTCCCCTTCGCTCTATACTTCCCCTTCTTCCCCTAGACTTCCCCTAGAGTTCCCCTTCCCTCTCTACTTCCCCTTCTTCCCCTAGACTTCCCCTTCTTCCCCTAGACATCCCCTTCTTCCCCTAGACTTCCCCTTCCCTCTATACTTCCCCTGCTTCCCCTAGACTTCCCCTAGACTTCCCCTTCTTCCCCTAGACTTCCTGTAGTCTTCCCCTTCCCTCTATACTTCCCCTTCTTCCCCTAGACTTCCCCTTCCCTCTATACTTCCCCTTCTTCCCCTAGACTTCCCCTTCTTCCCCTAGACTTCCTCTTCTTCCCCTAGACTTCCCCTTCCCTCTATACTTCCCCTTCTTCCCCTAGACTTCCCCTTCTTCCCTTAGACTTCCCCTAGACTTCCCCTTCCCTCTATACTTCCCCTTCTTCCCCTAGACTTCCCCTAGACTTCCCCTTCCCTCTAGACTTCCCCTTCTTCCCCTAGACTTCCCCTTCTTCCCCTAGACTTCCCCTTCTTCCCCTAGATTTCCCCTAGACTTCCCCTTCCCTCTATACTTCCCCTTCTTCCCCTAGACTTCCCCTAGTCTTCCCCTTCCCTCTATACTGCCCCTTCTTCCCCTAGACTTCCCCTAGACTTCCCCTTTCCTCTATACTTCCCCTTCTTCCCCTAGACTTCCCCTAGACTTCCCCTTCTCGCTATACTTCCCCTTCTTCCCCTAGACTTCCCCTAGACTTCCCCTTCCCTCTATACTTCCCCTTCTTCCCCTAGACTTCCCCTAGACTTCCCCTTCCCTCTATACTTCCCCTTCTTCCCCTAGACTTCCCCTTCTTCCCATAGACTTCCCCTTCTTCCCTTAGATTTCCCCTTCTCCCCCTAGACTTCCCCTAGACTTCCCCTTCCCTCTATACTTCCCCTTCTTCCCCTAGACTTCCCCTTCTTCTCCTAGACTTCCCCTTCTTCCCCTAGACTTCCCCTTCCCTCTATACTTCCCCTTCTTCCCCTAGACTTCCCCTAGACTTCCCCTTCTTCCCCTAGACTTCCCCTAGACTTCCCCTTCCCTCTATACTTCCCATTCTTCCATTAGACTTCCCCTTCCCTCTATACTTCCCCTGCTTCCCCTAGACTTCCCCTAGACTTCTCCTTCTTCCCCTTAACTTCCCCTAGACTTCCCTTCCCTCTATACTTCCCCTTCTTCCCCTAGACTTCCCCTAATCTTCCCCTTCCCTCTCTACTTCCCCTTCTTCCCCTAGACTTCCCCTTCTTCCCCTAGACTTCCCCTTCTTCCCCTAGACTTCCCCTTCCCTCTATACTTCCCCTTCTTCCATTAGACTTCCCCTTCCCTCTATACTTCCCCTGCTTCCCCTAGACTTCCCCTAGACTTCCCCTTCTTCCCCTAGACTTCCCCTAGACTTCCCCTTCCCTCTATACTTCCCCTTCTTCCCCTAGACTTCCCCTTCCCTCTATACTTCCCCTTCTTCCCCTAAACTACCCCTTCTTCCCCTAGACTTCCTCTTCTTCCCCTAGACTTCCCCTTCCCTCTATACTTCCCCTTCTTCCCCTAGACTTCCCCTTCTTCCCTTAGACTTCCCCTTCTTCCCCTATACTTCCCCTTCCCTCTATACTTCCTCTTCTTCCCCTAGTCTACCCCTTGACTTCCCCTTCCCTCTATACTTCCCCTTCTTCCCCTAGACTTCCACGTCTTCCCCTAGACTTCCCCTTCTTCCCCAAGACTTCCCCTACACTTCCCCTTCCCTCTATACTTCCCCTTCCTCCCTAGACTTCCCCTAGATTTCCCCTTCTTCCCCTAGACTTCCCCTTCCCTCTATACTTCCCCTTCTTCCCCTAGAGTTCCCCTTCTTCTCCTAGATTTCCCCTTCTTCCCCTAGACACCCCCTTCTTCCCCTAGACTTCCCCTTCTTCCCCTAGACTTCCCCTAGACTTCCCCTTCCCTCTATACTTCCCCTTCTTCCCCTACACTTCCCCTTCCCTCTATACTTCCCCTTCTTCCCCTAGACTTCCCCTGGACTTCCCCTTCCCTCTATACTTCCCCTTCTTCCCCTAGTCTACCCCTTGACTTCCCCTTCCCTCTATACTTCCCCTTCTTCCCCTAGACTTCCACGTCTTCCCCTAGACTTCCCCTTCTTCCCCAAGACTTCCCCTACACTTCCCCTTCCCTCTATACTTCCCCTTCCTCCCTAGACTTCCCCTAGATTTCCCCTTCTTCCCCTAGACTTTCTCTTCCCTCTATACTTCCCCTTCTTCCCCTAGACTTCCCCTTCTTCCCCTAGACTTCCCCTTCTTCCCCTAGACTTCCCCTTCGCTCTATACTTCCCCTTCTTCCCCTAGACTTCCCCTAGAGTTCCCCTTCCCTCTCTACTTCCCCTTCTTCCCCTAGACTTCCCCTTCTTCCCCTAGACATCCCCTTCTTCCCCTAGACTTCCCCTTCCCTCTATACTTCCCCTTCTTCCATTAGACTTCCCCTTCCCTCTATACTTCCCCTGCTTCCCCTAGACTTCCCCTAGACTTCCCCTTCTTCCCCTAGACTTCCTGTAGTCTTCCCCTTCCCTCTATACTTCCCCTTCTTCCCCTAGACTTCCCCTTCCCTCTATACTTCCCCTTCTTCCCCTAGACTTCCCCTTCTTCCCCTAGACTTCCTCTTCTTCCCCTAGACTTCCCCTTCCCTCTATACTTCCCCTTCTTCCCCTAGACTTCCCCTTCTTCCCTTAGACTTCCCCTAGACTTCCCCTTCCCTCTATACTTCCCCTTCTTCCCCTAGACTTCCCCTAGACTTCCCCTTCCCTCTAGACTTCCCCTTCTTCCCCTAGACTTCCCCTTCTTCCCCTAGACTTCCCCTTCTTCCCCTAGATTTCCCCTAGACTTCCCCTTCCCTCTATACTTCCCCTTCTTCCCCTAGACTTCCCCTAGTCTTCCCCTTCCCTCTATACTGCCCCTTCTTCCCCTAGACTTCCCCTAGACTTCCCCTTTCCTCTATACTTCCCCTTCTTCCCCTAGACTTCCCCTAGACTTCCCCTTCTCGCTATACTTCCCCTTCTTCCCCTAGACTTCCCCTAGACTTCCCCTTCCCTCTATACTTCCCCTTCTTCCCCTAGACTTCCCCTAGACTTCCCCTTCCCTCTATACTTCCCCTTCTTCCCCTAGACTTCCCCTTCTTCCCATAGACTTCCCCTTCTTCCCTTAGATTTCCCCTTCTCCCCCTAGACTTCCCCTAGACTTCCCCTTCCCTCTATACTTCCCCTTCTTCCCCTAGACTTCCCCTTCTTCTCCTAGACTTCCCCTTCTTCCCCTAGACTTCCCCTTCCCTCTATACTTCCCCTTCTTCCCCTAGACTTCCCCTAGACTTCCCCTACTTCCCCTAGACTTCCCCTTCTTCCCCTAGACTTCCCCTAGACTTCCCCTTCCCTCTATACTTCCCCTTCTTCCCCTAGACTTCCCCTTCTTCCCCTAGACTTCCCCTTCTTCCCCTAGACTTCCCCTAGACTTCCCCTTCCCTCTATACTTCCCCTTCTTCCCCTAGACTTCCCCTTCTTCCCCTAGACTTCCCCTAGACTTCCCCTTCCCTCTATACTTCCCCTTCTTCCCCTAGACTTCCCCTAGACTTCCCCTTCCCTCTATACTGCCCCTTCTTCCCCTAGACTTCCCCTATACTTCCCCTTTCCTCTATACTTCCCCTTCTTCCCCTAGACTTCCACTAGACTTCCCCTTCCCTCTATACTTTCCCTTCTTCCCCTAGACTTCCCCTAGACTTCCCCTTCTTCCCCTAGACTTCCCCTAGACTTCCCCTTCCCTCTATACTTCCCCTTCTTCCATTAGACTTCCCCTTCCCTCTATACTTCCCCTTCTTCCTCTAGATTTCCCCTAGACTCCCCTTCTTCTCCTAGACTTCCCCTAGACTTCCCCTTCCCTCTATACTTCCCCTTCTTCCCCTAGTCTACCCCTTGACTTCCCCTTCCCTCTATACTTCCCCTTCTTCCCCTAGACTTCCACGTCTTCCCCTAGACTTCCCCTTCTTCCCCAAGACTTCCCCTACACTTCCCCTTCCCTCTATACTTCCCCTTCTTCCCTAGACTTCCCCTAGATTTCCCCTTCTTCCCCTAGACTTCCCCTTCCCTCTATACTTCCCCTTCTTCCCCTAGAGTTCCCCTTCTTCTCCTAGATTTCCCCTTCTTCCCCTAGACTTCCCCTTTCCTCTATACTTCCCCTTCTTCCCCTAGACTTCCCCTAGACTTCCCCTTCTTCCCCTAGACTTCCCCTTTTTCCCCTAGACTTCCCCTTCCCTCTATACTTCCTCTTCTTCCCCTAGATTTCCCCTTCTTCCCCTAGACTTCCCCTTCTTCCCCTAGACTTCCCGTAGACTTCCCCTTCCCTCTATACATTCCCTTCTTCCCCTTCTTCCCCTAGACTTCCCCTTCTACCCCTAGACTTCCCCTGGACTTCCCCTTCCCTCTATACTTCCCCTTCTTCCCCTAGACTTTCTCTTCCCTCTATACTTCCCCTTCTTCCCCTAGACTTCCCCTTCTTCCCCTAGACTTCCCCTTCCCTCTATACTTCCCCTTCTTCCCCTAGACTTCCCCTAGACTTCCCTTCCCTCTATACTTCCCCTTCTTCCCCTAGACTTCCCCTAGACTTCCCTTCCCTCTCTACTTCCCCTTCTTCCCCTAGACTTCCCCTTCTTCCCCTAGACTTCCCCTTCTTCCCCTAGACTTCCCCTTTCCCTCTATACTTCCCCTTCTTCCATTAGACTTCCCCTTCCCTCTATACTTCCCCTGCTTCCCCTAGACTTCCCCTAGACTTCCCCTTCTTCCCATAGACTTCCCATAGACTTCCCCTTCCCTCTATACTTCCCCTTCTTCCCCTAGACTTCCCCTTCCCTCTATACTTCCCCTTCTTCCCCTAGACTTCCCCTTCTTCCCCTAGACTTCCTCTTCTTCCCCTAGACTTCCCCTTCCCTCTATACTTCCCCTTCTTCCCCTAGACTTCCCCTTCTTCCCTTAGACTTCCCCTTCTTCCCCTATACTTCCCCTTCCCTCTATACTTCCCCTTCTTCCCCTAGACTTCCCCTAGACTTCCCCTTCCCGCTATACTTTTCCTTCTTCCCCTAGACTTCCCCTTCTTTCCCTAGACTTCCCCTTCCATCTATACTTCCCCTTCTTCCCCTAGACTTCTCCTAGACTTCCCCTTCTTCCCCTAGACTTCCCCTTCTTCCCCTAGACTTCCCGTAGACTTCCCCTTCCCTCTATACTTTCCCTTCTTCCCCTAGACTTCCCCTAGACTTCCCCTTCTTCCCCTAGACTTCCCCTAGTCTTCCCCTTCCCTCTATACTTCCCATTCTTCCATTAGACTTCCCCTTCCCTCTATACTTCCCCTGCTTCCCCTAGACTTCCCCTAGACTTCTCCTTCTTCCCCTTAACTTCCCCTAGACTTCCCTTCCCTCTATACTTCCCCTTCTTCCCCTAGACTTCCCCTAGACTTCCCCTTCCCTCTCTACTTCCCCTTCTTCCCCTAGACTTCCCCTTCTTCCCCTAGACTTCCCCTTCTTCCCCTAGACTTCCCCTTCCCTCTATACTTCCCCTTCTTCCATTAGACTTCCCCTTCCCTCTATACTTCCCCTGCTTCCCCTAGACTTCCCCTAGACTTCCCCTTCTTCCCCTAGACTTCCCCTAGACTTCCCCTTCCCTCTATACTTCCCCTTCTTCCCCTAGACTTCCCCTTCCCTCTATACTTCCCCTTCTTCCCCTAAACTTCCCCTTCTTCCCCTAGACTTCCTCTTCTTCCCCTAGACTTCCCCTTCCCTCTATACTTCCCCTTCTTCCCCTAGACTTCCCCTTCTTCCCTTAGACTTCCCCTTCTTCCCCTATACTTCCCCTTCCCTCTATACTTCCCCTTCTTCCCCTAGACTTCCCCTAGACTTCCCCTTCTTCCCCTAGACTTCCCCTAGACTTCCCCTTCCCTCTATACTTCCCCTTCTTTCCCTAGACTTCCCCTTCCCTCTATACTTCCCCTTCTTCCCCTAGACTTCCCCTTCTTCCCCTAGACTTCCTCTTCTTCCCCTAGACTTCCCCTTCCCTCTATACTTCCCCTTCTTCCCCTAGACTTCCCCTTCTTCCCTTAGACTTCCCCTTCTTCCCCTATACTTCCCCTTCCCTCTATACTTCCCCTTCTTCCCCTAGACTTCCCCTAGACTTCCCTTCCCTCTATACTTCCCCTTCTTCCCCTAGACTTCCCCTAGACTTCCCCTTCTTCCCCTAGACTTCCCCTTCTTCCCCTAGACTTCCCGTAGACTTCCCCTTCCCTCTATACTTTCCCTTCTTCCCCTAGACTTCCCCTAGACTTCCCCTTCCCTCTATACTTCCCCTTCTTCCCCTAGACTTCCCCTAGACTTCCCCTTCCCTCTCTACTTCCCCTTCTTCCCCTAGACTTCCCCTAGACTTCCCCTTCTTCCCATAGACTTCCCATAGACTTCCCCTTCCCTCTATACTTCCCCTTCTTCCCCTAGACTTCCCCTTCCCTCTATACTTCCCCTTCTTCCCCTAGACTTCCCCTTCTTCCCCTAGACTTCCTCTTCTTCCCCTAGACTTCCCCTTCCCTCTATACTTCCCCTTCTTCCCCTAGACTTCCCCTTCTTCCCTTAGACTTCCCCTTCTTCCCCTATACTTCCCCTTCCCTCTATACTTCCCCTTCTTCCCCTAGACTTCCCCTAGACTTCCCCTTCCCGCTATACTTTTCCTTCTTCCCCTAGACTTCCCCTTCTTTCCCTAGACTTCCCCTTCCATCTATACTTCCCCTTCTTCCCCTAGACTTCTCCTAGACTTCCCCTTCTTCCCCTAGACTTCCCCTTCTTCCCCTAGACTTCCCGTAGACTTCCCCTTCCCTCTATACTTTCCCTTCTTCCCCTAGACTTCCCCTAGACTTCCCCTTCTTCCCCTAGACTTCCCCTAGTCTTCCCCTTCCCTCTATACTTCCCATTCTTCCATTAGACTTCCCCTTCCCTCTATACTTCCCCTGCTTCCCCTAGACTTCCCCTAGACTTCTCCTTCTTCCCCTTAACTTCCCCTAGACTTCCCTTCCCTCTATACTTCCCCTTCTTCCCCTAGACTTCCCCTAGACTTCCCCTTCCCTCTCTACTTCCCCTTCTTCCCCTAGACTTCCCCTTCTTCCCCTAGACTTCCCCTTCTTCCCCTAGACTTCCCCTTCCCTCTATACTTCCCCTTCTTCCATTAGACTTCCCCTTCCCTCTATACTTCCCCTGCTTCCCCTAGACTTCCCCTAGACTTCCCCTTCTTCCCCTAGACTTCCCCTAGACTTCCCCTTCCCTCTATACTTCCCCTTCTTCCCCTAGACTTCCCCTTCCCTCTATACTTCCCCTTCTTCCCCTAAACTTCCCCTTCTTCCCCTAGACTTCCTCTTCTTCCCCTAGACTTCCCCTTCCCTCTATACTTCCCCTTCTTCCCCTAGACTTCCCCTTCTTCCCTTAGACTTCCCCTTCTTCCCCTATACTTCCCCTTCCCTCTATACTTCCCCTTCTTCCCCTAGACTTCCCCTAGACTTCCCCTTCTTCCCCTAGACTTCCCCTAGACTTCCCCTTCCCTCTATACTTCCCCTTCTTTCCCTAGACTTCCCCTTCCCTCTATACTTCCCCTTCTTCCCCTAGACTTCCCCTTCTTCCCCTAGACTTCCTCTTCTTCCCCTAGACTTCCCCTTCCCTCTATACTTCCCCTTCTTCCCCTAGACTTCCCCTTCTTCCCTTAGACTTCCCCTTCTTCCCCTATACTTCCCCTTCCCTCTATACTTCCCCTTCTTCCCCTAGACTTCCCCTAGACTTCCCTTCCCTCTATACTTCCCCTTCTTCCCCTAGACTTCCCCTAGACTTCCCCTTCTTCCCCTAGACTTCCCCTTCTTCCCCTAGACTTCCCGTAGACTTCCCCTTCCCTCTATACTTTCCCTTCTTCCCCTAGACTTCCCCTAGACTTCCCCTTCCCTCTATACTTCCCCTTCTTCCCCTAGACTTCCCCTAGACTTCCCTTCCCTCTATACTTCCCCTTCTTCCCCTAGACTTCCCCTAGACTTCCCCTTCCCTCTCTACTTCCCCTTCTTCCCCTAGACTTCCCCTTCTTCCCCTAGACTTCCCCTTCTTCCCCTAGACTTCCCCTTTCCCTCTATACTTCCCCTTCTTCCATTAGACTTCCCCTTCCCTCTATACTTCCCCTGCTTCCCCTACACTTCCCCTAGACTTCCCCTTCTTCCCATAGACTTCCCATAGACTTCCCCTTCCCTCTATACTACCCCTTCTTCCCCTAGACTTCCCCTTCCCTCTATACTTCCCCTTCTTCCCCTAGACTTCCCCTTCTTCCCCTAGACTTCCTCTTCTTCCCCTAGACTTCCCCTTCCCTCTATACTTCCCCTTCTTCCCCTAGACTTCCCCTTCTTTCCTTAGACTTCCCCTTCTTCCCCTATACTTCCCCTTCCCTCTATACTTCCCCTTCTTCCCCTAGACTTCCCCTAGACTTCCCCTTCCCGCTATACTTTTCCTTCTTCCCCTAGACTTCCCCTTCTTTCCCTAGACTTCCCCTTCCATCTATACTTCCCCTTCTTCCCCTAGACTTCTCCTAGACTTCCCCTTCTTCCCCTAGACTTCCCCTTCTTCCCCTAGACTTCCCGTAGACTTCCCCTTCCCTCTATACTTTCCCTTCTTCCCCTAGACTTCCCCTAGACTTCCCCTTCTTCCCCTAGACTTCCCCTAGACTTCCCCTTCCCTCTATACTTCCCATTCTTCCATTAGACTTCCCCTTCCCTCTATACTTCCCCTGCTTCCCCTAGACTTCCCCTAGACTTCTCCTTCTTCCCCTTAACTTCCCCTAGACTTCCCTTCCCTCTATACTTCCCCTTCTTCCCCTAGACTTCCCCTAGACTTCCCCTTCCCTCTCTACTTCCCCTTCTTCCCCTAGACTTCCCCTTCTTCCCCTAGACTTCCCCTTCTTCCCCTAGACTTCCCCTTCCCTCTATACTTCCCCTTCTTCCATTAGACTTCCCCTTCCCTCTATACTTCCCCTGCTTCCCCTAGACTTCCCCTAGACTTCCCCTTCTTCCCCTAGACTTCCCCTAGACTTCCCCTTCCCTCTATACTTCCCCTTCTTCCCCTAGACTTCCCCTTCCCTCTATACTTCCCCTTCTTCCCCTAAACTTCCCCTTCTTCCCCTAGACTTCCTCTTCTTCCCCTAGACTTCCCCTTCCCTCTATACTTCCCCTTCTTCCCCTAGACTTCCCCTTCTTCCCTTAGACTTCCCCTTCTTCCCCTATACTTCCCCTTCCCTCTATACTTCCCCTTCTTCCCCTAGACTTCCCCAAGACTTCCCCTTCTTCCCCTAGACTTCCCCTAGACTTCCCCTTCCCTCTATACTTCCCCTTCTTTCCCTAGACTTCCCCTTCCCTCTATACTTCCCCTTCTTCCCCTAGACTTCCCCTTCTTCCCCTAGACTTCCTCTTCTTCCCCTAGACTTCCCCTTCCCTCTATACTTCCCCTTCTTCCCCTAGACTTCCCCTTCTTCCCTTAGACTTCCCCTTCTTCCCCTATACTTCCCCTTCCCTCTATACTTCCCCTTCTTCCCCTAGACTTCCCCTAGACTTCCCCTTCCCTCTATACTTCCCCTTCTTCCCCTAGATTTCCCCTTCTTCCCTTAGACTTCCCCTTCTTCCCCTATACTTCCCCTTCCCTCTATACTTCCCCTTCTTCCCCTAGACTTCCCCTAGACTTCCCTTCCCTCTATACTTCCCCTTCTTCCCCTAGACTTCCCCTAGACTTCCCCTTCCCTCTCTACTTCCCCTTCTTCCCCTAGACTTCCCCTTCTTCCCCTAGACTTCCCCTTCTTCCCCTAGACTTCCCCTTTCCCTCTATACTTCCCCTTCTTCCATTAGACTTCCCCTTCCCTCTATACTTCCCCTGCTTCCCCTAGACTTCCCCTAGACTTCCCCTTCTTCCCATAGACTTCCCATAGACTTCCCCTTCCCTCTATACTTCCCCTTCTTCCCCTAGACTTCCCCTTCCCTCTATACTTCCCCTTCTTCCACTAGACTTCCCCTTCTTCCCCTAGACTTCCTCTTCTTCCCCTAGACTTCCCCTTCCCTCTATACTTCCCCTTCTTCCCCTAGACTTCCCCTTCTTCCCTTAGACTTCCCCTTCTTCCCCTATACTTCCCCTTCCCTCTATACTTCCCCTTCTTCCCCTAGACTTCCCCTAGACTTCCCCTTCCCGCTATACTTTTCCTTCTTCCCCTAGACTTCCCCTTCTTTCCCTAGACTTCCCCTTCCATCTATACTTCCCCTTCTTCCCCTAGACTTCTCCTAGACTTCCCCTTCTTCCCCTAGACTTCCCCTACTTCCCCTAGACTTCCCGTAGACTTCCCCTTCCCTCTATACTTTCCCTTCTTCCCCTAGACTTCCCCTAGACTTCCCCTTCTTCCCCTAGACTTCCCCTAGACTTCCCCTTCCCTCTATACTTCCCATTCTTCCATTAGACTTCCCCTTCCCTCTATACTTCCCCTGCTTCCCCTAGACTTCCCCTAGACTTCTCCTTCTTCCCCTTAACTTCCCCTAGACTTCCCTTCCCTCTATACTTCCCCTTCTTCCCCTAGACTTCCCCTAGACTTCCCCTTCCCTCTCTACTTCCCCTTCTTCCCCTAGACTTCCCCTTCTTCCCCTAGACTTCCCCTTCTTCCCCTAGACTTCCCCTTCCCTCTATACTTCCCCTTCTTCCATTAGACTTCCCCTTCCCTCTATACTTCCCCTGCTTCCCCTAGACTTCCCCTAGACTTCCCCTTCTTCCCCTAGACTTCCCCTAGACTTCCCCTTCCCTCTATACTTCCCCTTCTTCCCCTAGACTTCCCCTTCCCTCTATACTTCCCCTTCTTCCCCTAAACTTCCCCTTCTTCCCCTAGACTTCCTCTTCTTCCCCTAGACTTCCCCTTCCCTCTATACTTCCCCTTCTTCCCCTAGACTTCCCCTTCTTCCCTTAGACTTCCCCTTCTTCCCCTATACTTCCCCTTCCCTCTATACTTCCCCTTCTTCCCCTAGACTTCCCCTAGACTTCCCCTTCTTCCCCTAGACTTCCCCTAGACTTCCCCTTCCCTCTATACTTCCCCTTCTTTCCCTAGACTTCCCCTTCCCTCTATACTTCCCCTTCTTCCCCTAGACTTCCCCTTCTTCCCCTAGACTTCCTCTTCTTCCCCTAGACTTCCCCTTCCCTCTATACTTCCCCTTCTTCCCCTAGACTTCCCCTTCTTCCCTTAGACTTCCCCTTCTTCCCCTATACTTCCCCTTCCCTCTATACTTCCCCTTCTTCCCCTAGACTTCCCCTAGACTTCCCCTTCCCTCTATACTTCCCCTTCTTCCCCTAGATTTCCCCTTCTTCCCTTAGACTTCCCCTTCTTCCCCTATACTTCCCCTTCCCTCTATACTTCCCCTTCTTCCCCTAGACTTCCCCTAGACTTCCCCTTCCCGCTATACTTCCCCTTCTTCCCCTAGACTTCTCCTAGACTTCCCCTTCTTCCCCTAGACTTCCCCTTCTTCCCCTAGACTTCCCGTAGACTTCCCCTTCCCTCTATACTTTCCCTTCTTCCCCTAGACTTCCCCTAGACTTCCCCTTCTTCCCCTAGACTTCCCCTAGACTTCCCCTTCCCTCTATACTTCCCCTTATTCCATTAGACTTCCCCTTCCCTCTATACTTCCCCTGCTTCCCCTAGACTTCCCCTAGCCTTCCCCTTCTTCCCCTAGACTTCCCCTAGACTTCCCCTTCCTTCTATACTTCCCCTTCTTCCCCTAGACTTCCCCTTCCCTCTATACTTCCCCTTCTTCCCCTAGACTTCCCTTTCTTCCCCTAGACTTCCTCTTCTTCCCCTGGACTTCCCCTTCCCTCTACACTTCCCCTTCTTCCCCTAGACTTCCCCTTCTTCCCCTAGACTTCCCCTTCTTCCCCTAGACTTCCCCTTGTTCCCCTAGACTTCCCCTAGACTTCCCCTTGCCTCTATACTTCACCTTCTTCCCCTAGACTTTCTCTTCCCTCTATACTTCCCCTTCTTCCCCTAGACTTCCCCTTCTTCCCCTAGATTTCCCCTTCTTCCCTTAGACTTCCCCTTCTTCCCCTATACTTCCCCTTCCCTCTATACTTCCCCTTCTCCCCCTAGACTTCCCCTAGACTTCCCCTTCCCTCTATACTTCCCCTTCTTCCCCTAGACTTCCCCTAGACTTCCCCTTCTTCCCCTAGACTTCCCCTAGACTTCCCCTTCCCTCTATACTTCGCCTTCTTCCCCTAGACTTCCCCTTCTTCCCTTAGACTTCCCCTTCTTCCCCTATACTTCCCCTTCCCTCTATACTTCCCCTTCTTCCCCTAGACTTCCCCTAGACTTCCCTTCCCTCTATACTTCCCCTTCTTCCCCTAGACTTCCCCTAGACTTCCCCTTCTTCCCCTAGACTTCCCCTTCTTCCCCTAGACTTCCCGTAGACTTCCCCTTCCCTCTATACTTTCCCTTCTTCCCCTAGACTTCCCCTAGACTTCCCCTTCCCTCTATACTTCCCCTTCTTCCCCTAGACTTCCCCTAGACTTCCCTTCCCTCTATACTTCCCCTTCTTCCCCTAGACTTCCCCTAGACTTCCCCTTCCCTCTCTACTTCCCCTTCTTCCCCTAGACTTCCCCTTCTTCCCCTAGACTTCCCCTTCTTCCCCTAGACTTCCCCTTTCCCTCTATACTTCCCCTTCTTCCATTAGACTTCCCCTTCCCTCTATACTTCCCCTGCTTCCCCTAGACTTCCCCTAGACTTCCCCTTCTTCCCATAGACTTCCCATAGACTTCCCCTTCCCTCTATACTACCCCTTCTTCCCCTAGACTTCCCCTTCCCTCTATACTTCCCCTTCTTCCCCTAGACTTCCCCTTCTTCCCCTAGACTTCCTCTTCTTCCCCTAGACTTCCCCTTCCCTCTATACTTCCCCTTCTTCCCCTAGACTTCCCCTTCTTCCCTTAGACTTCCCCTTCTTCCCCTATACTTCCCCTTCCCTCTATACTTCCCCTTCTTCCCCTAGACTTCCCCTAGACTTCCCCTTCCCGCTATACTTTTCCTTCTTCCCCTAGACTTCCCCTTCTTTCCCTAGACTTCCCCTTCCATCTATACTTCCCCTTCTTCCCCTAGACTTCTCCTAGACTTCCCCTTCTTCCCCTAGACTTCCCCTTCTTCCCCTAGACTTCCCGTAGACTTCCCCTTCCCTCTATACTTTCCCTTCTTCCCCTAGACTTCCCCTAGACTTCCCCTTCTTCCCCTAGACTTCCCCTAGACTTCCCCTTCCCTCTATACTTCCCATTCTTCCATTAGACTTCCCCTTCCCTCTATACTTCCCCTGCTTCCCCTAGACTTCCCCTAGACTTCTCCTTCTTCCCCTTAACTTCCCCTAGACTTCCCTTCCCTCTATACTTCCCCTTCTTCCCCTAGACTTCCCCTAGACTTCCCCTTCCCTCTCTACTTCCCCTTCTTCCCCTAGACTTCCCCTTCTTCCCCTAGACTTCCCCTTCTTCCCCTAGACTTCCCCTTCCCTCTATACTTCCCCTTCTTCCATTAGACTTCCCCTTCCCTCTATACTTCCCCTGCTTCCCCTAGACTTCCCCTAGACTTCCCCTTCTTCCCCTAGACTTCCCCTAGACTTCCCCTTCCCTCTATACTTCCCCTTCTTCCCCTAGACTTCCCCTTCCCTCTATACTTCCCCTTCTTCCCCTAAACTTCCCCTTCTTCCCCTAGACTTCCTCTTCTTCCCCTAGACTTCCCCTTCCCTCTATACTTCCCCTTCTTCCCCTAGACTTCCCCTTCTTCCCTTAGACTTCCCCTTCTTCCCCTATACTTCCCCTTCCCTCTATACTTCCCCTGCTTCCCCTAGACTTCCCCTAGACTTCCCCTTCTTCCCCTAGACTTCCCCTAGACTTCCCCTTCCCTCTATACTTCCCCTTCTTTCCCTAGACTTCCCCTTCCCTCTATACTTCCCCTTCTTCCCCTAGACTTCCCCTTCTTCCCCTAGACTTCCTCTTCTTCCCCTAGACTTCCCCTTCCCTCTATACTTCCCCTTCTTCCCCTAGACTTCCCCTTCTTCCCTTAGACTTCCCCTTCTTCCCCTATACTTCCCCTTCCCTCTATACTTCCCCTTCTTCCCCTAGACTTCCCCTAGACTTCCCCTTCCCTCTATACTTCCCCTTCTTCCCCTAGATTTCCCCTTCTTCCCCTAGACTTCCACGTCTTCCCCTAGACTTCCCCTTCTTCCCCAAGACTTCCCCTACACTTCCCCTTCCCTCTATACTTCCCCTTCCTCCCTAGACTTCCCCTAGATTTCCCCTTCTTCCCCTAGACTTTCTCTTCCCTCTATACTTCCCCTTCTTCCCCTAGACTTCCCCTTCTTCCCCTAGACTTCCCCTTCTTCCCCTAGACTTCCCCTTCGCTCTATACTTCCCCTTCTTCCCCTAGACTTCCCCTAGAGTTCCCCTTCCCTCTCTACTTCCCCTTCTTCCCCTAGACTTCCCCTTCTTCCCCTAGACATCCCCTTCTTCCCCTAGACTTCCCCTTCCCTCTATACTTCCCCTTCTTCCATTAGACTTCCCCTTCCCTCTATACTTCCCCTGCTTCCCCTAGACTTCCCCTAGACTTCCCCTTCTTCCCCTAGACTTCCTGTAGTCTTCCCCTTCCCTCTATACTTCCCCTTCTTCCCCTAGACTTCCCCTTCCCTCTATACTTCCCCTTCTTCCCCTAGACTTCCCCTTCTTCCCCTAGACTTCCTCTTCTTCCCCTAGACTTCCCCTTCCCTCTATACTTCCCCTTCTTCCCCTAGACTTCCCCTTCTTCCCTTAGACTTCCCCTAGACTTCCCCTTCCCTCTATGCTTCCCCTTCTTCCCCTAGACTTCCCCTAGACTTCCCCTTCCCTCTAGACTTCCCCTTCTTCCCCTAGACTTCCCCTAGACTTCCCCTTCCCTCTAGACTTCCCCTTCTTCCCCTAGACTTCCCCTTCTTCCCCTAGACTTCCCCTTCTTCCCCTAGATTTCCCCTAGACTTCCCCTTCCCTCTATACTTCCCCTTCTTCCCCTAGACTTCCCCTAGTCTTCCCCTTCCCTCTATACTGCCCCTTCTTCCCCTAGACTTCCCCTAGACTTCCCCTTACCTCTATACTTCCCCTTCTTCCCCTAGACTTCCCCTAGACTTCCCCTTCTCGCTATACTTCCCCTTCTTCCCCTAGACTTCCCCTAGACTTCCCCTTCCCTCTATACTTCCCCTTCTTCCCCTAGACTTCCCCTAGACTTCCCCTTCCCTCTATACTTCCCCTTCTTCCCCTAGACTTCCCCTTCTTCCCATAGACTTCCCCTTCTTCCCTTAGATTTCCCCTTCTCCCCCTAGACTTCCCCTAGACTTCCCCTTCCCTCTATACTTCCCCTTCTTCCCCTAGACTTCCCCTTCTTCTCCTAGACTTCCCCTTCTTCCCCTAGACTTCCCCTTCCCTCTATACTTCCCCTTCTTCCCCTAGACTTCCCCTAGACTTCCCCTACTTCCCCTAGACTTCCCCTTCTTCCCCTAGACTTCCCCTAGACTTCCCCTTCCCTCTATACTTCCCCTTCTTCCCCTAGACTTCCCCTTCTTCCCCTAGACTTCCCCTTCTTCCCCTAGACTTCCCCTAGACTTCCCCTTCCCTCTATACTTCCCCTTCTTCCCCTAGACTTCCCCTTCTTCCCCTAGACTTCCCCTAGACTTCCCCTTCCCTCTATACTTCCCCTTCTTCCCCTAGACTTCCCCTTCTTCCCATAGACTTCCCCTTCTTCCCTTAGATTTCCCCTTCTCCCCCTAGACTTCCCCTAGACTTCCCCTTCCCTCTATACTTCCCCTTCTTCCCCTAGACTTCCCCTTCTTCTCCTAGACTTCCCCTTCTTCCCCTAGACTTCCCCTTCCCTCTATACTTCCCCTTCTTCCCCTAGACTTCCCCTAGACTTCCCCTTCTTCCCCTAGACTTCCCCTAGACTTCCCCTTCCCTCTATACTTCCCATTCTTCCATTAGACTTCCCCTTCCCTCTATACTTCCCCTGCTTCCCCTAGACTTCCCCTTCTTCCCCTATACTTCCCCTTCCCTCTATACTTCCCCTTCTTCCCCTAGACTTCCCCTAGACTTCCCCTTCTTCCCCTAGACTTCCCCTAGACTTCCCCTTCCCTCTATACTTCCCCTTCTTTCCCTAGACTTCCCCTTCCCTCTATACTTCCCCTTCTTCCCCTAGACTTCCCCTTCTTCCCCTAGACTTCCTCTTCTTCCCCTAGACTTCCCCTTCCCTCTATACTTCCCCTTCTTCCCCTAGACTTCCCCTTCTTCCCTTAGACTTCCCCTTCTTCCCCTATACTTCCCCTTCCCTCTATACTTCCCTTTCTTCCCCTAGACTTCCCCTAGACTTCCCCTTCCCTCTATACTTCCCCTTCTTCCCCTAGATTTCCCCTTCTTCCCTTAGACTTCCCCTTCTTCCCCTATACTTCCCCTTCCCTCTATACTTCCCCTTCTTCCCCTAGACTTCCCCTAGACTTCCCTTCCCTCTATACTTCCCCTTCTTCCCCTAGACTTCCCCTAGACTTCCCCTTCTTCCCCTAGACTTCCCCTTCTTCCCCTAGACTTCCCGTAGACTTCCCCTTCCCTCTATACTTTCCCTTCTTCCCCTAGACTTCCCCTAGACTTCCCCTTCCCTCTATACTTCCCCTTCTTCCCCTAGACTTCCCCTAGACTTCCCTTCCCTCTATACTTCCCCTTCTTCCCCTAGACTTCCCCTAGACTTCCCCTTCCCTCTCTACTTCCCCTTCTTCCCCTAGACTTCCCCTTCTTCCCCTAGACTTCCCCTTCTTCCCCTAGACTTCCCCTTTCCCTCTATACTTCCCCTTCTTCCATTAGACTTCCCCTTCCCTCTATACTTCCCCTGCTTCCCCTAGACTTCCCCTAGACTTCCCCTTCTTCCCATAGACTTCCCATAGACTTCCCCTTCCCTCTATACTTCCCCTTCTTCCCCTAGACTTCCCCTTCCCTCTATACTTCCCCTTCTTCCCCTAGACTTCCCCTTCTTCCCCTAGACTTCCTCTTCTTCCCCTAGACTTCCCCTTCCCTCTATACTTCCCCTTCTTCCCCTAGACTTCCCCTTCTTCCCTTAGACTTCCCCTTCTTCCCCTATACTTCCCCTTCCCTCTATACTTCCCCTTCTTCCCCAAGACTTCCCCTAGACTTCCCCTTCCCGCTATACTTTTCCTTCTTCCCCTAGACTTCCCCTTCTTTCCCTATTCTTCCCCTTCCATCTATACTTCCCCTTCTTCCCCTAGACTTCTCCTAGACTTCCCCTTCTTCCCCTAGACTTCCCCTTCTTCCCCTAGACTTCCCGTAGACTTCCCCTTCCCTCTATACTTTCCCTTCTTCCCCTAGACTTCCCCTAGACTTCCCCTTCTTCCCCTAGACTTCCCCTAGACTTCCCCTTCCCTCTATACTTCCCATTCTTCCATTAGACTTCCCCTTCCCTCTATACTTCCCCTGCTTCCCCTAGACTTCCCCTAGACTTCTCCTTCTTCCTCTTAACTTCCCCTAGACTTCCCTTCCCTCTATACTTCCCCTTCTTCCCCTAGACTTCCCCTAATCTTCCCCTTCCCTCTCTACTTCCCCTTCTTCCCCTAGACTTCCCCTTCTTCCCCTAGACTTCCCCTTCTTCCCCTAGACTTCCCCTTCCCTCTATACTTCCCCTTCTTCCATTAGACTTCCCCTTCCCTCTATACTTCCCCTGCTTCCCCTAGACTTCCCCTAGACTTCCCCTTCTTCCCCTAGACTTCCCCTAGACTTCCCCTTCCCTCTATACTTCCCCTTCTTCCCCTAGACTTCCCCTTCCCTCTATACTTCCCCTTCTTCCCCTAAACTACCCCTTCTTCCCCTAGACTTCCTCTTCTTCCCCTAGACTTCCCCTTCCCTCTATACTTCCCCTTCTTCCCCTAGACTTCCCCTTCTTCCCTTAGACTTCCCCTTCTTCCCCTATACTTCCCCTTCCCTCTATACTTCCCCTTCTTCCCCTAGTCTACCCCTTGACTTCCCCTTCCCTCTATACTTCCCCTTCTTCCCCTAGACTTCCACGTCTTCCCCTAGACTTCCCCTTCTTCCCCAAGACTTCCCCTACACTTCCCCTTCCCTCTATACTTCCCCTTCCTCCCTAGACTTCCCCTAGATTTCCCCTTCTTCCCCTAGACTTCCCCTTCCCTCTATACTTCCCCTTCTTCCCCTAGAGTTCCCCTTCTTCTCCTAGATTTCCCCTTCTTCCCCTAGACACCCCCTTCTTCCCCTAGACTTCCCCTTCTTCCCCTAGACTTCCCCTAGACTTCCCCTTCCCTCTATACTTCCCCTTCTTCCCCTACACTTCCCCTTCCCTCTATACTTCCCCTTCTTCCCCTAGACTTCCCCTGGACTTCCCCTTCCCTCTATACTTCCCCTTCTTCCCCTAGTCTACCCCTTGACTTCCCCTTCCCTCTATACTTCCCCTTCTTCCCCTAGACTTCCACGTCTTCCCCTAGACTTCCCCTTCTTCCCCAAGACTTCCCCTACACTGCCCCTTCCCTCTATACTTCCCCTTCCTCCCTAGACTTCCCCTAGATTTCCCCTTCTTCCCCTAGACTTTCTCTTCCCTCTATACTTCCCCTTCTTCCCCTAGACTTCCCCTTCTTCCCCTAGACTTCCCCTTCTTCCCCTAGACTTCCCCTTCGCTCTATACTTCCCCTTCTTCCCCTAGACTTCCCCTAGAGTTCCCCTTCCCCCTCTACTTCCCCTTCTTCCCCTAGACTTCCCCTTCTTCCCCTAGACATCCCCTTCTTCCCCTAGACTTCCCCTTCCCTCTATACTTCCCCTTCTTCCATTAGACTTCCCCTTCCCTCTATACTTCCCCTGCTTCCCCTAGACTTCCCCTAGACTTCCCCTTCTTCCCCTAGACTTCCTGTAGTCTTCCCCTTCCCTCTATACTTCCCCTTCTTCCCCTAGACTTCCCCTTCCCTCTATACTTCCCCTTCTTCCCCTAGACTTCCCCTTCTTCCCCTAGACTTCCTCTTCTTCCCCTAGACTTCCCCTTCCCTCTATACTTCCCCTTCTTCCCCTAGACTTCCCCTTCTTCCCTTAGACTTCCCCTAGACTTCCCCTTCCCTCTATACTTCCCCTTCTTCCCCTAGACTTCCCCTAGACTTCCCCTTCCCTCTAGACTTCCCCTTCTTCCCCTAGACTTCCCCTTCTTCCCCTAGACTTCCCCTTCTTCCCCTAGATTTCCCCTAGACTTCCCCTTCCCTCTATACTTCCCCTTCTTCCCCTAGACTTCCCCTAGTCTTCCCCTTCCCTCTATACTGCCCCTTCTTCCCCTAGACTTCCCCTAGACTTCCCCTTTCCTCTATACTTCCCCTTCTTCCCCTAGACTTCCCCTAGACTTCCCCTTCTCGCTATACTTCCCCTTCTTCCCCTAGACTTCCCCTAGACTTCCCCTTCCCTCTATACTTCCCCTTCTTCCCCTAGACTTCCCCTAGACTTCCCCTTCCCTCTATACTTCCCCTTCTTCCCCTAGACTTCCCCTTCTTCCCATAGACTTCCCCTTCTTCCCTTAGATTTCCCCTTCTCCCCCTAGACTTCCCCTAGACTTCCCCTTCCCTCTATACTTCCCCTTCTTCCCCTAGACTTCCCCTTCTTCTCCTAGACTTCCCCTTCTTCCCCTAGACTTCCCCTTCCCTCTATACTTCCCCTTCTTCCCCTAGACTTCCCCTAGACTTCCCCTTCTTCCCCTAGACTTCCCCTAGACTTCCCCTTCCCTCTATACTTCCCATTCTTCCATTAGACTTCCCCTTCCCTCTATACTTCCCCTGCTTCCCCTAGACTTCCCCTAGACTTCTCCTTCTTCCCCTTAACTTCCCCTAGACTTCCCTTCCCTCTATACTTCCCCTTCTTCCCCTAGACTTCCGCTAATCTTCCCCTTCCCTCTCTACTTCCCCTTCTTCCCCTAGACTTCCCCTTCTTCCCCTAGACTTCCCCTTCTTCCCCTAGACTTCCCCTTCCCTCTATACTTCCCCTTCTTCCATTAGACTTCCCCTTCCCTCTATACTTCCCCTGCTTCCCCTAGACTTCCCCTAGACTTCCCCTTCTTCCCCTAGACTTCCCCTAGACTTCCCCTTCCCTCTATACTTCCCCTTCTTCCCCTAGACTTCCCCTTCCCTCTATACTTCCCCTTCTTCCCCTAAACTACCCCTTCTTCCCCTAGACTTCCTCTTCTTCCCCTAGACTTCCCCTTCCCTCTATACTTCCCCTTCTTCCCCTAGACTTCCCCTTCTTCCCTTAGACTTCCCCTTCTTCCCCTATACTTCCCCTTCCCTCTATACTTCCCCTTCTTCCCCTAGTCTACCCCTTGACTTCCCCTTCCCTCTATACTTCCCCTTCTTCCCCTAGACTTCCACGTCTTCCCCTAGACTTCCCCTTCTTCCCCAAGACTTCCCCTACACTTCCCCTTCCCTCTATACTTCCCCTTCCTCCCTAGACTTCCCCTAGATTTCCCCTTCTTCCCCTAGACTTCCCCTTCCCTCTATACTTCCCCTTCTTCCCCTAGAGTTCCCCTTCTTCTCCTAGATTTCCCCTTCTTCCCCTAGACACCCCCTTCTTCCCCTAGACTTCCCCTTCTTCCCCTAGACTTCCCCTAGACTTCCCCTTCCCTCTATACTTCCCCTTCTTCCCCTACACTTCCCCTTCCCTCTATACTTCCCCTTCTTCCCCTAGACTTCCCCTGGACTTCCCCTTCCCTCTATACTTCCCCTTCTTCCCCTAGTCTACCCCTTGACTTCCCCTTCCCTCTATACTTCCCCTTCTTCCCCTAGACTTCCACGTCTTCCCCTAGACTTCCCCTTCTTCCCCAAGACTTCCCCTACACTTCCCCTTCCCTCTATACTTCCCCTTCCTCCCTAGACTTCCCCTAGATTTCCCCTTCTTCCCCTAGACTTTCTCTTCCCTCTATACTTCCCCTTCTTCCCCTAGACTTCCCCTTCTTCCCCTAGACTTCCCCTTCTTCCCCTAGACTTCCCCTTCGCTCTATACTTCCCCTTCTTCCCCTAGACTTCCCCTAGAGTTCCCCTTCCCTCTCTACTTCCCCTTCTTCCCCTAGACTTCCCCTTCTTCCCCTAGACATCCCCTTCTTCCCCTAGACTTCCCCTTCCCTCTATACTTCCCCTTCTTCCATTAGACTTCCCCTTCCCTCTATACTTCCCCTGCTTCCCCTAGACTTCCCCTAGACTTCCCCTTCTTCCCCTAGACTTCCTGTAGTCTTCCCCTTCCCTCTATACTTCCCCTTCTTCCCCTAGACTTCCCCTTCCCTCTATACTTCCCCTTCTTCCCCTAGACTTCCCCTTCTTCCCCTAGACTTCCTCTTCTTCCCCTAGACTTCCCCTTCCCTCTATACTTCCCCTTCTTCCCCTAGACTTCCCCTTCTTCCCTTAGACTTCCCCTAGACTTCCCCTTCCCTCTATACTTCCCCTTCTTCCCCTAGACTTCCCCTAGACTTCCCCTTCCCTCTAGACTTCCCCTTCTTCCCCTAGACTTCCCCTTCTTCCCCTAGACTTCCCCTTCTTCCCCTAGATTTCCCCTAGACTTCCCCTTCCCTCTATACTTCCCCTTCTTCCCCTAGACTTCCCCTAGTCTTCCCCTTCCCTCTATACTGCCCCTTCTTCCCCTAGACTTCCCCTAGACTTCCCCTTTCCTCTATACTTCCCCTTCTTCCCCTAGACTTCCCCTAGACTTCCCCTTCTCGCTATACTTCCCCTTCTTCCCCTAGACTTCCCCTAGACTTCCCCTTCCCTCTATACTTCCCCTTCTTCCCCTAGACTTCCCCTAGACTTCCCCTTCCCTCTATACTTCCCCTTCTTCCCCTAGACTTCCCCTTCTTCCCATAGACTTCCCCTTCTTCCCTTAGATTTCCCCTTCTCCCCCTAGACTTCCCCTAGACTTCCCCTTCCCTCTATACTTCCCCTTCTTCCCCTAGACTTCCCCTTCTTCTCCTAGACTTCCCCTTCTTCCCCTAGACTTCCCCTTCCCTCTATACTTCCCCTTCTTCCCCTAGACTTCCCCTAGACTTCCCCTACTTCCCCTAGACTTCCCCT
Source organism: Anniella stebbinsi (assembly GCA_029215795.1). Classification (NCBI taxonomy): domain Eukaryota; kingdom Metazoa; phylum Chordata; class Lepidosauria; order Squamata; family Anniellidae; genus Anniella; species Anniella stebbinsi. The sequence continues at coordinate 471,172 of JARDYH010000017.1, forward strand.
TCTTCCCCTAGACTTCCCCTAGACTTCCCCTTCCCTCTATACTTCCCCTTCTTCCCCTAGACTTCCCCTTCTTCCCCTAGACTTCCCCTTCTTCCCCTAGACTTCCCCTAGACTTCCCCTTCCCTCTATACTTCCCCTTCTTCCCCTAGACTTCCCCTTCTTCCCCTAGACTTCCCCTAGACTTCCCCTTCCCTCTATACTTCCCCTTCTTCCCCTAGACTTCCCCTAGACTTCCCCTTCCCTCTATACTGCCCCTTCTTCCCCTAGACTTCCCCTATACTTCCCCTTTCCTCTATACTTCCCCTTCTTCCCCTAGACTTCCACTAGACTTCCCCTTCCCTCTATACTTTCCCTTCTTCCCCTAGACTTCCCCTAGACTTCCCCTTCTTCCCCTAGACTTCCCCTAGACTTCCCCTTCCCTCTATACTTCCCCTTCTTCCATTAGACTTCCCCTTCCCTCTATACTTCCCCTTCTTCCTCTAGATTTCCCCTAGACTCCCCTTCTTCTCCTAGACTTCCCCTAGACTTCCCCTTCCCTCTATACTTCCCCTTCTTCCCCTAGTCTACCCCTTGACTTCCCCTTCCCTCTATACTTCCCCTTCTTCCCCTAGACTTCCACGTCTTCCCCTAGACTTCCCCTTCTTCCCCAAGACTTCCCCTACACTTCCCCTTCCCTCTATACTTCCCCTTCTTCCCTAGACTTCCCCTAGATTTCCCCTTCTTCCCCTAGACTTCCCCTTCCCTCTATACTTCCCCTTCTTCCCCTAGAGTTCCCCTTCTTCTCCTAGATTTCCCCTTCTTCCCGTAGACTTCCCCTTCCCTCTATACTTTCCCTTCTTCCCCTAGACTTCCCCTAGACTTCCCCTTCTTCCCCTAGACTTCCCCTAGTCTTCCCCTTCCCTCTATACTTCCCATTCTTCCATTAGACTTCCCCTTCCCTCTATACTTCCCCTGCTTCCCCTAGACTTCCCCTAGACTTCTCCTTCTTCCCCTTAACTTCCCCTAGACTTCCCTTCCCTCTATACTTCCCCTTCTTCCCCTAGACTTCCCCTAGACTTCCCCTTCCCTCTCTACTTCCCCTTCTTCCCCTAGACTTCCCCTTCTTCCCCTAGACTTCCCCTTCTTCCCCTAGACTTCCCCTTCCCTCTATACTTCCCCTTCTTCCATTAGACTTCCCCTTCCCTCTATACTTCCCCTGCTTCCCCTAGACTTCCCCTAGACTTCCCCTTCTTCCCCTAGACTTCCCCTAGACTTCCCCTTCCCTCTATACTTCCCCTTCTTCCCCTAGACTTCCCCTTCCCTCTATACTTCCCCTTCTTCCCCTAAACTTCCCCTTCTTCCCCTAGACTTCCTCTTCTTCCCCTAGACTTCCCCTTCCCTCTATACTTCCCCTTCTTCCCCTAGACTTCCCCTTCTTCCCTTAGACTTCCCCTTCTTCCCCTATACTTCCCCTTCCCTCTATACTTCCCCTTCTTCCCCTAGACTTCCCCTAGACTTCCCCTTCTTCCCCTAGACTTCCCCTAGACTTCCCCTTCCCTCTATACTTCCCCTTCTTTCCCTAGACTTCCCCTTCCCTCTATACTTCCCCTTCTTCCCCTAGACTTCCCCTTCTTCCCCTAGACTTCCTCTTCTTCCCCTAGACTTCCCCTTCCCTCTATACTTCCCCTTCTTCCCCTAGACTTCCCCTTCTTCCCTTAGACTTCCCCTTCTTCCCCTATACTTCCCCTTCCCTCTATACTTCCCCTTCTTCCCCTAGACTTCCCCTAGACTTCCCTTCCCTCTATACTTCCCCTTCTTCCCCTAGACTTCCCCTAGACTTCCCCTTCTTCCCCTAGACTTCCCCTTCTTCCCCTAGACTTCCCGTAGACTTCCCCTTCCCTCTATACTTTCCCTTCTTCCCCTAGACTTCCCCTAGACTTCCCCTTCCCTCTATACTTCCCCTTCTTCCCCTAGACTTCCCCTAGACTTCCCTTCCCTCTATACTTCCCCTTCTTCCCCTAGACTTCCCCTAGACTTCCCCTTCCCTCTCTACTTCCCCTTCTTCCCCTAGACTTCCCCTTCTTCCCCTAGACTTCCCCTTCTTCCCCTAGACTTCCCCTTTCCCTCTATACTTCCCCTTCTTCCATTAGACTTCCCCTTCCCTCTATACTTCCCCTGCTTCCCCTACACTTCCCCTAGACTTCCCCTTCTTCCCATAGACTTCCCATAGACTTCCCCTTCCCTCTATACTACCCCTTCTTCCCCTAGACTTCCCCTTCCCTCTATACTTCCCCTTCTTCCCCTAGACTTCCCCTTCTTCCCCTAGACTTCCTCTTCTTCCCCTAGACTTCCCCTTCCCTCTATACTTCCCCTTCTTCCCCTAGACTTCCCCTTCTTTCCTTAGACTTCCCCTTCTTCCCCTATACTTCCCCTTCCCTCTATACTTCCCCTTCTTCCCCTAGACTTCCCCTAGACTTCCCCTTCCCGCTATACTTTTCCTTCTTCCCCTAGACTTCCCCTTCTTTCCCTAGACTTCCCCTTCCATCTATACTTCCCCTTCTTCCCCTAGACTTCTCCTAGACTTCCCCTTCTTCCCCTAGACTTCCCCTTCTTCCCCTAGACTTCCCGTAGACTTCCCCTTCCCTCTATACTTTCCCTTCTTCCCCTAGACTTCCCCTAGACTTCCCCTTCTTCCCCTAGACTTCCCCTAGACTTCCCCTTCCCTCTATACTTCCCATTCTTCCATTAGACTTCCCCTTCCCTCTATACTTCCCCTGCTTCCCCTAGACTTCCCCTAGACTTCTCCTTCTTCCCCTTAACTTCCCCTAGACTTCCCTTCCCTCTATACTTCCCCTTCTTCCCCTAGACTTCCCCTAGACTTCCCCTTCCCTCTCTACTTCCCCTTCTTCCCCTAGACTTCCCCTTCTTCCCCTAGACTTCCCCTTCTTCCCCTAGACTTCCCCTTCCCTCTATACTTCCCCTTCTTCCATTAGACTTCCCCTTCCCTCTATACTTCCCCTGCTTCCCCTAGACTTCCCCTAGACTTCCCCTTCTTCCCCTAGACTTCCCCTAGACTTCCCCTTCCCTCTATACTTCCCCTTCTTCCCCTAGACTTCCCCTTCCCTCTATACTTCCCCTTCTTCCCCTAAACTTCCCCTTCTTCCCCTAGACTTCCTCTTCTTCCCCTAGACTTCCCCTTCCCTCTATACTTCCCCTTCTTCCCCTAGACTTCCCCTTCTTCCCTTAGACTTCCCCTTCTTCCCCTATACTTCCCCTTCCCTCTATACTTCCCCTTCTTCCCCTAGACTTCCCCAAGACTTCCCCTTCTTCCCCTAGACTTCCCCTAGACTTCCCCTTCCCTCTATACTTCCCCTTCTTTCCCTAGACTTCCCCTTCCCTCTATACTTCCCCTTCTTCCCCTAGACTTCCCCTTCTTCCCCTAGACTTCCTCTTCTTCCCCTAGACTTCCCCTTCCCTCTATACTTCCCCTTCTTCCCCTAGACTTCCCCTTCTTCCCTTAGACTTCCCCTTCTTCCCCTATACTTCCCCTTCCCTCTATACTTCCCCTTCTTCCCCTAGACTTCCCCTAGACTTCCCCTTCCCTCTATACTTCCCCTTCTTCCCCTAGATTTCCCCTTCTTCCCTTAGACTTCCCCTTCTTCCCCTATACTTCCCCTTCCCTCTATACTTCCCCTTCTTCCCCTAGACTTCCCCTAGACTTCCCTTCCCTCTATACTTCCCCTTCTTCCCCTAGACTTCCCCTAGACTTCCCCTTCCCTCTCTACTTCCCCTTCTTCCCCTAGACTTCCCCTTCTTCCCCTAGACTTCCCCTTCTTCCCCTAGACTTCCCCTTTCCCTCTATACTTCCCCTTCTTCCATTAGACTTCCCCTTCCCTCTATACTTCCCCTGCTTCCCCTAGACTTCCCCTAGACTTCCCCTTCTTCCCATAGACTTCCCATAGACTTCCCCTTCCCTCTATACTTCCCCTTCTTCCCCTAGACTTCCCCTTCCCTCTATACTTCCCCTTCTTCCACTAGACTTCCCCTTCTTCCCCTAGACTTCCTCTTCTTCCCCTAGACTTCCCCTTCCCTCTATACTTCCCCTTCTTCCCCTAGACTTCCCCTTCTTCCCTTAGACTTCCCCTTCTTCCCCTATACTTCCCCTTCCCTCTATACTTCCCCTTCTTCCCCTAGACTTCCCCTAGACTTCCCCTTCCCGCTATACTTTTCCTTCCTCCCCTAGACTTCCCCTTCTTTCCCTAGACTTCCCCTTCCATCTATACTTCCCCTTCTTCCCCTAGACTTCTCCTAGACTTCCCCTTCTTCCCCTAGACTTCCCCTACTTCCCCTAGACTTCCCGTAGACTTCCCCTTCCCTCTATACTTTCCCTTCTTCCCCTAGACTTCCCCTAGACTTCCCCTTCTTCCCCTAGACTTCCCCTAGACTTCCCCTTCCCTCTATACTTCCCATTCTTCCATTAGACTTCCCCTTCCCTCTATACTTCCCCTGCTTCCCCTAGACTTCCCCTAGACTTCTCCTTCTTCCCCTTAACTTCCCCTAGACTTCCCTTCCCTCTATACTTCCCCTTCTTCCCCTAGACTTCCCCTAGACTTCCCCTTCCCTCTCTACTTCCCCTTCTTCCCCTAGACTTCCCCTTCTTCCCCTAGACTTCCCCTTCTTCCCCTAGACTTCCCCTTCCCTCTATACTTCCCCTTCTTCCATTAGACTTCCCCTTCCCTCTATACTTCCCCTGCTTCCCCTAGACTTCCCCTAGACTTCCCCTTCTTCCCCTAGACTTCCCCTAGACTTCCCCTTCCCTCTATACTTCCCCTTCTTCCCCTAGACTTCCCCTTCCCTCTATACTTCCCCTTCTTCCCCTAAACTTCCCCTTCTTCCCCTAGACTTCCTCTTCTTCCCCTAGACTTCCCCTTCCCTCTATACTTCCCCTTCTTCCCCTAGACTTCCCCTTCTTCCCTTAGACTTCCCCTTCTTCCCCTATACTTCCCCTTCCCTCTATACTTCCCCTTCTTCCCCTAGACTTCCCCTAGACTTCCCCTTCTTCCCCTAGACTTCCCCTAGACTTCCCCTTCCCTCTATACTTCCCCTTCTTTCCCTAGACTTCCCCTTCCCTCTATACTTCCCCTTCTTCCCCTAGACTTCCCCTTCTTCCCCTAGACTTCCTCTTCTTCCCCTAGACTTCCCCTTCCCTCTATACTTCCCCTTCTTCCCCTAGACTTCCCCTTCTTCCCTTAGACTTCCCCTTCTTCCCCTATACTTCCCCTTCCCTCTATACTTCCCCTTCTTCCCCTAGACTTCCCCTAGACTTCCCCTTCCCTCTATACTTCCCCTTCTTCCCCTAGATTTCCCCTTCTTCCCTTAGACTTCCCCTTCTTCCCCTATACTTCCCCTTCCCTCTATACTTCCCCTTCTTCCCCTAGACTTCCCCTAGACTTCCCCTTCCCGCTATACTTCCCCTTCTTCCCCTAGACTTCTCCTAGACTTCCCCTTCTTCCCCTAGACTTCCCCTTCTTCCCCTAGACTTCCCGTAGACTTCCCCTTCCCTCTATACTTTCCCTTCTTCCCCTAGACTTCCCCTAGACTTCCCCTTCTTCCCCTAGACTTCCCCTAGACTTCCCCTTCCCTCTATACTTCCCCTTATTCCATTAGACTTCCCCTTCCCTCTATACTTCCCCTGCTTCCCCTAGACTTCCCCTAGCCTTCCCCTTCTTCCCCTAGACTTCCCCTAGACTTCCCCTTCCTTCTATACTTCCCCTTCTTCCCCTAGACTTCCCCTTCCCTCTATACTTCCCCTTCTTCCCCTAGACTTCCCTTTCTTCCCCTAGACTTCCTCTTCTTCCCCTGGACTTCCCCTTCCCTCTACACTTCCCCTTCTTCCCCTAGACTTCCCCTTCTTCCCCTAGACTTCCCCTTCTTCCCCTAGACTTCCCCTTGTTCCCCTAGACTTCCCCTAGACTTCCCCTTGCCTCTATACTTCACCTTCTTCCCCTAGACTTTCTCTTCCCTCTATACTTCCCCTTCTTCCCCTAGACTTCCCCTTCTTCCCCTAGATTTCCCCTTCTTCCCTTAGACTTCCCCTTCTTCCCCTATACTTCCCCTTCCCTCTATACTTCCCCTTCTCCCCCTAGACTTCCCCTAGACTTCCCCTTCCCTCTATACTTCCCCTTCTTCCCCTAGACTTCCCCTAGACTTCCCCTTCTTCCCCTAGACTTCCCCTAGACTTCCCCTTCCCTCTATACTTCCCCTTCTTTCCCTAGACTTCCCCTTCCCTCTATACTTCCCCTTCTTCCCCTAGACTTCCCCTTCTTCCCCTAGACTTCCTCTTCTTCCCCTAGACTTCCCCTTCCCTCTATACTTCCCCTTCTTCCCCTAGACTTCCCCTTCTTCCCTTAGACTTCCCCTTCTTCCCCTATACTTCCCCTTCCCTCTATACTTCCCCTTCTTCCCCTAGACTTCCCCTAGACTTCCCTTCCCTCTATACTTCCCCTTCTTCCCCTAGACTTCCCCTAGACTTCCCCTTCTTCCCCTAGACTTCCCCTTCTTCCCCTAGACTTCCCGTAGACTTCCCCTTCCCTCTATACTTTCCCTTCTTCCCCTAGACTTCCCCTAGACTTCCCCTTCCCTCTATACTTCCCCTTCTTCCCCTAGACTTCCCCTAGACTTCCCTTCCCTCTATACTTCCCCTTCTTCCCCTAGACTTCCCCTAGACTTCCCCTTCCCTCTCTACTTCCCCTTCTTCCCCTAGACTTCCCCTTCTTCCCCTAGACTTCCCCTTCTTCCCCTAGACTTCCCCTTTCCCTCTATACTTCCCCTTCTTCCATTAGACTTCCCCTTCCCTCTATACTTCCCCTGCTTCCCCTAGACTTCCCCTAGACTTCCCCTTCTTCCCATAGACTTCCCATAGACTTCCCCTTCCCTCTATACTACCCCTTCTTCCCCTAGACTTCCCCTTCCCTCTATACTTCCCCTTCTTCCCCTAGACTTCCCCTTCTTCCCCTAGACTTCCTCTTCTTCCCCTAGACTTCCCCTTCCCTCTATACTTCCCCTTCTTCCCCTAGACTTCCCCTTCTTCCCTTAGACTTCCCCTTCTTCCCCTATACTTCCCCTTCCCTCTATACTTCCCCTTCTTCCCCTAGACTTCCCCTAGACTTCCCCTTCCCGCTATACTTTTCCTTCTTCCCCTAGACTTCCCCTTCTTTCCCTAGACTTCCCCTTCCATCTATACTTCCCCTTCTTCCCCTAGACTTCTCCTAGACTTCCCCTTCTTCCCCTAGACTTCCCCTTCTTCCCCTAGACTTCCCGTAGACTTCCCCTTCCCTCTATACTTTCCCTTCTTCCCCTAGACTTCCCCTAGACTTCCCCTTCTTCCCCTAGACTTCCCCTAGACTTCCCCTTCCCTCTATACTTCCCATTCTTCCATTAGACTTCCCCTTCCCTCTATACTTCCCCTGCTTCCCCTAGACTTCCCCTAGACTTCTCCTTCTTCCCCTTAACTTCCCCTAGACTTCCCTTCCCTCTATACTTCCCCTTCTTCCCCTAGACTTCCCCTAGACTTCCCCTTCCCTCTCTACTTCCCCTTCTTCCCCTAGACTTCCCCTTCTTCCCCTAGACTTCCCCTTCTTCCCCTAGACTTCCCCTTCCCTCTATACTTCCCCTTCTTCCATTAGACTTCCCCTTCCCTCTATACTTCCCCTGCTTCCCCTAGACTTCCCCTAGACTTCCCCTTCTTCCCCTAGACTTCCCCTAGACTTCCCCTTCCCTCTATACTTCCCCTTCTTCCCCTAGACTTCCCCTTCCCTCTATACTTCCCCTTCTTCCCCTAAACTTCCCCTTCTTCCCCTAGACTTCCTCTTCTTCCCCTAGACTTCCCCTTCCCTCTATACTTCCCCTTCTTCCCCTAGACTTCCCCTTCTTCCCTTAGACTTCCCCTTCTTCCCCTATACTTCCCCTTCCCTCTATACTTCCCCTTCTTCCCCTAGACTTCCCCTAGACTTCCCCTTCTTCCCCTAGACTTCCCCTAGACTTCCCCTTCCCTCTATACTTCCCCTTCTTTCCCTAGACTTCCCCTTCCCTCTATACTTCCCCTTCTTCCCCTAGACTTCCCCTTCTTCCCCTAGACTTCCTCTTCTTCCCCTAGACTTCCCCTTCCCTCTATACTTCCCCTTCTTCCCCTAGACTTCCCCTTCTTCCCTTAGACTTCCCCTTCTTCCCCTATACTTCCCCTTCCCTCTATACTTCCCCTTCTTCCCCTAGACTTCCCCTAGACTTCCCCTTCCCTCTATACTTCCCCTTCTTCCCCTAGATTTCCCCTTCTTCCCCTAGACTTCCACGTCTTCCCCTAGACTTCCCCTTCTTCCCCAAGACTTCCCCTACACTTCCCCTTCCCTCTATACTTCCCCTTCCTCCCTAGACTTCCCCTAGATTTCCCCTTCTTCCCCTAGACTTTCTCTTCCCTCTATACTTCCCCTTCTTCCCCTAGACTTCCCCTTCTTCCCCTAGACTTCCCCTTCTTCCCCTAGACTTCCCCTTCGCTCTATACTTCCCCTTCTTCCCCTAGACTTCCCCTAGAGTTCCCCTTCCCTCTCTACTTCCCCTTCTTCCCCTAGACTTCCCCTTCTTCCCCTAGACATCCCCTTCTTCCCCTAGACTTCCCCTTCCCTCTATACTTCCCCTTCTTCCATTAGACTTCCCCTTCCCTCTATACTTCCCCTGCTTCCCCTAGACTTCCCCTAGACTTCCCCTTCTTCCCCTAGACTTCCTGTAGTCTTCCCCTTCCCTCTATACTTCCCCTTCTTCCCCTAGACTTCCCCTTCCCTCTATACTTCCCCTTCTTCCCCTAGACTTCCCCTTCTTCCCCTAGACTTCCTCTTCTTCCCCTAGACTTCCCCTTCCCTCTATACTTCCCCTTCTTCCCCTAGACTTCCCCTTCTTCCCTTAGACTTCCCCTAGACTTCCCCTTCCCTCTATACTTCCCCTTCTTCCCCTAGACTTCCCCTAGACTTCCCCTTCCCTCTAGACTTCCCCTTCTTCCCCTAGACTTCCCCTAGACTTCCCCTTCCCTCTAGACTTCCCCTTCTTCCCCTAGACTTCCCCTTCTTCCCCTAGACTTCCCCTTCTTCCCCTAGATTTCCCCTAGACTTCCCCTTCCCTCTATACTTCCCCTTCTTCCCCTAGACTTCCCCTAGTCTTCCCCTTCCCTCTATACTGCCCCTTCTTCCCCTAGACTTCCCCTAGACTTCCCCTTACCTCTATACTTCCCCTTCTTCCCCTAGACTTCCCCTAGACTTCCCCTTCTCGCTATACTTCCCCTTCTTCCCCTAGACTTCCCCTAGACTTCCCCTTCCCTCTATACTTCCCCTTCTTCCCCTAGACTTCCCCTAGACTTCCCCTTCCCTCTATACTTCCCCTTCTTCCCCTAGACTTCCCCTTCTTCCCATAGACTTCCCCTTCTTCCCTTAGATTTCCCCTTCTCCCCCTAGACTTCCCCTAGACTTCCCCTTCCCTCTATACTTCCCCTTCTTCCCCTAGACTTCCCCTTCTTCTCCTAGACTTCCCCTTCTTCCCCTAGACTTCCCCTTCCCTCTATACTTCCCCTTCTTCCCCTAGACTTCCCCTAGACTTCCCCTACTTCCCCTAGACTTCCCCTTCTTCCCCTAGACTTCCCCTAGACTTCCCCTTCCCTCTATACTTCCCCTTCTTCCCCTAGACTTCCCCTTCTTCCCCTAGACTTCCCCTTCTTCCCCTAGACTTCCCCTAGACTTCCCCTTCCCTCTATACTTCCCCTTCTTCCCCTAGACTTCCCCTTCTTCCCCTAGACTTCCCCTAGACTTCCCTTTCCCTCTATACTTCCCCTTCTTCCCCTAGACTTCCCCTTCTTCCCATAGACTTCCCCTTCTTCCCTTAGATTTCCCCTTCTCCCCCTAGACTTCCCCTAGACTTCCCCTTCCCTCTATACTTCCCCTTCTTCCCCTAGACTTCCCCTTCTTCTCCTAGACTTCCCCTTCTTCCCCTAGACTTCCCCTTCCCTCTATACTTCCCCTTCTTCCCCTAGACTTCCCCTAGACTTCCCCTTCTTCCCCTAGACTTCCCCTAGACTTCCCCTTCCCTCTATACTTCCCATTCTTCCATTAGACTTCCCCTTCCCTCTATACTTCCCCTGCTTCCCCTAGACTTCCCCTTCTTCCCCTATACTTCCCCTTCCCTCTATACTTCCCCTTCTTCCCCTAGACTTCCCCTAGACTTCCCCTTCTTCCCCTAGACTTCCCCTAGACTTCCCCTTCCCTCTATACTTCCCCTTCTTTCCCTAGACTTCCCCTTCCCTCTATACTTCCCCTTCTTCCCCTAGACTTCCCCTTCTTCCCCTAGACTTCCTCTTCTTCCCCTAGACTTCCCCTTCCCTCTATACTTCCCCTTCTTCCCCTAGACTTCCCCTTCTTCCCTTAGACTTCCCCTTCTTCCCCTATACTTCCCCTTCCCTCTATACTTCCCTTTCTCCCCTAGACTTCCCCTAGACTTCCCCTTCCCTCTATACTTCCCCTTCTTCCCCTAGATTTCCCCTTCTTCCTTAGACTTCCCCTTCTTCCCCTATACTTCCCCTTCCCTCTATACTTCCCCTTCTTCCCCTAGACTTCCCCTAGACTTCCCTTCCCTCTATACTTCCCCTTCTTCCCCTAGACTTCCCCTAGACTTCCCCTTCTTCCCCTAGACTTCCCCCTTCTTCCCCTAGACTTCCCGTAGACTTCCCCTTCCCTCTATACTTTCCCTTCTTCCCCTAGACTTCCCCTAGACTTCCCCTTCCCTCTATACTTCCCCTTCTTCCCCTAGACTTCCCCTAGACTTCCCCTTCCCTCTATACTTCCCCTTCTTCCCCTAGACTTCCCCTAGACTTCCCCTTCCCTCTCTACTTCCCCTTCTTCCCCTAGACTTCCCCTTCTTCCCCTAGACTTCCCCTTCTTCCCCTAGACTTCCCCTTTCCCCTCTATACTTCCCCTTCTTCCATTAGACTTCCCCTTCCCTCTATACTTCCCCTGCTTCCCCTAGACTTCCCCTAGACTTCCCCTTCTTCCCATAGACTTCCCATAGACTTCCCCTTCCCTCTATACTTCCCCTTCTTCCCCTAGACTTCCCCTTCCCTCTATACTTCCCCTTCTTCCCCTAGACTTCCCCTTCTTCCCCTAGACTTCCTCTTCTTCCCCTAGACTTCCCCTTCCCTCTATACTTCCCCTTCTTCCCCTAGACTTCCCCTTCTTCCCTTAGACTTCCCCTTCTTCCCCTATACTTCCCCTTCCCTCTATACTTCCCCTTCTTCCCCAAGACTTCCCCTAGACTTCCCCTTCCCGCTATACTTTTCCTTCTTCCCCTAGACTTCCCCTTCTTTCCCTAGACTTCCCCTTCCATCTATACTTCCCCTTCTTCCCCTAGACTTCTCCTAGACTTCCCCTTCTTCCCCTAGACTTCCCCTTCTTCCCCTAGACTTCCCGTAGACTTCCCCTTCCCTCTATACTTTCCCTTCTTCCCCTAGACTTCCCCTAGACTTCCCCTTCTTCCCCTAGACTTCCCCTAGACTTCCCCTTCCCTCTATACTTCCCATTCTTCCATTAGACTTCCCCTTCCCTCTATACTTCCCCTGCTTCCCCTAGACTTCCCCTAGACTTCTCCTTCTTCCCCTTAACTTCCCCTAGACTTCCCTTCCCTCTATACTTCCCCTTCTTCCCCTAGACTTCCCCTAATCTTCCCCTTCCCTCTCTACTTCCCCTTCTTCCCCTAGACTTCCCCTTCTTCCCCTAGACTTCCCCTTCTTCCCCTAGACTTCCCCTTCCCTCTATACTTCCCCTTCTTCCATTAGACTTCCCCTTCCCTCTATACTTCCCCTGCTTCCCCTAGACTTCCCCTAGACTTCCCCTTCTTCCCCTAGACTTCCCCTAGACTTCCCCTTCCCTCTATACTTCCCCTTCTTCCCCTAGACTTCCCCTTCCCTCTATACTTCCCCTTCTTCCCCTAAACTACCCCTTCTTCCCCTAGACTTCCTCTTCTTCCCCTAGACTTCCCCTTCCCTCTATACTTCCCCTTCTTCCCCTAGACTTCCCCTTCTTCCCTTAGACTTCCCCTTCTTCCCCTATACTTCCCCTTCCCTCTATACTTCCCCTTCTTCCCCTAGTCTACCCCTTGACTTCCCCTTCCCTCTATACTTCCCCTTCTTCCCCTAGACTTCCACGTCTTCCCCTAGACTTCCCCTTCTTCCCCAAGACTTCCCCTACACTTCCCCTTCCCTCTATACTTCCCCTTCCTCCCTAGACTTCCCCTAGATTTCCCCTTCTTCCCCTAGACTTCCCCTTCCCTCTATACTTCCCCTTCTTCCCCTAGAGTTCCCCTTCTTCTCCTAGATTTCCCCTTCTTCCCCTAGACACCCCCTTCTTCCCCTAGACTTCCCCTTCTTCCCCTAGACTTCCCCTAGACTTCCCCTTCCCTCTATACTTCCCCTTCTTCCCCTACACTTCCCCTTCCCTCTATACTTCCCCTTCTTCCCCTAGACTTCCCCTGGACTTCCCCTTCCCTCTATACTTCCCCTTCTTCCCCTAGTCTACCCCTTGACTTCCCCTTCCCTCTATACTTCCCCTTCTTCCCCTAGACTTCCACGTCTTCCCCTAGACTTCCCCTTCTTCCCCAAGACTTCCCCTACACTTCCCCTTCCCTCTATACTTCCCCTTCCTCCCTAGACTTCCCCTAGATTTCCCCTTCTTCCCCTAGACTTTCTCTTCCCTCTATACTTCCCCTTCTTCCCCTAGACTTCCCCTTCTTCCCCTAGACTTCCCCTTCTTCCCCTAGACTTCCCCTTCGCTCTATACTTCCCCTTCTTCCCCTAGACTTCCCCTAGAGTTCCCCTTCCCTCTCTACTTCCCCTTCTTCCCCTAGACTTCCCCTTCTTCCCCTAGACATCCCCTTCTTCCCCTAGACTTCCCCTTCCCTCTATACTTCCCCTTCTTCCATTAGACTTCCCCTTCCCCTCTATACTTCCCCTGCTTCCCCTAGACTTCCCCTAGACTTCCCCTTCTTCCCCTAGACTTCCTGTAGTCTTCCCCCTTCCCTCTATACTTCCCCCTTCTTCCCCTAAGACTTCCCCCTTCCCCTCTATACTTCCCCCTTCTTCCCCTAGACTTCCCCTTCTTCCCCTAGACTTCCTCTTCTTCCCCTAGACTTCCCCTTCCCCTCTATACTTCCCCTTCTTCCCCTAGACTTCCCCTTCTTCCCTTAGACTTCCCCTAGACTTCCCCCTTCCCTCTATACTTCCCCTTCTTCCCCCTAGACTTCCCTAGACTCTTCCCCCTTCCCATCTAGACTTCCCCTTCTTCCCCTAGACTTCCCCTTCTTCCCCTAGACTTCCCCTTCTTCCCCTAGATTTCCCCTAGACTTCCCCTTCCCTCTATACTTCCCCTTCTTCCCCTAGACTTCCCCTAGTCTTCCCCTTCCCTCTATAACTAGCTCCC